>CM012440.1:19883775-20254948 GCA_003999625.1 Oryzias javanicus
GAGGAGTGGATTTATACACAAGGCGATTTTCATCATGTTGGAAAATGAAAACAAAGCCTGAAATGAAATTTTATGGCTTCCAGCCTAATAGAGAGATGACTAGTTGCAATATGTTTTTTTCTTTAGAACCGCAAAGTAAGTACTCCATGCAGTCATCTGTTTTTGTCTACATTTTTTCTTTCGTTTTAATTGACTTCATTTTTTGTTGATTGCAGTAAGAAATGCTGTATATACTGAAATAAAATACTTGAAGTTTTCACTGTAGCAGCATCAGTGTTGTCCAGTGCTTAGTGAATGTATACCAGGGCCATTAAATATTAATGATCTCATGGGTATTTGGCTTTCAAAAAAATTATACCAACTTACTCTATTAATGTCTGGCCAAAAAACTAGAACCTCTCCTAAAATTATTTTTATACATGTGTATTTAACTTTCTACTGCTGTATGTAACTAGATGCAATATTGTCTGATCGTTATGTGATGGTTTAATAAAAACTAGTAGTTTTCAACAAATTTGTGAATGTGTTTTTACTAATATGTGTATGTTCTGAGAAAAGTGTCATTTTTGTAATTGTTATCAAATTACATTGCTTTGGTGTTTGGATAACTGTAATTATGTATTGAAAGAAAAAAAAAATGTGGTTTTAAAAATTGGATGTAAACAACAGTGGAAAACTGTAATGAGCAATGTAATGTTCATTAACGAAAACTGTAGTGAATATGGAATTCTTTGTTAATTAAACATATTTGTCTTCAGAATATTTTTCAGGTCTTATAAACAATCATTTTTTTCTAAAAGTGCTAACAGACAGACATATAGTTACAAAAAATATATATTCTAGTTTCTGACACAAATAATGTGTTTTGGTTGTTTGGTCACCAGAGGTGTCCAGATTTTTCTGAAGAGGGCCACATTTGGTGCGGTGAAGTTCTTTGCGAGCTAACTTATCAGCCTGACATTCTTTGAACTATTTTAATTAGCTTTAAATGCAATTTAACTATTTAGTGAACACTTTATTGCAATGGTAGTCTTCATATAGAAAACAAATTTTTATTATGTTTTTACCACAATTTTCTGTTAATTTGTCAGTTTTTCACATAGTTTATTCCCAGTTGGCTTGTTATAGATAATTTATCATGTCTTAATTTCTCTTTGGGTGTTAGGTAGACACAGTTGTTTCATTTCACCATATAAATATACATATAATTTTCCACTTGCCCTCAAAGAAGAGGGTCTCACTTGCTGGGTTTCCATTACATTATGTGCACAAAACTCATTGAAATCTTAAAAAAAAAAAAAAAAAAACTCAAGTTTGCAATTACATAACTTCCATTAAATCATAATTATCTGAATAAATACAAATACTAAATAATAAATACTTTTCTGTGAATATTATGTAAGTCTTGAGAATTAAAATTAAATACATGCTTGTTTTGACATATTCCAGACAGCTACAGTGTTTCTTTTTGCATGCAATGATATTCGTGTGTGTGTGGTGATGGTGGTGGGGGATTGAGGAAAACAGTCATTCATGCGATTACGGAGATTAACACGTTATATTATCGACATATCAAAAAAATTCCTTACTTAACATGTGACAAAATTACATTCCTGATATTAGTTAGTTCTTATCCTGAATTGAAATGAATCAAATGTAGATGTTAACTCTGGCAGATATTTTTTCTCTGTTTTACCGCTGCAGCTGCGTTGCTTTTCTTGATGAAAATGTGCTCATAGTCGGCATGTGCTTGTAGGAAGACATCAATTTATGTTGCGGAAGAATGAAACCCTAAAGGTGTTTATTCCTGTTGCCATGGTGAATCATGCTGTCTTTGTCAGGGCTTTCAATGGTCGCGATGCTCGCACCTGATTCTGGTTCCAACAACTTAAAGTTGATTGAATCAACTCTTTCAGCTTTTCTGAAACTGAAAACTAAGTTTGCAAATTTTGAGTCTGTGAACTCTGAGTTCAGGTTTGAGCTCTAAATTTGTTTAACCTGCTTCTTGAAACGGGCCCCTGGTAGATATAAGACTAAAAAAAAAAAAAAAAAAAAAAATTAAAGAAAACATATGCTGCTTTTTTTTTAGACAAACTGTTTTTAGAAAATTATGTAAAAAAAATGTCCAAAGCCGTACATAAAAAAAAAAGACGAAAAAAATCACATGCCTAAATACTTCTTTTTTTGTTTCACAAGGACAAATTGGTTCTGCAGAAGCACACAATTTTTTTTGCAACAGCCTTTCTCATAGACGTACACAATTTGATTGCAGATGCAAGACTTTTAAAAACAGAGATTTTTTAACAGCAAAATTGTTATGAAAATAACACAATTCCATGTCAAATTCCTAAACAAGTATTCTTCTGTTATTACGGTGAGTGACATAGGATAATGCGCCCAAGAATGACTTAAAGTCCCACTCGAATTTAGTATTTTCTATTGTAAGATTGTTCCCAGTGTTGTTTTTTAATTATGTTTATGCAACTTTTAGCCACAATCAAAACGCCTAGTTTGTTTTTAAGACCATTTTTTTACTGCAGCTCGTTAGAAATACAGTTCTGGGTGTTGGGCAGGGGTGTTAGCACAGAAGTTAGCTCCACTCACATCCCATCAAGCCTTTGTTTACATGTTCATGCTAGTTTAAAGCTCCTCACAACCCCAAGCTAACATTAGCATAGCAAAACAACCGTATGCAATAAAAGAGCTATCCAGCCAAACAGTTCTGAGCGACAGGAGCACTAATAGATCTATTTGTTTGCAAGTGGATGCTTCAGAGCTGGAGCATAAAAGGTAGTCTTTGACACGCCCATTTCATTAGCTGCATCGTTAGTCTGAGCATTTTTCAACCATTAGGTTTTCATCTCCTGATCCAAAGTGATTTGATTTTAGAAATACTCAGAAACACAGTTTAAATCACAAATTATTTTAAATGGACCCTCTATTAAAAAAAAAAAAAAAATTCTACAAGAAGATGTTAAAAAAAAGTTTTCATTGGAGTGGGGACTTTAAGAGAAAATGCCAGCTCCTTACAGTAGTTGGAACCTTTTTCATTAACACTATAAATACTCATAATACAAATATCATCAATTAGAAATATGTGCAAAGGTTTAATTTATATTAGTCAAAGACATCTGAAGTAACAGGTGGGCGATTTTCAGATGAGAGTCAGCTGAGTGCCATCTGGGGAGTGAACGCTGGGGCAGCTGGGAGATGTAGTATTTTAGTACTCTGGAGACAGCTCCTGCCGGTGGCCAGAGGGCTGGACAGAACTCTGGCTCCTGACACAGAAGAACTTTCAGACCCTCCATCTGATTGGTTGTTGACCCAAATGGGTTAAAGCTGAAATTGTAAGAAGTCATTAAAAAGAAAGCTGACATATACAACATTAAATTATTACGTTCATTCAGATGCAGTGCTGAATAGCTTGTTTTTATTTAATCTCTTTGCTGTGCCTGAATAATTGCTGCTAATTATCATCAGTGAATATGTTAAGCAGTGTAGTTAAAAGTTTATTCAATTATTTATTTTTTTATTTTTTTACTTTTCATCATCTCATCACAAATTAAACTTTACCAGGAAGTCATCCCACAAGAATAGTGTAATGAGGATCCATCCATTCCATTCAGATTCTTTCCATTTCAGCTGGGGCTTTCTTTTAAAGGAGTACGGAGAGTGCCACAAAGACTTCTTTCATCCAGAACAGTAGTGGGACAAAGGTGATACTCCGAGGCTGTCTGAAATAGGTACCTTTCTTCCAGGTTGTATAAAGCCTTTTTTGACATGCTGCCACTTTTTTTTTTTTTTTTTTTGATAAAAATCTTACCAATCAGCATTATACCCACCAACAGAAAGATCCAGCTTTATAACCAAGCTGTTTTACCTCTCGATAAAAGTTGTTCTTCATTGCTCCACATGTCTACTAGCAACAGACTTTTTTAAAGTGAGTTATCCATCGATATTGAAGTGTGTGAAGTGATTGCAGATGTGACATAACTTTACATTAACTTAACTGAAGTTACATAGGGGAGCCAAGTCCATATTTCTGACTTTGAAAGCCAATACATTTCACAAAAATAAGTGGCCAAAAGTTTTTTGTTTTTTTTTTTACTTTGCTTATATATATTCAAGTAAGACTAATTCAGAGCAATATTCTTATTTTCACCTGTGACCTGAAAAAAGTAGAGGACAATATCGTAAAACATTAAAAATCCACTCTGAATTCCAGTACAATCAAAAACAAGAAACCTAAGAATATATATATATATTTTTTTTTAACGTGATTTTAGTCAATCATTGTCTGTCCTTATTTTCAGCTGCAGACAAGCCCTTTTCTGCAAGTGAGGGTCTTGATTTAATAAAGGGTGTGGCAAAGTTAGGAAATAAAGTACAAAAATTAAAGGATGTATGGGCTTTAAAACAAAAATTGCAAAGCCTACAAAATTGGATTGACATACCTAAAGCTTTTGTTACAACTGCCCTTACAGTTAAGTACAGGCTGTCTGTGGGTGAAAAAAATGGTAAATCTGTATCAGGCTAACAGGTAGACCACCAACTGAATGTGAAATATTTATGAACATTTTGCTATACCGTACATTTCAGGCTTCAGGTACTAGTGGACACTTAAGCAACATGCAAGGGTAAGTAAAGGTGAAGTAGATGAGATGCAGGTGTGTCTATCTTTTTTTTAAACCCCACAGAACCCTTCACTCTTTTAGCCCATTAGTGCTGCTCAAGTGAAAGGTCCGTGCTACCTGGCCAAGCCTTGTGTGCAGCCTGGCTGTTAAAACTGAGGAAATGACAGAATCAGAGTGTAGTTTATGTGGGCATCTTACGGGTACTTATCAACTGCACACCTCGTGCAGAAAACATTTGCGCACATTTGTAAAGTAGCCAGTTCTTGCACCTCACTAATTGCTAGTGTGCTGCATAATTTACAACAGCCTACTCAGTAAATCATAAGTGTTTGTAACTTACACATACTTTACAATACACTTACCACATGTACAAAAATCTCATAATGTCCCTGTAGGTGGCCGCACAAACCTCAATGGAACAGCAAGACACACCTGTGGTCCTTTAATATGCGTCCGCAACTTACTACAACCCTCCACTGGCCCAGGCAACCCAAAAACTTGTAGCACAGGCCAACCCCCATGTATTGGTGCATGTGACTAAGGCTTTAAAATGAGTAGATGCAGTATCAGGAAATGTTGCCCCTTATTACTATGTAATAACCAAAGGGATATTGAGACTAGCCATTTTATTGTTTGTGCTTGTTTCCCAGTCTTGATTATGGTATATCTCCTCCTAATGGGCAAAGTTTGGAACTACATGGTTTTTCCTTGAAATTTGGCCCGAATGGAAATTGAAACTGAAGAAGCGGGGCTCAGAAAAAAAAAGAAAAGTAAAATCTCAATCAGAATGTCTAACAGACTAATTTGATTTATGAAAAGATCAGAAGATTAGTAGGACTAGCCTTTTTTTTCTCCGTTCTAGTTTTTCTCTCGTCTTTCTTGGTTAATATCGCCTCCAAGTGAGCACCGTATGGTACTGCATGATTATTCCAGGCAGGTTCGGTTCGCTTCAGTCTCTGGTTTGTGTCTGGCAGCGTGGGATTATCAAACCAAACTAGGCAAAAGAGTAAAATTATTTGTTTTAGGACTATCATAATGGGAAAGGAACCTTAATCATTTTACTCCATGAAGCTTCATGTCCCAGCAATATTTTGTAACTACCAGCAGTCAATTGTTTTTGCAAAGAAACGTTTCCATAAGCGAAGTTGACACACCCTAACCCAGCATCAAAACTCTCTGTTTCTCAGTTCCTTTCATCCTACATGTTCTCTCAGTCTCTATTACACTCAATGTCACTGGCAAGAAAACAGTAATATGTTATAATTACTGTAAGCACAACATCTTGAAAGTTATATCTGCCTGAGTTTGCCAGCTGCTCGTTAGGCCAGCATTTTCCCAACCAATAAAAATGCAATAATGTTTACTCTTTACTATGCAACACAGTATATATTTCAATCTCTGGAGTTAATGGTTTCTCGAATGAAGTGGCCGCACTTGCAGATAACAATTTTGCACCCGTAAATGAACTCAACTCCCTGATGAGGTGAAAAGTCTACCAGCCTTGACAGTGGTGAATGGTTTCACACAGACTCCTTATCATATTATATACACACACACGTACAAGCACACACGAACACACCGGCTGTCACTGCACTGGTGACTGAATATATAAATGTCTGAATCAATCAGAGGGGAAACACAACGAGAAAGAAATGCTGAGCATCTGGGGACTCAGTAGGGAGATGAATCGCGCCGGTCAAAGCCCGCATGGAGGAGAGACTCATGCCTGGAGTCTCGGAAACAGAAGCAAGTATCAAAACATAATGATAAATAGTTGTGTCTGCTTTGATGCAAGCAACATTAAGCTAAATGTTATGCTTGTGAACTGATGTGAAGAAGCACAAACAGAAAAGGAAAAGAGTTACAGTCACAAAATGGCAGTAAACAGTTTTTTTTTTTTTTTTTTTGCCTCAGATATTCAAACCTAAGAAATAAAGAATACATACATACACCTTATTTAGACAAGTAAATCCAAAAGCCAACATAAGACTTCTCTTCTTTTTATGTTACAGTAAGTTACATGCTACACACCAGGCATTCAAAAACACGCAGAAGACCCTTTTAGCATACAATGTTCACACTGGACTATCACTATCTGGTTAGCTACACTAAATGTCAAAGTGGTGCAAATATCGCAAATCTTGCTCAAGGCATTTTTCTTTTTTGTACACGGCTCTATTCCTATATGAAAGACCTTGGGCCAATCCAAATTCTTCCCTTCTCCCTTCCCCTTGATTTGAAGGAGAAATGTAAGTGTAAGTGTGTCCAGGGTATATATTTATTTTAATTTCACCCTCCATGAGAAGGAGGGTAAGCCGCTTCTCACTGGGAAGCACTTTTCTTCACGTGGGTGTGTTCTGAAGCACAGAAGTTAACATTTAAATCTAAGTAATAACTTTTTAGTGTAACGTAACCTTTGAAAGTTAGAAAACTGCTGTTGTTATGTATATTTCAGCGCTGGAAGTTCCGTGCTAACGCTAGCGTACCAGCAATTATTGATGATGTCATAGAACAAAAGTGACGTTTAAAATATGAGACATTATTTTTGGATAACTCTCCATTTGGAGGGATAAATGAAGGGGAAGGGTGAAGGGAATAATTCGGATTGGACCTTTTTGTCCTATAATTCTGACTAACCACAAACCACAAATATGAATTTCTGCTTCGTGGTAAATTTTTGAATGGTTGGAACTTGCATATATTAAAAATGATGCTGACTTAACATCACTATTAAAGCCAAATCCCTGGCTGGTCAAAGTCATTGACATATACAGAGATGATAAGCACCTGTGACGTCACCCATTGAAAATCCCTTATGTCAATTCAGCCATTTCAGCAATTTCCGCAGTACGGACATCACTAATAAGTAATTGGTCAGAGTCATTTCTATGGAAACCACTCTTGCTAATCAGGAGTAAGCTTATTGGAAAACCACACCCCTTTCCACTGAAAGCAGGTTAAAGGAGAATCTGTCAAACATTTCAAACGTTTGAGCTTGGGCCAACAGGCACCACATGCTTCTAACTGAGGCATCTGATTTGCCATTTTTAAACTTGAATAACCAGTGATTAAAGAAAATATATAATGAAAAAACATTAGGGTTAGCAAGAAAATTTAAAAAAGACACAGCATAGCATGAATGGTTATTCTCACATAAATCATGACTATGTTATAGCTATTTATCTATTAATTAAAGTTTATGGGATTTTAGCTTTCTGGGACCAGTGGGTACTAACTATTTGGAGCATGAGCGGGGAAGGCATAATATGTCCCTTTCTCATAGACTATCAATGGACAAAATCAAACTGTTTTAACATTTAATGCACATGGAATTGGCATTTGTACGTAGAGCATGAAATTTGGCTTAAAAAACTTGTAGTGATGCGTAACCACGAGAGTTCTGAATGTGGAAGGCTGAAATGTGGATTCACGCACGTCTGCATAAACTTTTTGTTAGAAGTAGTCGCTTGAACACGCGTTACCAAGCCCAGAATGAATGTAACATTAATATATTTCCCAAGTCAGAAGGAATATAAGATCAAGATATTTTTATTCCATTCCTCCCTGTTGATTGTGTAGCTCTCCGCGAGAGACTATCCCTCATCTTGAACTTTTTTGTACTATCCTCTACCACAGAGTCCTTCAAAAAGCAACAACAAAGTCATTAATGTAATGTTTTTTGCCAGCTTGTGACAAATCTATTACCAACTTCTGTAAATGTTTGTCTCTGGTGGGATTTTTCTGCTGTTGTTTCCTCTTGTTTAGGGATTTGTTCTGGTTGCAATTGTTCTCTCCTCTCTCTGTGTCAACTTGTAAGTTTGCCATCATACAACAATTAAAAACAAAATCAAAATAAACATGAGGTTGGGTTTTGTTCAATTTTTTTACCACATGTTAAGATTACTTATAAATTTACACTTTTTAGGTGTTAAGTATTTGTTAAATCAGATTGCTCCTATAACAAGCCACCTAGTGGTTACTCTGTGAATTGACCTGGCTTGGTTTTTTATTTTTACTTTTTACTTTTCAACTTTTCCTAAGCAAACAGAAAGTGCTCCCTCTTTTTTATGTCAGATAGAAGCACATTGTTGCAGTGACTGGCTGATGCACTGTTCTTAGCTTTACATTTTAATTCAGCCTCCAGGAGGAAATGAAAGTGTTGTCTTTTGACTAAAACAAAGATGGATTCACTATGGGGACATGCTCCAGCAGATGGGCCTTTAGTCAAAGAACATGCCACTTTCCGAGAAGACCAATGTACAAAGAAAAGATGAGCTTTTGCATGATTAAAAAAGAAAAAGATAAAAAATATATAAGTATTCAGTATATCGTGTTGAAACACACAACTATAATATGCAAAACATAAATGTTAAGATCAACTAAAATGACTTTTTTTATACTTGTGACAATTTTAGTGAATGTTATAGACCAAAGGAATAAATAGGACATGTGGTTCAGCTAAAACTAGAATCGTACTAAACTTGTCCGCAACACGTTTGAGGCACAAAAATATGGACTTTACTTCCAGTGCTCAATTTTTTTCTGCCAAACATAAATTGTAAATACATTTTTATTTTTATTTATTTATTTTCTAACTTGTCCTGTCCAACAGCTGAGCAAACAGATACGGGCTGAGAGCCTCTTGCGTTGGACAGATTTTAAATACATTTTTATAAAGGTCCCTAAAATTTGACAGTGTCTTCTAATTCATACAAGCAGCTCTTGTTTATACCCACACAGTGTGCCTTGCTTTCATGGTAAGCATATGCTGTGCAGCATGCTGGTTCAGAAAATTGCCCAAGGAGATTCTGCAGATTCTAACAGTTTCTTTTGCTTGTAGTTGTTGTTTCCTTCATGACCAAAATAGTTTGATATGTGTTAGAGCTGTGTTATACCAAACAATCAACATTCAGTAGTAGTTCAGTAGACAAACGTCACAGTATTTACTTAAAAAAAAGTCAACCTTTCTTCTCTGCATAAAAAAATACGAGTTTGTGGATTTCTGTAGTTGGAAACTAGAGGATTTTTTATATATGTATAAATACATACGCAACTTAAGTAAACAGGTTTAGAAGTCAATTCTGCAAGTTTACCAGAGAGATAAAAATGCATGACATTTCAGTGAATTGTATTATTAGGAGCTTAACTGTATAATGGGGCAGAAAATAAGTCTTAAATTCAACAACATTCAAGGATTCTCGCTCACAGACCTGCTTTTCCTTTAAGGGAGCTCTTCTACCTTCAATTCATTACCTGTGTTAATGACTCCCATTCAAACTGGCATGAAGGACTCCTGTCTATAAAGGACATATGTTATGCAATTTTATAGCCTTTTAGAGTGAACTATATCCATATACAGTATTAGATAATATATTACCTTTAAAACCTTTTTTTTTTTTTTTTTTATGAAATCAGTTATTTTCAGCTTTTTATGTGTCATCCATTTCATGATGTCAACCTAGAGCCGGCCTCGGCAGTGTCTGCCTTTGCCCACAAAAACAAACAAACATCCAAACTTTTGCAGAGATGGATGTAGGGTTGGGCACCGATGGGATCTGATGCGGTTCCGGTTCTACCGCGGTTCTTTGGTTTCGGTTTCGGTTCCCTTTCGGTGCTTATTGCGGTACTTCAGTAATAAAAAATAATGCCTTTATCTTCCTAAATCCAAAGCAGAACGGCTTCAAACAAGCGCAGACTCCCTCCTGCCGTGCAGCTGTGTGCACGTAATATAAAGCATAATATAAAACTCCGTCTCAAATAAACTTAAACGTCCTTGAAATTTTAGCCTGACATTTTATTAAATTAAATCAGGAATGTGGCATTTATTTGCAGTTGTTTTTGGGCAAAAGCAATATTTTATTTCAATAAAACAAGGCGGAAGATAAATGTCAATCACAGGCTGCAAAGCGCAGCAGATGATGACGACCCGCTGTGGTGGTGGGCGGAGCCGAGCCGAGCTTTCTGGATCATCAGATTCTTTGGATCATGCGAAGCCGAATAATTACACTTAGCTATTGTAGAGGAACTGAACTTTTATTATTTTAACTTGCAGACAAACTCGAGAACAACTCTCCGCACGCTAACGTGCGCGCGCGCCCCTCCTTTCCTTTCTCTCTCCTTTTTCTCTCTCCCGCCACGCGCTGCTCTCTCGCTCCTCTCAGAGCGCGCTGCTCCTCAATGCACACACACCCCCCCCAGCTTCGTAACAAGCTGAGATGCAGAAGTTGGAGCACACTCATCTCACAACAACAAGAAAGTAAATAGATAGGCTGAATCGTAAAAAATCAGAAGGGAGTACTACAAGTGATTGACATGTCCACAGACAAATGAAACTTCAATGAAATTTGGAACCGAAATCCGGCACCGTTTGCAGCCGCATCTTTCGGTTTCGGTAGAACCGCGCAAATCATAACGGTTCCTACTTGGAACCGAACTTCGGTGCCCAACCCTAGATGGATGGTATACACAATGACTGTCATTGCTGGCTCCACTGAGATAGTGGGTGTGTTAGCCTAGAGGTTATGGAAGCAGCACAGACTCTTCCTGGAAGTGGCTGTTCCCCACTTCCTTACCTCACAATGTGAGGACATTTCACGGAGTAGGAGGGGCTCATGTTCTGAGACCAGGGTTTTAGAAGAATACTAAGATATGCACGAATACCGCTTTAAGTCGATTTTGCAAAGTGTAGGCCCTTTAAACAGTCAGACTGCAATCTCCTCACCAAGACCAAAGAGCTGTCAAAGGACAATGGGGAGAAAATTGCTCACCTGAGCAAACTGGGAGCAGTTGAAAGCAGCGTGGAGATCACCTGACATAGCAATTATTAAAAAATAGAAGAAATACAAGATCATTGACAGTTTACCTCCACCTGGCCCTCAATGCAAGATCTCATCCTGTGGGGAACAAATTATCTCAGGAAAAAGTGAGGAAACATTCCAGAAAGACACAGGGAAAGGGGTCAATGACCTGAAGAGAGCTGGGACCTCAGTAATAACATTTCTAATAGTAACACACTCGTCATGGATTCAAATCCTGCGATGCTCCAAATGTTTCCAAGTTTTTGCTAGCACATTAGAAACCTTTTATAGATTTTGCCAGAGATTGTCTTGGTGATAAAGAGGTGGGAAAATGATCAGATGAGACCAAAATAGAACTCTGTATAAACGCCACTCATCGTGTTTGGAGAGGAAGAATGCTGAGTTGTATCAGAAGGACACCAAACCAACTCTGAAACTTGAAGGTGAAAATATCATGCTTTGTGGCTGTTTTTCTGTAAAGGAGACAGAACAACTGATCCACATCAGGGGAAGGATAAAAGAGTCTATGTATGGTGAGATATTGGGCAAAAATCTGCTTCCATCAGTGGCAGCATCGAGGATGAAATGCAGCTTGATCAATCAACATAACAATGGTCGCAAACATCACCCAGATAACAAAAGAGTAGCCACATAAAATGTGTCTCAAGATTTTGCACTTGTGCAAAGACAGTCTCTGAACCTCTATCCAATCAAAAATTTGCAGAGAAAGTTGACACTGTGCTTTTGAGCAACAGCCTTAAAACATCACAGTTCTTGAGGAGATCTGCATGGAAGAATGGACCAAAATAGCAACTACAGGGAGCTCAAATTTGGTGAAGATCTTCAAAAAAGGTGTGATTCTGATTGCAAAACCTGAGACTGATTAACACATTCTCATTCCCGAGTTGTCACATATTGACGTTTGGTTAAGGAACCCATCGTGTCACTTCTTAACTCATTTTTGATGTGCTAATAACCGAATTTAAACAAACAAACAAAAAAAAAATCAACCACAGTCATATTTCATGTCAACCACATGAAATATATATATAAAAAAAGGAAAAAAAAAGAACTATGCAAGCAAAATAAATAGTTTAAATACATATGTAATTTTCTTTAAAATCAAACTATTTCAGACAGAAATATAAACAAAGATAGGTACCAATTTACAGTAGAAGAGGTGCTGCAAAACACTAAATATAATATTGACAAAGATAGTTAATGGATTTGTTAAGCTTGTAAGCAGTTTATTAATATGGCCTTTGTAGACCATGGTACCACTTTAGATGTGATTGAATTTCACTAAGTATGTTAATAAACCTTGTAACTGCCACATTTTCTTTTGAAGAGTTTTAAGGTTATTTTATTTGTAGTTTTCCAAGCCACCTTTAGATGGCGCTGTGGTTAAGCTAAGTCAGAAAGGAGAGACGTAAAAAAAAAAAAAAAAAAAAAAAAAAAAGGAGTACATGGAAGGAAGACCGTTGAGAAGATCAGCGTCAATTAAGAGCAGAAGCTAAAGAAGGAGAAAAGTAAAGAGAAAAGTTATAATTCCTGTTTTGGCAGTGTACAGCCAACGAGGTATGTTTATTGTGAGTGTGAATGTTTATTTTTGAGATTTGTGATTACTTTGATAAGAATTAATTGTTTTGTTTTCTGTTTTCTGTAGTTTTCACGGTGTGTAAGACTTGAATAAAGTCACCTGTAAAAGAAAACCACTTGTGTCTGGACACGCTGCACGGGAATTACAGTGAAAACTCGGACTGTTCATCTACGCGAGTGGGCAGCACATGGCGATGCGGCATGATCAGAGAACCAGCGGGCTCGTCGGCGCGTGATCCATGCTGCATTCAAGGAACGTTTGAAACGGAAGTTGCACGCGGGGACGTAAGAAGAACGCAGTTTGAAGAGCAACGTTGAAGAGAAGGTCTTACGAAGTTTGAACACTCATATTTTAAGTTTGGTTTGAGTAAGACAAGTAAGATTAAAGGTTGACTAAGCAAACTGAGTTAATTAAGGTCCTTGTAGCAAATGGTTTCATCTGTTTATAAGTTTGACAGTTTTTTCTATGTGTAAGTTTAAACATTTAATTTAAAGGAGCAATATATTTTATTTCATATTGGTACATTTTATTTGCAAATTCAAGTTTGGCAAATGCTATTTTGAGTTATTACTGAAAGAATCATTTTGGGTATTTTGAACTGTTTAAGTTGCATTTTTATAATATTCTCATAGTTAAATGTTACATTGACATTGCATGTAATTCAAATTTCTGTATGTTGGACATCAAAGGGAGACGTTTAGCCTTCAGTTTTAGTAATAAGTTAATTTAATTAATCGACACCTAGAATGACTGATCAGAAGCAGACACTTGTTCAACCTGAACCCAGTGTAGACTCTCAGAATGATTCTGATGAAGAGCAAGTCACCAATGCTGAAGTCCCACAGCAACTTGAAGCTCAATTACGGAGAAGCAAAAGGATCAAAACTGTTGCAGAGAAGAGCATTAATGGGCTTCAGCAGAAATTCACCTACATTTTTGAAAAATGGAGAACACATGCCAAATCTTCTAAGCAGCTATTGTCACAATCAGAACCTTTAACTGAAGAACTTCTTAATGATATCATGGGAGATGTTGCAGGCCTCTCTGCAGATGTGCAGCAAGCATACAATGACTTACGCCAGCTTACAGCTCCTGATCAAGAAACACGTCGCAAAGTGGATGTTTGTGTGCAGATCTCTAAGTTTATTGTATCTAAAGCAGGAAGTTACATGGAAGGAAAGGCTACAGAGGAGGATCAAGATTGGCCAGAAGTAGGCTCCCTCTTTGAGTCAACTACCAGTAAGTCACGTTCTTCTGAACATTCCAGCAGATCCTCTGTAAAACACCAAGAAGCCCTGGCAGACGCAGCTGCGAGCCAAGCTGTTTTAAAGGTGTTGGAGGAACAAGAAATGGAACAAATAGAGATTGAAAGACTTGAAGTTGAAGTTAGGAAAAGAGCAGCAGAGCAAGAAGCCTTAGCCAAGAGACTTCGTTTAGAAAGAGAAGCAGAAGAACTTAGGCTGAGAATGAAAAGAGATGAAGATGAAGCTAATCTCAAAGCTAAACAAGAGCAAGAATATATAGCCCTGCAAAGATCACTCGAAGAAAGGAAAAGAAAGCTGCAGCACTTAGAAAAAGTGAAAGATCTACGTGCAGCTCAAGCAAGAATGCAAGTGTATGACAAGATGAGTGTTACAGAAGAACACAAGAAAAACATCATCAAGACAGTCACACAAAGTAAAGCCTTCACACATATAAGTGTTCCCCCACTGCAAGAGCATGTTACTTCAAAGACTGGAACCACACCTCCAGCTGATGGTACAGCAGAACTTGTTAAAGCGCTAGCAGGTGCATTAAATGCTAGTAGAATACCTGTTCCAGAACCACCAATCTTTAGTGGAGATCCATTAAGATACAGTGATTGGAAGCTCTCATTCCACACACTCATTGACCAAAAAACATTCCAGAAAAGGAGAAGATATTCTATACCTTCGCAGATATGTAAGCGGGCAAGCTAAGAATGCACTGGATGGATACTTCCTGCATGGAACTGAGTCAGCTTATGTTGCTGCGTGGAAAGTACTTGATGAAAGATATGGGAACCCATTCACTATTGCAAAAGCTTACAGGGATAAGCTTCATGCTTGGCCCAAAATTACATCCAGAGACGGTATTGAACTCAGAGACTTTGCAGATTTCTTACGCAGTTGTGAAGCAGCCATGGTCCATATAAAGGCATTGGAGATATTAAACGACTGTAATGAGAACAGGAAGATCCTTTCCAAGTTACCAGATTGGCTTACTGCAAGCTGGAACCGCAAGGTTATCGAAATTGAAGAAGAAACCAATACCTTTCCAACTTTCAGCCAGTTTGTCTCATTCTTAACAAGAGAAGCTAAGATTGCTTGTAACCCTGTTACGTCACTGCAGTCACTGAAACAAAGTGAGGTCGACAGTTCAGAAAGATTAAAGGCTACAAGACAAAGAAACATAGGAGCTAAAACCTTGGCTACAACATCACAAGAAAATACAACTTTAACTTGTACGTTTTGCAAAAAACCAAACATAGTCTTCATAACTGCAGGAGCTTTCTGGAAAAGGATGTTGCAGACAGAGTCAAGTTCATTCAAACAGAAAAGCTGTGTTTTGGTTGCCTCAAACCCGGCCATCAATCAAAAGGCTGTAATCACAGAAACATTTGTGAAAAGTGCAAAAAAAGGCATCCAACTTGCCTACATGAAGATCGCAGCAAGGAAGAGCACAGATCACCACAAGACAAAACAAACTCAAGTAATGAAAGACCAAACCAAAAGAATCCAGCTCAAGCCAGAGAAATGACAACGGTAGCTACAACAAACAGAGTTATTCGTCGAGAAGGCAACATGCAAACAGCAGCAATAATTCCTGTTTGGCTTTCATCTACCATACAACCATCACATGAAGTTCTTACATACGCATTACTGGATTCACAAAGTGATACAACCTTTGTTCTAAGTGAAATTGCAGAAGCACTAAACACCACTAAAGATCCAGTCAAGCTAGAGTTGTCAACTATGACATCAAGGACCACAGTTGTTCAGTCTCAAAAACTAAAAGATCTTCAAGTCCGTGGTTTCTACTCAAGTAAAAGGATGAATCTACCCCCAACTTTCACTCGGGAGTTCATACCAGCTAACAAAGATCACATTCCAACAAACGAGACGGCAAGCATTTGGCCACATCTTAAACATCTCCAAGCAGAAATTGCTCCTCTGCAAGACTGTGAAGTCGGTCTGTTAATCGGGTATAACTGCTCACAAGCACTTCTACCGAGAGAAATTGTGTCAGGTGAAGAGGATGAACCTTATGCTCAACGGACAGATCTCGGGTGGAGCATAGTCGGACACAGCAATCCATGCTTGAATTATGGAGATGCCATTGGTATCAGTCATCGCATTGTTGTGAGAAAAGTTATCCCAGATCCCAAGTCTTCTACTGGTCTTCAGAGCAAAGTCCACTTCATAAACAGAATCAAAGTAAGAGATGTTACTTCTTCCGAGATTGTTAAAGCACTGGAGTTAGATTTTCCAGAAAGAAAAGCTGATGACAGTTCTCTGTCGCAAGAGGACTTCAAATTTCTCTCAAAACTCAGAGAAGGCATCAAAAGGAGTGAAAATGGTCACTATGAAATGCCCCTGCCATTTCGCGATGAAAGACCCAAGCTACCAGACAACAAAGTATGCGCAACACATCGCTTAAAATGTTTGGAGAAGAGATTAAGAAAGGACAAAGCATACTGTAGTGACTACATTCAGTTTATGGAGGACATCATCTCTCGAGGTGAAGCAGAAAAGATCCCCAAAGAAGACTTGGACAACAATCCTGCGGATCATGCATCGCGTGGCTTAACTGCAGAACAGTTGAAGTCTTCCACTTGGTTTACAGGACCACAGTTTCTTCATCAAAAGAAACTACCTGAAAGAGACATCAAGGTGGGAGAAGTCCAGAAAGATGATCCTGAGCTCCGCAAGGCATTTGTATGCAACACTAAAGTGAAAGAAGAAAGAACAATGCTAGATCGCTTTGAAAAATTCTCAGATTGGTCCAGATTGATCAGAGCAGTTGCATTGTTAAGAAGAGAAATCAAAAGATACAAGGGAATGAAACAAAATACCGAAGAAGGGACAAGTTTGGAAGAAAGAAAGGAAGCTGAACTAGTAGTTGTTAAACTTGTTCAGGCAAAGGCATTTTCAAAGGAAATGAAAAATCTGAAAGCAAAGGAAACAGTTGCAAAAACTAAATACAGTAAGCTGTACAGAGCTAAGTCATTTTGGATGAAGAAGGAATACTCAGAGTCGGAGGACGTTTGAGCCATGCTGTACTCCATCCACTTGTGAAACATCCAGCTATATTACCAAAAAACAGCCATGTGTCGACTTTGCTGATTAGACATTTTCATGCAAAGGTTCAGCATCAAGGACGAGGAATGACACTCAACGAACTGCGAGCGAATGGATGGTGCATCCTTGGATGTAGCTCAGCAGTGTCATCTCATATCTTCAAATGTGTCAAGTGTAGGAAGCTGAGGAGGAGTACAGAAGTACAGAAAAAGGAAGATCTGTATCTTCAAAAGAGATGGCGAAGAGTGCAGTATCTCATCAACGAGTTTTGGATCAGATGGAGGAAAGAGTATTTACTCAACCTGCAGCCAAGACAAAAATGGCATGCACCGAGAAGAAACTTAAAGATAAACGACATTGTTCTACTTCAAGAAGATCTTGCTCCACGCAACGAATGGAAAATCGCCAGAGTCACAGAAGTCTACACTGGGGCAGATGATAAAGTGAGAAAAGTAAGACTATTGGTTAGTGAAACAGTTTCTGACAAACATGGAAAGCATACGACCAAGACGGTTACACTTGACAGACCTGTACATAAGGTTATAGTTTTGCTTGAAGTAGACTAACTTTTGTGTTCATTGTTCAGTTTTTAAATGGAAGTTTGGTTAACTGAAATCTCAATAAGAAGTTGTGAGATTTGGTGGGAGTGTAACTGCCACATTTTCTTTTGAAGAGTTTTAAGGTTATTTTATTTGTAGTTTTCCAAGCCACCTTTAGATGGCGCTGTGGTTAAGCTAAGTCAGAAAGGAGAGACGTAAAAAAAAAAAAAAAAAAAAAAAAAAAAAAGGAGTACATGGAAGGAAGACCGTTGAGAAGATCAGCGTCAATTAAGAGCAGAAGCTAAAGAAGGAGAAAAGTAAAGAGAAAAGTTCTAATTCCTGTTTTGGCAGTGTACAGCCAACGAGGTATGTTTATTGTGAGTGTGAATGTTTATTTTTGAGATTTGTGATTACTTTGATAAGAATTAATTGTTTTGTTTTCTGTTTTCTGTAGTTTTCACGGTGTGTAAGACTTGAATAAAGTCACCTGTAAAAGAAAACCACTTGTGTCTGGACACGCTGCACGGGAATTACAAACCTTATATGTCTTTTTTCCTAATAAAAGTCTTACTAATATCCTATAAACACAATAATAATGCTTGTCAATGTGTTAATAAAGCTTGTGAAGGATTCTATCATACAGTGTCCTCCAAATATGTATAGAAATCTTGCGATTAGTGTATTTTTCTGTCTATTTTTACTTTATCTTCTGTACCATGTGCTGTGATGTGTCTCACACAATTTAAGAAGAGCACAACACATCCAGAATCAACAGCTCGACTCAGGCTACTGATCCCAACCTCCTTTAGGTCTGTTTGTTCAAATAGAAACTAACACAGGCATGACGACGATTCAGCCAGACAACCAGAGAAGAGGAACGGCATTTCTCACTTTGATTAATGGTGTAACCGATGATCCAAACGAGCAATAACTAATCAGCATTCTGATTAAAGTCGGTCAGGCTGCCGGCTCCTTTAATCTCAGTGTTAAGTGTGCTTCTGACCCCACTGGGTTTCCCTTTCTTCACAAGTGTCTGCTCGCAATTAATACCCTGGACAAAGCAGCGTTTAACTGGAGTGCTGTGTGATTTAGAGCTACTTATCCCAACAGTAAAGATCCCTTGTCCTCATCATCAGATTTCACTGACAGAGATAACTTGAAGGATTAATCTGTCAGAACATAATCTGATCTCTTTGGGAGTGCATGAGGTGGGTACTGCCTGAGTCATGGATGGTTTAGCTGTTTCTGCGCAGGAAAAACAACAATGTTGAAGTCAACAATGCCGTGACAAAGCATCACCACAAGCTAATTAAAACCTCTACCGTATTTTTCTCCTCCTGACCACTTCTTACATACTCTCCTAAGTGGCATCAATGAGCACATTCAGGCTTAAGTGAATATTTCCTACCCTCGCTCTGTAATGACAGTCTCTAACTTTACAGAATTTGTTGAGATTTGGTCGACTCAAACAAAGCTCAGCATGAAGTGCTCGCCAGCTGTCTGCTTTGCAGGTCGTGGTTGTTTTCTGTTGCGAGTGATCTGGTGTGGTTCCATGATGTGCAGCGTGCTCATTTCTCCACGTCTTTCGCCCCTTTCATGGGCAAAACTCTGATTAAGGAATCTGATCACAAGTGAAGTGAATATTTCTCCGCCCTCATGTTCATGGAAAAATGCAAATTATGAAAAACTG
Organism: Oryzias javanicus; assembly: GCA_003999625.1. Lineage (NCBI taxonomy): Eukaryota > Metazoa > Chordata > Actinopteri > Beloniformes > Adrianichthyidae > Oryzias > Oryzias javanicus. Next base: position 19,903,355 of record CM012440.1, read on the forward strand.
AAAGGTCTGGATGGGCTGAAAGACATGAGCTGTTAAGAGAAGCTGACAGTCATTTGTTACTTGAGTCACAGCAAAGGGGGCATTTTGGCATGTATTTGGCACACATAACAATAAAAGCTTTAAAAGAAAGTGAAAATTTTGAATTGCAAAGCAGCAATCTTTATTCAAGTATATCAGTTTATGGAGTTACCCCCCTCAAAAGAACAAAAAAACCTTCTACTGTCAAAATGTTATAACGCTGAACATGTTTTAAATGTCAAACTTCTGTTTTGATGTGCATCAAATTTGCTGCTCGACACTTGTCCAAAACTGACGTGTGTGGGAGGAGCTACTGTCAAAAGTTTTTACCCTCATTGCTACATACAAGCATTGATTGTGTATCTGTATATCTCACATGCAGTCAATGCACAGAGAGATCAGATTTATTTATTTTAAAGAGTTCTATGAAAACATTGGTAATAACACATCTATTCTATGACTCTCCCTGTTCAGTGAGGGAGCTGTATGTGAATGACGGCTGCTTTCAGTGGTACTTCTGTCTCTCTGTCACTCAGTTTGAAGACTTGTTGTCCCGCATTAGTCCAAGGAGGAAAAAATAAAAAAACAAGAATGGAGTTTGACAACCTTTTTACTATTATCTTGATGCGGATTAGAAAAAAAATATAAATCATTCATTTCAGGCGGACAATGATCAGACTTAAATCTGTGTTGATTTTGGACTCCAGTGCTGATCAGATCATCAACTACAGAATCCCTTTCCTGATTGGTTGACCCAACTCAAAGCTTTGCCAAAAGTTCAGATATTGGAGCTCTAGAAACAAAACTCAAAACTTTCATTGCATTAACTTTTCATTGAAACTGGACACCCCTTCAGTGCAAATCACATTTGTTGTGAACATAGCTTTAAAGAGACCATACCATGATTTTCTTCAGCCTTTCAGAGTAAATTATATCCATAGACTGTTTATAATCATATATTACCTTTGGAACACTAAAAAACAAATTATTTATGAAATATGAGTCTCTTTTTTGGACTCTTTCATACCTGGAAGTAAAACGACTCAATCTCTGAGGCACCACCTTTCTCCACTTGTTGGTCCTGCCCGTTTTACTACACATGCACGTGTCTACACATGCAAACAAAGAACCTCCAAACTTTGGATTTGGGTATTTTGGAACCTTACACCCACATTCCGACCCGCAATTTGAAGTACACAAGGAACCCCAGTCAGAAGAAAGTTTCTGACGGGTAAATGAAAAGCTGAGAGAAGTTTCTTGCTGCTACTGTCCGTGTGCATGTGCATGAAATGTAGCATTAGCTCTGGTGTTACATGCTTATACTGCATAACTTCAGCTAGTTGCATGATTTATTTACGTGTCTGCATCAGGTTTGGTTGTAGGAATGGCGCCAGCGCTGAGTTATAATCCACTTTGATACAGACCAAGGTTAACAAAACAGTCCCCTGTGAAGTAGTGATCACAGACAAAAAGTTTCTGGCTGGTCTGTTGCACGCTCCCAAAGAAAAACTCCAACAACTTCTGACGAACAAGCTCTTCTTTTGAACAAACTCCTAAATCTCCCGCTGCGTTAAAAAAACATTTTCTCCATTTGAACGACATTGTCTTACAGAGACTTTTCTCTCCAAATTAAATACAAAAGAGCCACTTGGTCTCAGACTAGATGCTAAAATACTCAAACACTTTGTTGATGATCACCTTAAGCTCTGCGGAGAAAGTGGGTGTGAGTTTATTTTAGACTGGGGGCGGAGCTGGCAGCACAGACTCTGATAGGGGCTGTCCTAACTCTGTGAGATCAAGACGTGAGGACCCACTCATTTTATGGGTGGATTGGATTTATTGGTCACAGCAATGTCAATAATTATTAGATCATTTGAGAAAAAAGAGATAATCAGCATGTGCTAGCATAAAATCAGTTATGAGCCCCAGATAGTGCTGCTCGCTGGTGCAATGCAGCCTAAATTGTCATGTTTTATTTTATTTTTATTTTTCCATGGGCTTTTCAAAGTGTGTGTCTTGCTAGCATGTCTGGGGGGATAAGGGGCGGGGTTACACAGCTCAACACCACGCCCACACAGAGGGATTTTTGGAAACGAAGTCTTCAGATCAACAGGAAATGGCTTTTTTGTTAAAAACTTCACAGTCCTAATTAAAAAAAAACCTGGGAATGTTCAAAGAAAAAAAAAAAAAAAATGTTTGTGGACTTTAAACATATCCAAAAAGTTCTATCTCTACAAAATATTACCTGCAGAAAATCAGGGTTTGATTCCCAGGGGCACGAGGAGATTCATCCAGTGTGGGCAATAACCTTTGCGCTCCTGCCAAACTATGACAGTTGAACTAAGTCCGAGTCTCTCTGTTCCAGTTCCCAGCCCACATGAAATTCAGAGTCGTGTCAGGAAGAGCATCCGGCGTTAAAAAAAAAACTCTGCCAAACCTCCTGTGCGAATTAGTGAAAGCTGTGGCGACCCCTGAAGGGACATGCTGAAAGGTAAACAAACAAGTGTCATACTTTAATTAAATTCAAACTTTAATTATAAAGCATTTTTCATACAGTAGTAATGCCAAGAGCCTTACAGGTTTAAAACAATAAAAAATGAAATTTTAAAACACACAGAAAACTCTGGCATCTATCCGTCTTCCTCCGCTCATCCGGGACCAGGTCGCGGTCTCGGATGAGCGGAGGAAGATGGATGGATGCTATCAACCCTACAAACCACTCGCACCCAACAAAGTGGTACACTCCTTGATTCAGTTTAGAGTAATTCTTAGTTTATAACATATTTATTGGCATCTACTTTGTAAAATAAAATACAGTCACATTTGTATAAAGCACTAAACCAAAGTATTTGAACTTTTCTCTAACTGTGTGAACCCAACCACAAAGCAGCACTTTAAGGTCTATCAAGTTCACTTTAAGTTTATTTTGCAACAATGCCTGCTGAAAAGCAAAATCTTTCTCAGGATGTATGATATCTAAGGTCACTTCCGCAGATTATACACAGACGTGCATGCTGCAAAATAACAGGCAACATTTCAAAACTCTGTCTCCCCTGAATGTGGATTCCAAGGTTCCGCTATTGCAATCTTCTCTCAGCGGGTCCTCAAAGAGCACAAGGATGACTCTTTGTTATAGTTCACTGCTCAGCCACTGCGACCTGCACACAGAACACACCTTTCCGGAGCTTTAATGAGCGCTTTGCTGTGACTTTATCTTTGATCTTTTCCCTTTTTTTTTTTTTTTTTATTTCCTTCGCTCTGCACTTGTTCATATGCACACATTCCACTGGGAAAAATCGTATGCTCTGTCAATTGGCAATCAATTCTGGTGGCTAGCCTGTCTCCGCTGAAGTGAAAAAAACAAGCGGCCAAGACTACAACACAAATGGAAAAAAAAAAAAAAAGATATATATGAATTTGTACATATGAGCTGTGAGACTTTGTTTCTGCACACTTCATAAGATTCTTACAGCTCTGAAACCTGAGTAGTTATATCTCTTAGTGTCTCATTCTATAAAAAACTGGAGCTGCGACTTCCATTTCAAAGTAAACTTTTAAACTTTGAGTGGTCAGCAACAATGCAGCTCAAAGACCATTAAAAAATCCCATCAGTCAGAAACAAAACTGAAGACCAAAGACTGTCTGTTCCGATTAGGTAGTTGTCCTTCACAAGTCCTCATCACTGGAAGACAGGGATGGAGGAAAGAGGCACCCAATAGGAAGGAGTGATGATGAAACCATGACAAATCAACTCATTCTTTCACTTCAAATTCTGCAAGTCTGCGCCACGGGATTTCTGCTTCTCTTTGAGTTTGGGAGCAAGTGAATCTCGAGACTCAATGGTGTTCATTTCTCTAATCCAATCCCTGTATAAAACCTCCCTTTGAACGTCGGCAGAAAAGCTGAGAGGCAGCACATATCCACCGACCCTCCTCTGTTCGCCTGCTCTCTGCCTCCCTGATCCACGCTCAGTGTCCGACGCACAAGCGCCTGGATGGAGCAGATCTAATTAAGTTTGCTGATGGTGGAAGTGATGATTATTGTGCAGGAAAGGAGGGAGCGAGAGGAAGAGGGGGCTAAAGAAGATAACGAGAATAACTCCAGGGGGGCTGAGTGCACAGACTCCCCTTCTTTTCCTCCTCTTCTGTACGCCTGATCATCTTGCCACCATCATTAAAGTCATTCTTCAAAAAACTTCTCTGCTGGTTTCAAAGTAATTTACAATTTAGCAGCCTCTTCCATCCGGTTTAGTCCCAGAATGCAGATTTTAATAAACAAAATCACATTTTAATATTTACTTTGACGCATCTTTTAATAAAGTGTTGAATTTGCTAATAAAAGCCAGAGCAGGAGATTTATTGAAGTCATTTTGTCTTTTTTTTTTCTTCCTTTGCGCACTGAATTGAATTTGCATCCATTTGAACGACAGGTGCCTTCAGTCATAGGCGTCTAACATCTTTGACCATCCCCTCATCTTCCAGCCTTCCCTTCCCGAACACCTCCTACTCACACTTCCTCCAGCCAACCGGAAGTATCCTCGCTTTCTCGCTGCTGGAATAAATTAAATTGGAAGTAGAGGCACAGAACAGAGTGAGAGAGAGAAAGAGAGAGAGAGCGCCCCGAATGTCATTCACGCGCCCCGTGCGCAGCGAGTCCAGTCACCGCCTGCATCATCCACGGCGGCTCTCCGTGCGCTCTTGCGTGCGTCAGGAGCCGGGATGAGTTAGGAGGGACAGCAGTCCCTGCACCGCTTCTCCACGCGCGCGCGCCCTGACTTCTCCTCCATCCTCTGAAGTGGATGCTCCCCTCATCCTGCTGCGCACCTCCGGATGCTCTCAGCTGGAAATACAACACAGTGAAAGTGAGGAGTTCGCTCTGGGGACGCGGATGTCTACTTCTGTGTAGTTTAACTTGCACAGGCGCAAATCGGGTCCGTTTGCGCCACACCAGAGAGGGGGGGAAATCCTTTCAATGCTGCGCAGTCCGTGCGCTCAGCTGAGCCCAACTTCCAGGCTGAACACGTTGAGGACTTTTTTTTTCTTCTGGAAATTAATTTCTATCATTCCCGGACTGATAGACTTGCAGAATAAGGTAAACTAAGGCTTAATGAGTGTCCTTGCTGTTGCGCAAAAAATGAATTTCTAAATTGATTTGTATGTTGGAATGCAGGCAGGATGCTCTGACAGTAGTGATTTATGATCATTTGACGCTCCCTGTTGCTTTACCTTTATCACTCCGATGTGCTTTAGTTTCCTCTCACTCCTCCTCCTCTTCCTCCTCCTCTTTCCAATCCAGCAAGACTCATCGGGAGTGCAGTGAGAATGAGGAGTCACCGGGGCCGGGGGAAGCAGCATGAGTGGCCCGTGCATCTCCATTAGACTGTCGGCCCTCATGTTTCCATGGACGTGGTTAACACTGAGCCTGCTCCAGAGCTGGTTGATCGCAGGGGCCGCGGCGGCGGACTCTGCCGGGGCCGGCTTCAGCGGCTCCGCCGGGCCCCTGGGCTGGCTGCTGTCAGAAAAGGGTCCCTTTCACAACTCCCAGGAGTTTGTTGATTTCTCAGAGCGCTACCAGCAGGGATTCACCACCAAGTACAAGATATACAGGTGAGAGGTGTCTAAAGTTTTCTGTACATCTGTGTTTATCAGTTAAGAGAAGGGGTAATTTTGCCATATTCTCATTTATCGGATGACATATTTGTACATAAAACAACACAAAGTGCTTAGATCTAAGCTTCTCTGTGTGCAGGTTGCACGTGATTGCTGTTTGTGTGAGCAGAGCACAGACATGTGGTACAAGTGTGATACAAAACTGTGCTTTTTCAGTATAAACTCAGTGGAGGTACCAAAGGAAGGTTTGGGGGAAAGCAGTGGTACATCACAGATCCCTGACTGAGCCTGCTGATGTGTGACAGTGAGTGGCTACAGAAATATGTGGCATGGAGCTCTGTGGGTGTGTGCTTAAAAGCAGCAGGCTCTTGTTTGAAAGCATTCTGTGATGTATGATGTCAGTTTTGTTTTTTTTTTCCCTTAACTTTTGTTTGTAGATGAGACAAAGCTGCATATCAAGGTGAAAACTTGCACGAGGCAAAATTATGCAACTGCTTTTTTTTTGTTTGAGTGCATAAGATTACCAAAATAATATCAACTCCAGATTCCAGATTTTATTAAACGATTTAGTCTTTTTACACATTTCTGCAGAACGTAAGAGTGGATATTTTCCTGTTGATGTGCTCATAAGTTTTTTTAGGACTGAAGCACATTGGGAGCATTAGAGCTCCTTGTTGAAAAACTGATGAAATCCTTTTCAGGAGCACAATATGTGTGCAAGGCAGCGTGACCTACACACACTGTATAATGGAACTGAAAGGGCAAGGAACTCGCGTGCATGCACGTGTTTGTGTGATGGATGTATCATCTTATGTGGTTTAAGAGTTCCTAGACCTAGTGGGTTTTTGTGCACTGGTTAGGTTTTTACCTATAGAATTAAACAACCCTGCATGCGGCTCCAAAACCTATTTTTCCTTCAAACAAAACACAGATTTCCTGGGTTTAAAACAAACAAAAAAAAATAATTCTTTAGTGGGTGAATTTAGTTAGAAATATCAGAGCACGCCTCGGCGCGTACAAAAGCAGCTGTTTTTGTACGGACGGATGTTGGAGTGTCGGCCACTGTGCAGAGCAAGGGCTGCTGCCAGCCCAACAGAGGGTTGAGTGACACTGGCATTTAGCAGCTGACAGGGGTGACAATGCCAGGCAAAGACAGAGAATGTAGCGCTGTTTGCTTCTCTACATCCATCATCTCCTCCTTCGCTATCTCCCAGTTGGCATCCTCTTTTTCTCCTTCTTGAACTGATACCTTTGTCTCTCGCTTCTTGTTTTCTTCCCTCCCAAAGCAGATGAATTTGAAAGGTATTAGCATAAATCAGCATAGACACAGGATTAACACTTAAGCTTCTCTTTTGTTTCCTTAAAAAATAAAATAAAAATGAAGCTCTGAGTTTTGGAAATCATCCTGTGTGGGGCATTGTGTGACTTTTATTGACCTTTTTCAACAAATATCTGGAAACTTAAATAGCCCATGAGCACCCCCCCTCTACCCCCTCTCCCCTCGGACTACGCTGGCCTTTTCAGTTTTGTATAAAAAGTAGGAGCAGAAGTCGGCTAATTGGAGAAAAATTCAATAAAGCAAGGTGAAAAAAGTTAAAGTTTCTACAATGACATTTGCTTTAAAAACAAGTATTTTTTGGCTTTAAATACCTTGCACTATTCACACTGCCATCCATCACTGAGCAGTCATGGATGCTGGGCGCAGAAGACATCAGAGGTGCCTTCAAGCTGCGGCGTGCTGTGCTTTTACTTTTGTCTCTCTCTTCTTTTTTTTTTTGTCTAAGCAGACCCATGCAATTTTAAAAGAAAAAAAAGTGATTTAGTCAGGTTTTAGTACTTTCTGATGATCACAGACACTTGTTTTTTTTTTTCCTTTTCAGCATTTTATGAGACAATTAAAGTTCTGTTATTGCCTCTTGAACCTTCACCGCTGTGCATCTTAACCTGAGTGGAAAGCCAACACAGGACTCGTTGAGCAGCCAAAATGAGCTCAACCTGGACAGCTTCCTGAAGTGTTCATGCAAATTCGTCACTTCCTCGGAATAGAAATGCGGCACCACTTGGGCGTGCGGCGGAGAACTGGAAATAAGAAGTTCTCTGTTAATTACCCGTGGGGAGTGAAAGAAGGTTAAGTAAAGAAAAAAAAAAAAAAACACTCAAACGTAACCTCTGGCTATGCCTTTGTCTATGCGTCTATCTCACACTTTCACTGTTTTCTAAGCCTCGGCTTCCCCCTCTGTGTCTCTCCCGCCCTCATCGAATGATCTCGAACCAATTGCTCTCCTCTGCTCATAAATATTCCCGGAGCTCAGTTGCCTTTCCCGTCAGGGGGCAGGGAAGAGGGAGAGAAGTGGTGGTGGGGGGATGGAGGGGAAGCACAGCTTTATCCCCCTCTGCTGGTTCGTCACTGCACCGGAACGATGCACGGCGCTAAACATGTTTGCAAGTGAGATGTTTAAAGAAAAAACATATCCAGGATTGTTATGTAGAAGTTACTCAATGTATTTTTTACTTTGCCCCAAAAGTCGTCATCTGCTGCCCTCTTGACATTGGGGCTGGTTTAAGCAGCTTAGAGAGTTAAAGCGGTCCAGCAGACTTGAGTAACTGCTTGAAAAATGTGATTTCCTGATAGCAAATCTTAGACATGAAAGACGTACCCCCCTTTTTTTACAAGGTCTTATCAAATGTAATAATAGCATGATGGATTAATGGATTCAGCAAATTCAAAGCAGCAAAAAAAGAAAAAAACTTGAGGCACAGAAGCACTTAACGATATTATTTTCACCATAAATGCAGAAAAATGCACCTGTATGTCAGGGATAATGGAGGTTTTAAAACAGCATTCATTTTACTCATTCCTCCTTTTCTCCAAGCGAAGATTACAAACCTCACAAAAGCTTTGTTGCTTTTATTTTACACTAAAAGCAGGCATCTGGTTCAGGTGTCCTTGGGTTTCCGGCGGCACTCGAAAGACAAGACTCTTGAGTTCGCTCTCACGACGTGAGGCTAAATTGGCCCTACTTCAGTGGACATGATGCCGACGCTTGCATCAGACCTGGAAAGGAGCCTACTAGGACCAAAAAAAAAAAAAGGATGTTTCCTTGAACTATTTAGGAGCTTCTAGAGTTGTGAAATCATCTCGGCCAACGTGAGAAACTCTCATCTCTGTAAGCAGTCAGGCTGCTTCCAGACAAAGTAGCATATTTGTCAAAATGTCATCACCTCCTTTCTTCTTCTTCATGGGCCATAACTTTTACATCATGCCTCATCTCCCGTGTTTTTTCTATTCCACTGTCAGCCCACTGGCTATTAGGTTGACTTTATCTAATGCAACGAGTCGCCGCTTGTAATTACGGGATGATTAGTGTTTCAATTACATGCAGAGGTGTTTGAGGAGGGAACGGCTGTCACTTAGCTCAGCCTGTTGTGCCTTATCTTCCCGTGTTTATGACTCTTCTATTGTGTTGTGGGCGCTTTAGATGAGAAAGACCATTTAAATGACAATAATGAAACCAAAAGAATAAATACAACGGCTATGAACGGAGGAGGAGAGAGATTGATGAATGGAACATCTTATCAAGCTGCAGTGCAACACATTAAACTGTGAAGCCTGAACATATTTTTTGATATTTATTGTTTAATTCAAAAAGACTTGCAACATTTTATTAATTTGAAATTTAGATATTACTTGGCTGCCACAGAGGGTTTGAAACTATTTTATAAAAAAAAACACACACTATGTTTGAGTTCAAATCTCAGATATATTAAAAGGACCCAAAGAATAAACAGTAGTTGATATTAAAGTACTATAGGCATTTATTATGTTTCAAACCAATGATAAAACAATGTATTTATGTTGTAAAAAGTTTTAAAATTTACATTGAGGGAATGGGAGCTAATTTGCTTCGATAAAATGTCACCTAGAGGTTGTCTGGTGAACTGCTCCGGTTGCAGTTACCATTGATTTTAAACCATCCTCGAAAAAAAAAAAAAGAAAAGAAAAAAAGACTTGATTTGATCACAAAACAAAAGTAGTTATTTGTTTTTCTTGTCTTATTGAACTTTTTTTTAAGTTGATATTAATAGAACATAAACTGCTAATGTTTTATATACTGTCCATAAGAAATTGATTAGAAGATTGTCATGAAGGAAAATTATAATTAATTTATTTAGTTTGTTCTTTTTTCTTTCCAATCTTTAGGAAGTGTGGTACTTTCTTACGGGCTTTCATATGTCTCAGCAAATTAACTTATTCTGGCTTAAACATGTTTAAAACCCACTCCAATGAAAATGTGTTTTTGGAGTTTAACTTTTTCTTGTAGCGTTTATTATTAAATTAGAGATTAAAGTAGCCTTTTTGAGTAAATCGTCATTCAAATTGATGTGAATCAGGAGCAGACAAAAAATGCTGTTTGAAAGAGCTTGAAAATGAGACTTACACACTACAACCAGCAGGCCACAAGCTCCCTACTCTCCTCCATTCCAATGTGCTCACTTGTAGACGAATAGATCCATGTACGTATTTGTTTTCAACTCAAAAGTGATTTTTTTAAATGAACAACTATCCCTCTATAGAAATTATGTCACAGAAAATAACTCAGTTTTTTTATGTTGGCAAAAAAATTTATATAGTCAAAATTAAAAGACCGTATGAAACAATTTACAAAAATAAGAGTAAAATAATAAAAAAAATGGTCTTAGCGGGACTAAATGGTAATTACTTATTCCTAGAATTGCTCATTTAGAACAATCTTTAAAACTTGAATGTGAAAGTATTGAGAAATACAGTATAGTACATACAGTAAATACAGTAATCCCAGTGTTTTGCACCAGATTCTATACAATTTATTAACAATACAAGTAAAAGTGTATCCTTTTGTTAAATTAAAAAAGCTAAAAAAATGTTTTTAAAAGGCTTACCTAAAATTCTTTTGAAATTATGACATTAGTTTACTCCATACCTTTAATGCTTTAAATTATAAAGATGATTCCACAAATACTGTTTGAGGAATGAGACCAGCACATATTGTTACCCACATATTGACCTTGTTACAGTACTTGTTGACTATTGTTGATTTCTGTGTGATATTTGCAGGATCACACTGTAACTGTATATGTGCAGCAGTTATAATTTACACTGAAGGTAAATTAAAACTGACATGTCAGTCATAATAAAAAGGCCGAACTTGATTGTGTGGCTTCTCTAGCGTCGCCAAGGCACCAACTTTTAATTATTATTTCCCAAGCCTACTCTCATTCTGGTTATTTATTTTTTCAATAAAATGCAACAAATAGAGAAATTATACAGCAGAGGAGTTGATGTAGTTTCTCTCTGTCTGGTTATTATCAAGTCAATGATGTCCTGATCACTGTTCTCCTTCTCCACTTATTCATTTTTCACAACTTCAGATACAAATGTTTGTGTGTTTAGTCATTATGTGTGGTGAGAAATACAAGACATTAGCTTAATGTTATAGTTTTAAACTGTAGGTCATTATTTATTAGAAGACTTGTTTACCACTTTGTTATGAATTAGATTTCTGAATCTCATACGATCGGTTTAAAAAGTTATTGTTGGAAAACAATTTGCTATGAAAACACTTTTTCACTGCAAACAGTCTTATGAGTTTTTAAAAATGACATTTTAAACCTAAAAATAAAAAAAAAAAAAACTGTAAAAATAATAGTAATATTAATAAAGAAGCTTTATTTTGCATTGTGCGTCTATACCGTTAGTAGACTGTATCAACCAAAATGAAGAAGTCCAACAACTTCCTTGTTAAGACATCAGCATTTTCCCATTTCTGTTTTTTTTTTTTTAATACCATTATGTATGTTACAGAAACGTGCATTTTATCTCACTCTGTTTTTAATCAGTAAAAATACAAACAGTATTTGCAAAGTACTCAGAAAAAAACTTTTGCAAGTACTTGTCAGAACTTATGGTGGTGGATGACCCAAACGCAGGAGACCAGGCTGAGTGTCAGAAATGTGAAACATTTAATAAATAAACTGAAAAATAACAAGAACCCATGGAGAACCAAAACAGTGACAGAACAGAGTAGGGCATGTGACCTGACGAGGAAGAACTGAAAACCAGACACTTAAATAGACTGAGGTGAAATAACAGAAATAAAGACAGCGATGAATCATGACAAACCTGAAACTGATGTGACTGAGGGACAATCCAAAAGAAAACATAACTAAAACCTGTTACGTAGCTGACAAAAGTCACACAGCTCAGTGTGCTACAAAGTCTTCTATAAGTCAGTGGTCAGAATTATAAAATATTAAATGTTACAGACATTTATGAACGCCTTACTTAAAGGTAAAATGCCAATTCTTTCCTGCCTAAATTGTTTACTTAAGCCGTTAAACATTGTAATTGTATTTTTGCATCATTTTTTTTTTTTTTTTCGAGAGCACTGATTAAGTAAGAGTGGTTGACTGTTTGCTAACAGCCGTTAGCATTCTCCCAGGAGCGGTGTTGATAGGCAGAGCACTCTTGAAGCAACAGCAGAATACTGATAGACGCTTCATACATTTCATATGCAGTTTAGTGCGTCGCAGACATTAAGCAAATAGAAACATAACTGCGTTTTAAAAAAGAACTGTTTTGAATTCCTGAAGAGATTTTATTCAAATGTATTCCATTACTGGGATCTGTTTGACATGCAAACTTGATAAAGAGACGACAGCAACCACTCTACTATTGTGCTCTGTTAATTAGCAAAACAACTTTTACTTTATTTAAAATTAGAGCTATTTGAAAGTAATTGTTTGTGTAAAATCCTTTTTCCCCCTGTCATTTTCATTTAATTCTAAGATTTCTATTGTTGTCGGTAAATCAAGTGGCATTGGTCATTCTAGTGAAAAAGCCACTACATTAAGATTTTTAGATATTCTCTTTCATGTGGAATAAATGGTCAAAAGATGATTTATTATTTACAGATTTTCAAAACGAAACATTGATTCTATTTCATTGAGATAGCATATTAAAATATTGACATTTTATTTAAAATTTAATCTTTTATCCTATTTTGTCAAATGGAGATCAGTCAGATTTCATGGTAATTCAATTTCAGGTCTCAGTTCTTGCAGCTTTTATTGCCTAAACTTAAGAGCCAGGGTAATATAAATGGATTTTTTAATTACTGGCAGTGAGTGGGATTTTAATTCAATCAACCAAAAAGTAAAAAACATCTGGAGATAACTCTTATTAACTTGCTTTATATAATTTTGTTATAACATTTACAGATAATAACATGTATATTCTTTATTTAAAATGAACATATGAACAGATTGCAGATAATTGTATCTATATTGTTTATTGAATATTTTCACACAGGAAAGTCTATTATTGCAAAAATTGAAATGTATACCTGATATAATGTCTGACCAGTAGATAAAACTGACTTCTACTAACCGCACACACTTAGTATTTCTTTGTTTTGCTTTTTATTTTTTATTTTTTATTATTTTCTCCTTCCATTATTATTAACCACATGTACAATGTTTACCATTGACTGTATATGAGAACTGGACTGAGTGACCCCACCCCCATCACGCTCCAAATAGAAAGTACCTGCCAGCTTAAAAAAACTGAATATTAATAGACTTCTGTTGAGAAAAGCAGGATGTTGCTTGTATGTTGAAAGAACACTGTCCCATTTTACTCACTCCACTAACCAACATCATAAATCTTTCTATATCGGAGGCATCATTTCCAAATAAGTGGAAAACATCAGCTGTTATCCCAATACATAAAAATGGAGATGTTTTGTCCCTTTCTAATTACAGACCAATAAGTATAGTACCAATAGTGTCTAAAGTTGCTGAGAAACTTGTGGCTCAACAAATCATAACACATCTTAATAACTCACCATTTTCACTACATCCCATGCAGTTTGGATTCAGGGCTCGGCACTCTACGGAAACAGCCAATTGTTTTTTAACAGAGAACATCAAGCTTTCATTGGATAGAGGGGGTGTAGTTGGTGCTGTGTTTCTGGATTTAAAGAAAGCTTTTGACACAATAAATCATGATATACTGCTGGCTAAACTAACCAAATTCAACTTCTCACCTCAAGCAATAAAATGGATAGAATCATATCTGTCTAATAGAGTGCAGTCAGTGAGGTTGAATGAGTATCTCTCCCCTCCTCTCCGTTTGTGTACTGGTGTTCCGCAAGGATCCACTCTTGGACCTCTGCTCTTTTCCCTTTATATAAATGATCTGCCTTCAGTTTGTTCAAATATCTCTATTCAAATGTATGCTGATGATACAGTGATTTATATACATGGAGAAAACATGACACAAGTTGCGGAGAAACTTACACAAGCAATGTCAAATATCACACGGTGGTTAAATCAGTCGAGTTTAGAATTAAATGTCAATAAAACAGTTGCAATGTTTTTTTCTAAATCTATAATCAAAAAACCTGAAGCGGATGTATTTGTGGCTGGAAACAAAATAGTTGTTTCAGAATACAAATATCTTGGGATCCTGATTGATTCAAATCTGAAATTTGAGTCACAAATAAAAAGAATCTGTAATAAGGTCAAGTTCAATTTATCAAAATTTTCGGTTTCATAAGACCTCAGTTATCTTTACATGCTGCTAGAATGTTTATGACTGCTATGATTTTTTCCCATTTGACATATTGCATCACAACCTGGTCACAGGCAAATGAAAACTCTGAAGCCAATAGAATCACTTTATAAACAAACAGTCAAAAATATTGGATAAAAACATTTAAGATATCACATTGCCCTGTTTACAGAAACATAAACCTGTTAACCTGGAGAATTTCATCACGTTTTCAAACCTTTGTCTGTTATATAAAATAAGAAATGGTCTGTCCATCTCCTCCTCTTCAGCAGTTTGTAACCATTCGAACCACCTCACAACGAGTCACACGAGGGTCAGCTAGAGGAGATTGTGTCATCCCTCTGCGGAAAGTGCCTTTTGCCAAAAACATTTTCGGTTACAGCAGCACACAGGACTGGAATCTGTCCTCAAAGCATCAGAGAACTGGGCTCACTTTCATTGTTTAAAAAACATCTAAAGAACTGGCTGGTGACACATCAGACATGTCAGCATATATAAATCTTTTAATACGCAGAATTTTTCTCAGGGCTTTAAATGTTCCTTGTTTTAATTGATGTATATTTTTACAAAATCATTGATTATTCTACAGTCCATTTACATTCCTGCACCTGCTCATTTTTATTTAATTATTTATTTTATTCTCTCAATTGTTTTATTGTGTGTGCTGATTTAACTTAAAATGTTATATGTTTTTATTGTTCTTTTACTGTACTTGTATTATATCTTGTTTCTAACTTTGTTTATAGGGAGACAATTTTACCATCAGTCCAGGGACAGCAGATGAAAAATAGCTCTCGAGCTAACTCTGGTGCATTGGCAGAAATGCTTTTTAATGTGCATTGTCCCTGTCAAATAAATGAATAAATAAATAAATAAATAAATAGACAGCCATTACTCAGTCATTATACTGTCACATAACCATTCTTGCACTATTATCTGTTTTGAGATATTCTTGCTAATACTTTATTTTTAATGTATTTATTAATTCTTTTTTTTTTTAATTTTATGTTTTCTATGTGGTGCAAGTTATTAACTGACCAATCATGTACCTCAGTAAAAGCATGTGGTGCCTGCTGGCCCCCACCTTGTATTTTTGGTTTACATTTTCTCCCGAGCCCACCTCAAATGGCAGAGGCGTGGACTTCCAACAAGCTGGCTCCTGATAGATGTGAGTGGTTGTCATAGAAACGTTGACTCAGTCCAACTCTGAGCAATTACTGCTAACCGATGTCGTTAGCCTCCAACATGGCATCCGTATTGTGAAAAATGGCGACTGAATTGACCTTATTTCGTTGGAGCCGGAAGTAAACCATTTTCTATGGGTGGTGTGACACTCGTTTGGTCCAGTTCTCATATAGGATGAGAACTAAATTTGGCCATCAGATAAAATGAGCCACGTAAGGTTGGAGGATTTTAGCTCCTACAGTCAATGATTTTTACAGAGAATTCCATCAAAAATAGATATTTGTTGAAACCAGTTAGTGTAGTGTCATATCAATTAATGTATGAAGTAACAGTAAGTTAGCATTCATTAAGCAATGATTTATAAACTGTGAAGCAATCCCATGGTTTATTATTAGTTCATGAAGAGTACAAGGATTCCATGATGCAAACCACATTAATTCATGCTTTAAATTATCATGAGTTGTGCGTTAATTATTAGTTCAGCATAAGATTTAAATCATTGTAAAAAAAACGCAGATGGGAAGACGGATCATTCAAAGTCAGAACACGTTTTCAGCAACTCTGGCTCTCGTCTTTGTTTGACAGACTGCACTTATGCACTCACTGTAGAAGGCATTTGCAGGCAGTGGGTGTCGACCCACAGCCTTGTTTGTTTCTAATCAATATGTTAGTCTGGAAGTTACACACAGCGCATTTTCACAGAGAGCACAAGTGCGTGTAATCTTTCTTGGGTATCCAGTAGACCTCAACTGCTTTTTCAGTGAGGGTTGTTGTGCACGCGAGTCTGTCTGTTCATGATGATTCACACAGAGGTTGAAAGTGTCTTCAGGACACAGGGAGAGCAGCGTGGTGTTCTTGATAGGCAGCAACATTGGAGGCGACAAGGACGTCACCGAGCGCGGAGCTTATGGCTTCTGACAAGTTCGCAACAGGGTAGTTATCAGGGCCAGAGGTCCATGGAAGGAGACCGCTTAAACTGAGTGGACATGGAATGGATGGCCTGAACTATTAATAAAGACCTTCAGTATCAGTTGATGACACTTTTTTTTGTCTATAGGGGTTCATGAGATTTGACATATTCTACATTCTCTAAGTGCAACACTGCACATGAAATTTCTCCCGAACTAAGAATAAAAAACCTATGTGATATCGACCCAGCAGCTCAGTTAATCGGAAAACCTAAATGCAAAGCACTCTGCCCCAAAATACTATAATGAAGAAAAAAAAAAAACTGTTTGTGAAAAAATTAAATAAACTTGAACATTTAATATAACACTTTAAATTTAAGTCTGTCTAAAATAATTATAGGTTATGATCAATTCATTATTATCTCTGTTTCTGGAACAGCACAGTAAAATAGATACGATGCATACACTCTTTTTTTATCCGTTATTACCTTTTCAAATTCCCTGTCCATCATTAGTCTATTTATTTTGCATGTATTTCAAACCTGGATACACATCTTAAAAAAAAAAAAAAAAAAAAAAAAACTACCAAAATAAAGAGAAAACGTATAATAGTGGATGTTATGTGCATCTTTGAAAGGAAAGTATTAAATTATGTGTAGACTATGATTTAATTATTTTGCATTTATATTGTGCTCAGTGTAGATGCAGATAGAAAATGTAAACATCCTGCTGCTTTATCTTGTACAGAGAAACCCCAAAGAGAGTTTAATTATAAGAAACTTTCTTCACAATTACAATAGCTTGAGAATTTTTAATAGATGTTTTTCACGATCAAACTTCAGAGAAAAATTATTCTTTTTAATGGACTGTTGTTTTTTTTTTTGTTTTTTTCCATTCAACTGTATTAATTTACTTATTTTGACAATAAATCTCAGATATTATGCAAAGTAAAATTATGTAGGAAAAAAAAAAACAAACGACTCAACATTGTCAGTCTTCAATGGCTATAACTCACATAGTTTTTGCCTAAAGGGAAAACAAAGGATATTTAATATCTGTGGTTAATTTGTTTTAGCTGTTGTGCTACAAATGTTGACATTAGATTTATTCTGCAACAATAAGGCCTCCCACATTAGGCCGTCTCAACAACAACAATAACACAATAAAATGTTTTTATTTTTGTTTTTTTCTCTCAGATCTCCACAAGTCCACACACCCGTAAATCAAAAGAACATGTTGTGGAGGTCATTATTAATACATGTCAGCACAAATAAATCATTGACAGCTTTTTTTTCATGAAAACTGCGTAAATTGTAAAAAATGAGGAAACCTTCAAGTAAACCCAATACTCCAAACCACGGCTGTCGTGCCATTGTCCTCCTCATCTTCCTGCCCACCAGAGCCATCATACTCACCACCAAACTATGTTGTCTGGCAACACTCTCCTTGGCCACATCCTTGCATTTATTGATCAATTTTTTAGGTAATGTCTGTATAACTTAAAGCAAACCAGATTTCTTCTCCCTATGATCTTGTGTAACCCTGAGTTCTATTATTTATTTATTTATTTTAGAGAAAAAAAAAATTGATCAATGTGTTCACCACTGCTATTTTGATCTTTTAAGCAAAGTTCACCCCATATGTCCTTCTTCATTCCTTTCCAGAGCACCAAACTCCTGCATCACTTCTTTTTCCATTTTCATCACCAACATGTCCCTTGAAGTCTTTTCAAATAATCCCTCTTTCTAGGGAAACGCTGTATCCTTTCATCTATCACTTTACAGGACTTCTCTTTATCTGTCTCACATTCTTCCTGGGGGGCATGCACTGACAACATTCAACATCACACCTTCAAAATCATCACCATATCTGACACTCTTCACCTTAAAACATTCCTGGCAAACTCCACCGTCAGGATCAGTTCTAATCTATATCTTTCCATCCACACAATAATAAAAAAGCTTAACCTCTTTTCCGAAACCACAAACCCTATAAGCCTTGCTTTCCATTAGATTTCTTGAACACACAGGATATCCACCTTTCTTCTGTCCATCATTTCGGCCAACTCTCAAGTTTCCTTTATGTCAAAATCCATACATTCCTCAGTTTTCTTTTCTCTTCATGCCGAAAAACATCCCTTCCTCCTTTCCAACACTCCAAAAGTATACTCTAATTTCCATTATTATGCTGTGGGTTAGTGACGTTAGTAATAGTTGTGTTAACCAATCGATCTGGTATAAAAATTCTGTTTGTGATTTGTATATGATTTGCCTTTAGTTTTCACCCTGGTGCTCTTTCTGACACTACCATATGTACTTGGACCAGGAACCAGCTCACAAAAGCACTGGATTGACTCCTACAGCTCACTGCCTTAGTGACAGTCTGTATGATCACTGAAGTTTATGAAAATAATTCATTTTTTTATTTAGCTCATGAGAAACAAAGGACCAAAAAAAAAAGAAGGAAAAAACAGCTAAGGTGATAAAGTTGAACAGGATGAAAAAAATCAAACTGTCAATAAACCATATGAGGCACTCTTAAAAGCCAGCCAGGTGTGATGCGGTAACATAGAATAAACTAATAACAAAAAATAAATCATTATACCTTGCAGCAAAGAAACATTAATTCTGATTAACACATGGATATTAAATGTTATTTACTGGATTTTAAAAAGTTAATGTGTTTTTTTTTTCTCTCTCTTGTATTTATTGTGTTAAGAAATCTGCTGTATCTTTGCATTTTTGTTTCCCTGGAAAGTCTGTCATTTGCTCTGCTTTATTCACAGCTCCCGTATTTGCATTTGCTCTTGCTTGATAATTGCATGCATTGTCAACCTGATGATGTTTTTCAATTTGCAGTGAGATGTTGCTGCGCAATTAAATGTCTTAGCAACAACATGGAATGCATGCAATATCATCCTGACATACATTAAAAAATGGTTCATAAACATAAAAAAATAACCTTCAAAGCTGGCATTTTAATACATATTTTGTATTCTTCAAATTTGCTTAGATTCTGGTGTCATTGAGCAACATTGGAGGAACACAAAAAATTGTGGCTGAGTCACTGACCTGATTTTATGACAGATATGCAAAGAAGTAAATACTGTAGTTTAAGGGTTCTTGTTTAAAAAAAAAAATAATAATAATAATACTGATCCTCAGGTAAGACAATAATTTGCAGTCGCTGTTGTGAGTCAGTGCATAGTGAAGTTACCACATCATGAACCCGTAAATGTAGCACAGTGATTTGCCCCACTGTGTTCCATAATTGTATTTCACTCAACAATTGGTACTAGAAAGGTCATAAATCAAAAGTTTAATACCTCTGCTTGGCTAAGAACACTCAAGAAAACAGAGAAGAGTACTCCTTAACTGTAAACATAATTATATTTAGCAAAATCATATTCTGATTTATCTATATAGTGAAAATGAGCAGCCATCTCTTGGGAAACGTGTTTTGTTGTTTGAGTCTGATGACAGCCTGTGTTAAAATGACGGTTTGCTCAGTATTTATGAATTCTAAAATGATATAAACATATGGTTACAAAAATCTATTATTACATACAGGATTATTACACTGTTATTATTACTGTTTTTACGCAAAGTGTAGTAATTCTGAAAAACAAACATTATTTCAAGCAATTCTTGTGTTGCCCAAGATCAACATATTGGCAATACTAAAGTAGCTGATATTCATATATATTACTGTCTACATCAGTGTTTTATTTATCCTTTCCTTTTTATTTTTAAAGTAATGGCAACCAAATCTGAATTTAATATGTGTCTGAAATTCTATTTAATCTAGTAAAGGGCATAGCCTTAACAATCAACTTTCCTTCTGATGGACTTTCTAAAGATGCATTTCCTTTCAAAAAGTGTCCTAATCTTTCAAAATACCTTTTGATTTTGAATTCTGAAGTGTGTGCAGCAACAATTAGCTTCAGGAGCAAATTTTAGATGTTCAATGTAGAAATGGGCCTACATGTGTTTGTCCCGGATAAGGTCCCAACTCCCATTTTATCCCTCTCCTGCCTGGGGAAACCAAAAGCGCAGGCCAACATCACTATTCAAATCAGGTGAAAACAAACAAAGCTCTTTATTTAGCAAACACTAAAACATGAATAAATAAAGCTTAAGCTTAATTAAAAAAGAAAAAGCTAGAAAAAAATAAAACAACTAGCTAAAAACTTTGAAAGACACAATTTGTTTAATTAAAAATGGATTTACAAATTTATTAGAAAACTGTCTTTTTTTTGTTAAGGTGAGACATTTAGTTTTATTTATTCTTGTAAAATCACATACAAATGTATACTGACTTAAAGAAAACCAAATTTAGACCTATTGTTGGCTGTAAAGTGAAGGAATAAGCTGCAACTGTCCACACAGTCTTACGAAAACGTACACATTTGATTCATACATGTCCACTGTTGGTAGTTTTTAAAAGATAACAATAAAAACAGAATATGCATAGAAAGGCTTGTACAGTTACTATGTGATACAAGAGAAACATTTGTCAACGTCACCAACTAACATGTAGTCTCATTGGTGTGTAGTCCTCTGTCTTGTACGTCATTGAGAAGAGCCACTAACTGACCATATAGTTGTTCTTCATCATCTGCAACATATTTATCAGATGTTTTATACTTTTTTTATATAGGTTAATGAGCCACAAGCTAGTCATTGGACAGACATTTTTCATAATACAAGTTATGCTACATTGTTAATAAGCCAGCTATCTGCTGACTTTGCACCAGCAGGTGTGTCCAGTGAACCATTGAAACATAATTAGATACATTATGGGAGCATTGTAATGCAAGGTGCCTTAAGAGACTGTACTACTTATCAGCATCATTGTTAATTTGATCATGTTGTGCTGCGGTCCCTAACTGTGTTCATGACTCTCAAGACTTGCTGCACAGGACTAGTAAGAGCTAAAAATATGACATTGGAGAAATGGCTCATGACTGTCAAGTGGCATTTTATAAGTAGCTAGCAATTTATGTCTTGAAGCCAAAACAAGCGTATTCTAAATGACTTGATGGATTCTCAACCTTAAGTACCATTGTTATTTCCAAACAGTTGAATTGTTTAGTTGCAAAGCAAAATAGAACAGTCTCACTTTGGTTACACTTTATAACTAATCTTGGAAGAAAAAAAAAAAAAAGTAATTTTTGTTGTTAGATAATGCCTTTGTTGCGGCAGTCCTATATGGCACTACAGTTTACACTTTTGGAGAGCCAGTTTCGGTCAATGTTAAACTTTTGCAATGAATATGCATTTGTAAAAAAGTTGCCACTTTTGTGTGAGCTTCAGTCTTGGTACTGTGGTCTTTTAGTGTTTACTCCAAATGTTGGCATGTCACAATTGACTGCTCGCAAAAGTGATCTTCAAGTTTGTTTTCCCCAAGTCAGTTTGTGCCAATGTTTGAAATAGACCATTGTGTAAACCCCAAGGTAAGAGTTTCAAGTAAAGAGAGATGAAAGATGAGCTGACATGTTGGCATCTTAAGAGGTGAAACCTCAAGAAGACCATTTCCTCAGCCTGTCAGCACATGGATATCAAAGAATGTCTTCCAAAAAAAATTTGTATTCAAGGCTTGGATGATGATGATATAGTCAATGGCTCTCTGCCCAGACCAACTGGAATAAACGACATGCAGTCATCCTAATTTGTGCTAGTGATGGAAACATGAGCACTCGAACCTTAACATGCAGAGGGACATCATGCTTTATGAAGAATACATTCGGCCTACAGTACTGAGATTATGGGATTATGCTTTACTGATTTCTGCACCAGTAACACAATTTGATGGAGGCAGTGTAATTGTGTGAAGGGGTATATCCTTCAATAGATCTTTTAGGCATGTCATCCTCAAACCTCATCTTCCAAGAGGACAGTTTCTAGACCTCACAGTTTGGTGTTATCAGAGACTCGCCTCCTGAATTCTGCAGTGGAGAAGGTTAACTGGCCTAACCTCATACACCCCTCTCAACAAATTTGGGATCAGCACAAAGCACTGACAAGAGGTACATCCAGTCATCTAGGGCAGGGGTGTCAGAATCCAGACCTCAAGGGCAGCGTGTCATGTCAGAAGGTCGAACCCGGAAGGATGACAAGAGTTCAGAATGAGAGATGGATTTGGTTATTGTCCGGTGATTTTCTGACTGAATGGAAGCAGAGTATCCCGTAGCAGCAGGATATGGCGCACTGGAGTTGAACATGTCTCTGGAAGGTAAGTGCGAGTGGCGGACCCAGTATGGAGGTGGGAAGCGTGGAAACGAGTAGACTAGGGGTGAGCAGCGTAGATGGCAAGACTGGAGGTGGGATCCCGGTGTGGTTCTGAGCAGCAGTGGTGTAGGGTTGGACCCAGGTCAGTAGTGTGATGAGATGGTGGTGAGAATCCTGGAGAAAGTTGCGGGCAGTGAATGGCAGGGA
Organism: Oryzias javanicus; assembly: GCA_003999625.1. Taxonomy (NCBI): domain Eukaryota; kingdom Metazoa; phylum Chordata; class Actinopteri; order Beloniformes; family Adrianichthyidae; genus Oryzias; species Oryzias javanicus. Next base: position 19,926,123 of record CM012440.1, read on the forward strand.
AAAACAAGGCACAAAAACTATAGCAACATAATAGACTAGGAGGCCAGGGTACTGCAACAGTGAAGGTAATAAACTGGCAGTGAATGCAGGGGAGGGCACATCTTAAATAGTGGCCCAAAGTGATGGATGATTGTAGTCAGCTGGGTCCAATCAGGATGAAGCACCATGACAGTGTTCTACATGATTTCTAACACACCTTCCATTGAAGCTCCTTATTGGCCAAACACACCTGATCCAGGTAATCAGTGGCAGATGAAACAGGATTTCTGAAGAACCAGCATGAGGCCAGCCAAGACATGGAGTTTGACACCCCTGACTTAGGAAAACAATTCTTAGTTGTCAAACCTAAAGTAAATGTCTAGAACATGAATATGAGGCAGTTCATAGAGTAGGACGCAGCCATCAGTCAATTCTGAACCAACAAAAACGTAATGAAGTATCCAGTTCTTAAACAAGCAGTCAACATTGCTCCAACCAAGAGCCAGGCATATCTGGAGTCTAAAACCAAAACTTGCATAATCAAAGCCCCCTGGGCTCTTTACCATGGGCAGCATTATTATCACTTCTTAAACTCACAGTAATTTGCGACAGGACGAAAAAAAAAAATCATTTACAACAAATGTTTTAATGAAATTAATACATTAAAACCTTTTTATTAAATCTAAACATTGAAGTTCCAAAATAAAGAAGCTTGTTTTGGCTTTTTACCCAAGTCCTGCCAGTCTTGATCAGTCCTTACGGCTTTAATCACCTGACTTCCACAGCTTATCTTGTTCTCTGATTGTTATCTTTTTGTTGTATTTACCCTCCACTGTGTTTTTTCCATCCTTGTAATGGTTCTGTTTTCATCAATGCCTGCACAGACGGTTTCCCTGAGACTTTGTCCACAACTTTTTTATTGCATTATTAAGCCAGCACAGAATTCTAAAACTATTTTTTTTACTATCTATGAGTAACTCTAAACTAAATTTACATAGATTCTACTTTGGGCTGTCAGAGCGAGCCTGTCAAGTGTTGTTTTGTTTTTATCACTAAGCAGTTTTTGTTAATCCCTATCATCTTAATCCCCTTTATGATATTAGTGTCGACCTGGCATCTCAGTCAAATGTCTGAAATGAGTTTTTGTTTCAAAGATTTAAAAGAAAACAAAACAGGAGCATCCATAATATTGTCTTGTTGATACAAAGCTCCCAGGAGGTTTAATAGGATTTTCACAAATTAATGGTCTTCTGTTTGTTTGATGTTGTTTGACAAAACGGTTGGTGGCAATTATGTGAAGCACTCATAACCTGCAGCTGTTGCCTGCATCACTGCACTCTTACAGTTTTCATCTTGTTTTCTTTTTTTCTTGAAGTTGAGTTTCTGTGATGGTTTGATGAATTTAATATCCAGGCGACTACATTCCATGCTTGTCTCATCGGTGTAGGGCTGTTTATATAGTGAGTTCCAGGAAATGACAAGCTTGACGTTTAAAGTCACTGAGAAGAAAAGCCCGTCTGCAATTCTTCATCAATAAAACCCTCTCCTGATCACAAATGACACATGGCTACTGAGAGGGATCAATGCCATGCGCACAAAATAAATAAATAACACGGAGAAAAAAAAAAGGATAGCTGGACAATGAATTTCCATTAATAACTGAAGAATTGTTGCTATTTGCTCACAACGTCCTCTAAACAAATGTAATTTACATTTCTCATTGAATGAAGCATGAAGGACTTTTTTCTCATTTGGAAAATATTCTCCTTGGGGAGGTCCTTGAAATAACTTTGAGTCCACATTAGCCAAGTGTGTTTTGAACAGTGTTATTTTGGTATGTGGGGTAACCCAGCTAAAAAAAATAAAAAGAACACATCCGCGCTCTCTCAGGTTTTATTGATAAGGAGCCAATTTTTTGTGATTATCCTGCTTTACTGTGTGCTTTTTTTTTCTTTTTTCTCTCTTTTTCTAAGGTTCTTCCAAGATTCAAACCTAAAAGTGAAAAATATACTAAACAGCTTCTCTCTGTCTTAACCTCTTTTTTTCTCCTTTTAACTTTATTCAATATTTAAAGACGGCATTCCTAAATGAGAGCGCTATGCTCACACACTTTCAGATCTCATGACATGCACAGAAGTAAAATGTGGTTGAATTATTTTTAGCTTCAGTCACAAAACTGTTCTAATCTAGTCTAGTGTAGTATGACAGAAACACTATACATGCCACAGATAGTGAAACTGTGCTAATGTTACAATCTCTTATGAAAGATTTTTTATGAGACCCAAAGTAATTCCAGGGGATTCTAAAGCAAAGAACGGCAGCCTTTCTCTGACATACAACACTTTACAGTAGTGATGTGTTTGTGCGATCAACATTAAATCAGCTGATTCTGTTGTGGGAAAAGGCGACTTAGTGCCGTTTTTTAACAAAGGCTCCCAATCATTTCATTGACGTTGATCACGTTAACAGTCAAAGTCAGGTTAAGTCAAAGAGCGTGTGTTATGTAGGCGTTGCCTGTGTTCTATCTGTCCAACCTCGTGAAATGTTCCTATCCATAGCACAAAATGATAGATATAGCTATCCCAATGCTCTACCCTCTTGGATAATCTTACCTATATGAACAAATGTGCAGTCTTGATGTTAGGTTGTAAACACAGCAGGGTAGGACAGATTCACAGGTGAAGTGAAACAGAATTATAGGGGTAGTAGAACAGGGAAGAAGCAGCCTCATGGGAGGGTTGGGACAGTTTCATGAGTCAAAATGTATGTGTCGTCAGTGCAGGTGGAGAGAGTAGGAAATGTGTGCAGCTGTCATTAATGAGATGATAATTCAGAGGATCTTTTGGTAGATCTGTGTGTACAGTGTCTCTCTGTCCGAGTGGTGAACGTTTCAAAATCTGCTAGGACTTTTACTGCGGCGTGGAATATGAATTTATGCTGATACGGAACTTCTCAGCCATGGTTTAAGTCACATTCCGCACCACGCGGATTGGTTCAAGAGACCTTGCGGATATTGAAATGTTCGCTGCCCAGACAGAGAGGCACCGTGTGGGCACTGGTCTGCCGGAGAGTTATGGAGCAGTGTGAAAACTATTAACAAAATCCAAAAGTTAAGTAGTGAGCTTGCCAAAAAGTCCAGAACTAAGTTGATATTTGTAGCATTACATTGGCTGTATTAAGCAGACAATTAAATGTAGAGTAGAGTAACAAAAATGGCAAAAACAGTATAGTAACCACAACATTAAAGAGAAAACACAGATTTATGGGAGGTGCACCAAAACTTAAAAATATGAGTAATTTTGATCTGTGCAAGTGCAGTAGGTCTAGCGTTTCATGGGTATGAAGGATTTATAGAGCACCAGCGTCATCCTTGCTGTTAAAGGATTAATCTTAACTACAGTCCTAGTCCATGGATTGTCCTTTAGTGGAGTTGGCTCATTGGTTGTCAGTCTTTTTGCTTCTCCATTTTTCCACTGTTTGAACACATAGGATTTTTCATTTTTTTCAACTTTATGTTTAAATATTGCAAGCAGTTTCCTGTAATGAAGAAGCTTCCATCATCAAATGCCTCATTAATCAGCAGCCTAAAGCCAGACACAGCTAACAAATAAATATAGCCACAACGTGCAAGGGTGTGATATTTTGCTCCTTTAACATTTTTATTAACATTATTATTATTTTTTTGTATTACTTTTTAAATCATTTTTTTAAATTCCCTTTTACAACTTATATAAGAGAGGTAAATAATATTCAAACCAATTACTTTCTGAGGTAATGTGCAACAAAACTATGTAATATATTTTGTGAAATTAGAACGTATAACCTTCATAAACCCCAGACTTTCCAATAAAAAAAATAAAGTTTCTTGGTGTCAGCTGCAAGGAAAAGATGGCATCACTAGACTTGTTTGCTTAGTGGAGATGAAAAATATATATTCTGTCCTGGAAAGCTGTATTTAGTTTGTGCGTGTGTTTTTTTTTCATTTCTTCTAAATGTGAAATGAGGCATATCTGATTTCTCACTTGCAGGCTCAGTGAATGCAGAATGATTTGAGGCTTAAGTTAGACAGTCAGGATAATAATATGTTAGCAGTACTATACTAAAAAGCATAAACTTTTTTTTTTCATAAATAGAGTTCACCAATGTCAGTTATTGATGTCCCAAGTCATGGAGTCATTCTGTAATTACAGATTATGACAGTGTGAAATTGCTCAGTCACAGCTGGTCATTTGGAAATAACAATAACAGATTCTTTTTTTTTCTTCATAAAATTCTACTATGATTTGTGTCATTATCTTCAACATCTAAGTGATTTACTTTTTTAAAGACTCAATTTTTGGATGACAAGAGAGAAAGCAAATTCATTTTAACAGTTTTCTTCTTTTTACTGTATAAAATATATCATTAGAAAACATAATGTTCTATCCATCCATCCATCCATCTAACAATATTAACAAATCTGTCATCATTAATAGGTATTTCCATCAATACCCGCAGTGACAGCTTGACAGTGATGTGTCATGCTCCTCCCTTGCATCACGGTGTTGTTCTAAGGAAATGTATTCCACTCTTCCACAACTGCTACATCCAGTTCAGTAATGTCACTTGGAGGTGGGGTACTATTGTCCAGTCTTTGCTTGATCTAGTCCCAGACGTGCTCTATGGGATTCAGGTCAGGGGACATTATTAGCCATACCATATGAGGCACTCCCCCTTCCTGAAGTTCAGCTGTGACAGCACGTGGTGGAGCATTTTCATCTATAAGCAGAAAGTTGGGGGTATTCTGGTGGAATTGGGGGGTGTTGATGGATTCTTTGATGTTTCTGAGCTGAAAGTGTGCAGTGACTGGGCCGTCGACAGTTACCAAATTGGTTCTGGTGATGCCTGCTAAGACTGTTGCACCCCCTTCACCAAAGCAAACCCTGGGGACCATGTTGACCTTGGTGTATCGTTTACCTCACCTTCTCCACCAATGCTGACGGCCATTATTTCTGTGCAAGGTGACTTAACACTCATCAGTGAACAGAATGGTAGAGCATTGTTGCATAGTCCAGGTTACACGCTCTTGTCTTTGCTGCAAATGTTGACGCTGGTATTCTGGTGTAAAGGGAGCCATGCATCTGCAACACTTTGAGACACAAAAGTTCACCTGCAACATCCGACTGCCTGCTGTTAGCTCAAATGCGTGCTATGGTCAGGTGGCGCTGCTTGTCCATTAAGCAACATTATATGTTCATGACTGTTTGAATTATGACCTCGGAATGACTTGCTGGCAAAAACTGCTTTTTTTGCCAACAAAAAGTTCAAATTTAGTGGTTGTGCTCCAACAAGTAAGGTATGCTGTATACAGTGATTACCATTATGCGCGTCTATCACCCAAATATGATTGCCTCCCTACATCGAAAAATCAGTGAAGTGAAAAAAACACTGTCATAATTTTACTGTCAGTAGTGTAGCTTAATTTAGCATCTACTTGAAAGCAAAGACATGTGATTTTGTTTGTTTTTTACAGCTTGTGCTACATTCAGGCATCGAGGGGTTAAAAGGATTACTAAATAAAATAGCATTTGATAAAATGTGTTTTTTTTTTTTTTTTTTTTTTTTACTGGTAATGGAGAAAATCAATCATTTTGATTTTTCCAGTTGTAAATTAACAATAAGATATTTCGTGTTGGCTAATTTCTGTTTTGTAGATGACAGTCGACAGCAGGACATAAGCTTTTTAGTTCTTTCCGTAAGTGTACATCGTGTGGGGGGTTAAAGAGGGGGGCTTTGCTTTGGTGTTTTCACCGGGGTTCTGAACTGACTTCAGTCTGCATGGCTGCACACAGTGGCGCGTTTGAACTGCATCAGCAGGTTATTTGTTTTGTTGGACACAGAGGACACCCCTCAGGCGGCCTGAGCTTTTGTGATGGATCTGAGACAGCCGTGCTATGATGGACAGGCAGCACGGTAACCCCCCCCCCCCCCCCCCCCCCCTCACCCACCATCACCAACACCACCGCCCGCTTTGATTGTGGCCCCTGTAGCTTTCACATCTTTTTACCTATTGGTGCTTTGGCTCACTCAGAGGGGGAGCTGACAGGTAGATATGCCTGGGGCCCCCTGCAACACAGAGCTGCAGGTGGATTAAACCCGCATGTGTGTAGCAGCCTATTCCAGTCACTCAGCGTCTCGCTGTGAAAGAGTTGGGGAGGGTGGGGGTACATTTCCAGTCTTCCATGAAAATCAGGAGCTGCTCATGTGTGCATGTGGGTCCATGCAGAAACTGAGGTCGTAAGTCTAGGAGAACAGACTTAAATATGCGAGCGCGCTCAGTTTGTCGCTGCTTTGCCGTGACACCACTCATAAACGTCCATCAGCACGCAGCGTGGTGAAGCAGAGTCGATCCCAGCTTGGCTCTCCCTTTTTTTTTCTCCCCCCCTTCCACTCCTCCCTTCGGCTGGCCCCAGAGGACGGCCAAAAACACTAATGATTGCTTGTTAAAGAGAAACATCAACATAAAACAGGCCTTAATGAGCTGTTTTCTGTTTGCATTTTTCTCAGAGGGGTCATTGTTATTGGAGGGAAATTGATTGGCAGGAGTCTCACACCCAGGGGGGCTTTGTGATATTCTGGGCGATGGAAAAGTTGTCCATGTATGGGCTGCTTTGTTTAGATGTGTGCAGCTGCTGCGGGATCTGTGAAAGCACGAGAATGGGCGCCCGCATCGGTTTTCTGCAAGCAAATCGAAGGGATGCTCACATTCAATTTAGAAATATTACAACTTTGAATCCAAGATTGTTGTTAATCTGGATTAGCTGTGTTGTTGAACATCCTGTGAAAAATCAGTAAGATGCTGCTTTGTTTGGTCTAGAATTTAGAAAAAAATCTTTAGTAATTACACCGTTTTCTTTTGCAAATAGTACAGAATTTAGAAAAATAACAAGGCTCTGAATTAGAGTTGTAAAAGTGAAACAAAAATCCAGAGAAAAAACTGTTAACTGTAAACATATAATGGACACAAAATCTCTCTGAAAATTATTGATTTATTAAAAAAAATGTTAATGTAGATTTTCTCAAAACAAATGAAACTAGAAGTTATCTCATTTAATGCCATTTTCCTATCAAAAATCAGTTTATTTTATATAAACCAATAATTAAAAAATATTTCTAAAACTGACAGGCCACTTCATTTAATGAAGAGCCCTGGAGGGTGAAAATAACAAAAAATGACTCAAGCAAATTAAAGTAATGAACATTTTTGCAAAATAAAATTAAATGTGATTGAAAATTATTCAAAATAAAATATGGTTTTATTGTAATACAAATTAACTAAAGTGGTTACAGAATGAACTGTTCTTGCTGATCTTTGGCAAGTATCACTCTTTTTTTGTCATTTCTAGTAAAAAATTGAATAAAATCTACACGCAGCGACACTTAACTGAAGGTGCACACACACACACACACACACGCACAGGTTTTTTCTTCTCTGACAGTTTATGAACTTTGATTTCAAAGATAGCAAAAGTTGCCATTTGAGTTTTTCTTTTGCAAAGAGAGAAGTTAAAAGTTTACTAGAAATGTAATGATTGCAAGATATTTTTTTTGTGATTTGGATTGACTAAGTACAAATGGTCTTCATCACTTGCGTAGGCGTTGAGATTGGCTTGAGAGGCAAGAAAAAATATTCTTGATCCATGGGAAAACATAGGAAATAAAAAGTAAATCAAAACAATTTGTCTGTGATTAATCAATAATATCACACTGGTTAAAACAGCTTATCAATCAATTCAATTCAAACTTTCTTTTAGAACCACCCTTCATAAATGTCACTTATACAACTACCACCAAAGATGGGGAGGCATCGGCAGAATCTTCAAGAATTCATGTCCGATTATTTGAACATCGTTAAAATGAATGTAGACGGCCAACGTCAGGGGTCAGTCAATCAGGCGGGAATGACTACATTAAGAAATGAGGCGACAGCTGAGAGGGCACAGGGTGGTGGCAGCCAGATTGCTGACCAACAGCAGCTCTGATTGGATGATGTGTAAATGTCTCTTGACAAAAGCTGTCCATATCAAGTGCCACCGTCCACCACCTGCCCTTCTGCTCTCGTTATTTGCAACTCAGATTTTGAGCACATGTTTTAATCTTGCCAATTTACAAATGTACATATTTTTTAACAACATGACTCCCAAGAAACCCGGCAATGGCAAAGCCCCAGTGCCCAAGGAAACAGCAGTCCATGCGGTCCAACCACAGCAGGAATCTCTATTTGATGAAAAGTCTGAATTTTGTGCAGCATCAATGCAGTCTACCCATTTATATGCAGGACCCACGGTGGCCTCAGATCCATCTAAGGAAAACACTGGAGTTTATACAAAAAAGTGAAAAACAAAATAAAAAATGAATTAATAACTAGATAAATGAATGATTAAATCGATAAACCTTGGATGGATATAAATCACTAAAAGTGAATTAAAAAAGTATAAATAAAAATATCAAATCAAATCTGTAAAAGAAAACACTATATATATATATATATATATATATATATATATATATATATATATATAGTAGCGAGAAATAAATTCAAGTCAAACTAAAATTATTTTGTTGTTGAAAAACTTTCTTGATGAGACTATGTTTGTTTGAAGTCCGGAAATAACAGCTAAAAGTCGCTTTACTTTCAAATTTTAAAATGAATGCAAGTATAAAAAAAGAGATATTCCTAAATTTTGGCTAAGATTCAGATCAACCCTTGTGCTACCTTAAAGGTTCCAAATAGCCCCACCCTTATATTGATATGTGATTCCTCCCATGACAAAGGTGGACAGGATTCTATGTCTGCCACGGACACCAGCGAAGAGAAAAATCCTCCAAAAAAAAAGTTGGGTATGTTTTCTTGTGGGGTCCAGATGACCCCACTTTTAATGTAAGTATGCATATGATAGCACAAGTGGAACATTAGTAAGTCTTTAGCCTTACTTTAAAAACATAAAGTATCTCTGCAGGCTCTCTGGGAGGCTATTCACAGCCACTTTTAAAGAGAAATGTACTTAGTAAGTTGTTCTAACGAAATGGTCGATTTATGTTACGTTGTTCTCTGTCTAGTATTTGGAATTTGTTTCTTTCAAACAAAAGTTGTTTTGAAGTAGATCCACAACTCCATGTGTTTGCTGACCTGTTTCTGCCATGGAAGACTAATGCACACTCAACCTCAAACTTGATAAACAGACATCTTGATATAAAGGAAACCATTTTAAATAATATATAACTGAAGATCTTTCTTTATTTTTTTTGCCAGCTCAGATATCAAAGATTCTTTTGCATGAAAATAAAAATGCTTCTCAGCTTTGCAAAAGCCAGAGCATCTTTGAACACATGCAGGACTTTCTTCTTACCTCCTTCACAACATCTCCACAGAAGCTATTGAAAGCCCTCTCCCACTGCTGGGCTTGAGAAGAACAACGTTTGTTGCCATCTGTATTTGAATGTTACAAATCTACGCCATCAAGCAGCAGCACCCAGCCTGTGCTTTGTTGATAAAGGCAGCTGGCTTGCTCCAAGGCCAGGCTGATTACCAAAGTCTGCAGATGAAGCCTGTTCCATCCAAAAGAGGTCCCTTAAAGCAGCACGAGTCCGTCCATGATTACAGGGACTACAGCGCTGTAAAAAAGGACTGGAGATGAGAAAAGATTGTGCAAATCCAAATCGTTTGAGAGTTGATGTTTTTTTTTTCTCTCTCTCTGTAGCGCAGAACATTTTTCTGATCTTTAGGAAAGAAAGCAAGTGGACTTTTTTTTTTATATAAAAACATGGCATAAAACATTCACTTAGCACTCACTAAAATGTCATTTTCAAACATTTGTGCTTAAAAGCTGCACGTTTAAATCAACTGTTATTGCTATATTAAGGTTATTCTCCAAATGGAGGCATTCAAGAATCAGTCAAACTGCAGCTTCCTGTCTCCTGGCACGCTTCCCCAAGTTCTGCTCATTACAGCCACATTGCGGAGGATTTTGTACAACATTTGGCCTCTGTTCGACTTTTTCTCAAATGAGCCTCCATGCGGCGTTCCGAACATTTATGTTGCTGCACAACATGCGCCCTTGTTGACCATGTGTTTTTTTGTGCTTCGTTGCAGGGAGTTTGGACGTTGGAAGGTGAACAGTTTGGCCCTGGAGAGACAAGAAAACAATGGCTTTTCCATACCGCTGGACGCCGAGTTCCTCCAGACTATTAGGCAGCTGGGCAGGAGGCCCAGTCAAAGTGCCATCATTGACAACATTATCAGGAAATATGGAACGCACTTCCTCCTGTCTGCTACGTTGGGAGGTAAATAAACAACATCCTATTTGGGTTGCTTGTACATTGGAAAGATTGTGTTCCTTCTTTTTAATATTGCTTCAACTTAACCTCTTTTATTTATTTCTTAAATATGCATTTATTCTTGTTTTCCATCCTTTAAGACATTTTTTATGGACCAAAGTTATTCAAAAGTCGTTTACAACCACCTTGAAAAAAATACTAAACAGTCTCAATCAAACAATTAAATTAAAAAAAAAAAAAGTCAATTCTATACACGGTTACCGTTGCTCAAAATAAATAGCATAGGTTGTTAAACAAAGCCAATTTGTTTCCTGTGTATGAACTGTTTTCTAAGCTAAGCAGCATTGGATGCAGTTTATTCATAATAAGACAAAACACATCTGTTAAGGTATTATGTGTTTGTGCTACTTTAGATAATCTTTGTTTGCAAAACTCAGTTAAAATCTAAAAGTTTTGTAAATCAGGGAGTGTTTTAGCTAACAAAAATCTACTGAACAAACATGGAATATGTGTGAGCTGCGTGTGTTCGTAACAAACTTTTCTAGTGCAGTTTTGTGGTTTGAATGTACAGCGTGCATTGCTTTAGCACTTTTATTTACTTTTGACAAAAGATGAATACGAAGAACCTCATAGTGTTGAGTTTCTTTGGATTGAACCAATGTTTCTGCTTCTTTGTCTTTTCAGTAAAGCCTTGTTTTCCTAAGTTATTTTGGCAGTTCTTCTCTGAACAAAGAAACAGCTCATGAGCAAACAGCTGCTTTCATGTTTTTTTTTTTTTTTTTTTTTTTACATCTTCAACATTGTACAGTAGGATGACAGCTTTCCTATAAACATGCTTGCAGGGTTTTGCAAAGATTACATAGTTTCATCTAAAGCCGCAGAACAATTCAGCTCTGCTCCCCAGTTTTTGATGTCGTTCACAAATCTCCCGTCTGTGTTTTTGTGTTTCGAGAGGCTCCCACCTCTGGAAAGCAAACCAATCAAAAGGCAGCCAGCATGAAATGGAAAGTTTGGGTGTGGTTGTATCAGTGAAGGCTCAGGAGAGGCAAATTATATCAATTTAAAATGCATATCATTCTTCTACAAAGAAAAAATTAGTTAAAATGTATGACGAAGGATCCATTTATCATCCTCATTTCAAGATAAAAAGCATTTTGACTTAGCTGTAAAAAAGCAAGATCGACTCTTACTCTTAAAGCCAATATTCTCTGACGAACACACAGCATTTGATTTGACAAAATTCAATAGTAACCACTATATCTATAGTAAAGTTTGCCAGAGGTCTTTACAGCGCACAAAAGTTCTGTTATCTGGTGCACAAACCTTCCACCCTACTCTTTTCTGACACCTCTTTCATTTTTCCTTTTTGTCTCGCGTGTACACACTTTTAGATGATTAATATCAGCGTTTAAATAGCCTGGAAGGACTATGTTGCAATTTATCTACTGCCAAGATTAAACCATAGCAGCAGGGAGAGTTACACCTTTTACAGAGTTCCACACATCTTACAGTTTTAGCTCCAACCTGTTTCACTTGTGTCTTAAATGCTTGTGTTTTATCATAATGAAAATAATTAATAAAAAAAAAACTGCTGTGTATATAATTATCAATTAATGTAATCTAGAAAAAAAAAGTCTTAATTTTAGTTTAATAAAAAAAAAAATCATGTCTAGAGGGTTTTGAAATAGTAGTAATTTTTATTTAAAATAGCTTATCTTCCCTGTGTTTCTATCACATATATGCACAAAACTTGATTGAAATTCTAGAAATGTAAAAAAGCCCAAAATCTCACAATCACACTGTTTCAATTAAATCATAATTATGCAAATAAACCCAAACCGATGGCTCAATCCAGCTAATTATCAACCACTGAAGCTGAATTACCTGCAGAACAAGCAGGGCAGTAGCTCATGAGGATCAGGGTTGGAGATTTTATATGTCATAAATATACTTTTTGTCAAACATCACTTTTTTCATTTGCTGTTGGTTCACATTGATTTGAACAAATAAATACTCTGCGATTAAATTTTGATCTTAATATGTGTAATATTTCTCCTCAACATCAGAAAATGACCAGAAGATCATGTTAAAAACAGCAAAAACACCATTTTCATCAGAGCGGTCTTGAAGACCCTATGCCTATGTTATTTGAAACTTTATCACCCGAAATGAAACACCTCCAATTCTTGGTGGTACTAACATTTATTACTTTCTTTTTTAAGATTGTTGAAATATATTTTTTTTTTTTTCAAGAAACTTTTTTTAATGTCAATAAATTCTGATTAACTAAAAAAATCTAACAAACGACTAAATTACAACCTAGAAACTGCTTCCAGTTACTCTGTAAGTAATGTAAGATGCTAAAGATGCTGAGAGGATACAGAAAAAAACAGCTATGATGCTGTAAGACAGTGGTCCAATCAGTTTTTTTATGACATGATGGCCAAAAAACATTGCCATGTTTGAACATGTATTGTTAAAAATGGAAGGAAATGCAAAGTAGAAAGCAATATTTTGATGGCAGTGGTATCTTTCTATTTTCAATTCAATCAGGCACAGTGTTGGGGTAACAGATTACAAAGTAACAAATTACTGTAATTTAATTACTTTTGTCAGTAACGAAGGAACTTACCGAATTTGCAGTTCAAATTTCAGTAAAAAATTACAGTTACTGGACTACTCTGTTACTTAAGTTTTGTAGGCTCTGACATTTCCTTTCAGTTAAATGACAGGAAACTGAGAAACTGAAAAGAAAAAAAAATATCAACTGTCATAAAAGTAAAGTAACGAGTAGTGAATTACTTTTTAAAATGAGTAGTGAGTAAAGTAATCTCATTACAATTTCATCCAGTAACTAAGGTAAATTAATTGGTTACTTTTTTAACTTACCCGTATTTTCTGGACTATAAGGCACACTTGTATATAAGCCGCACCTGCTCAATTTAAAAAAAATAAATAAATAAATACAAGCCGCACTGGGACTATAAGCCACATGTATCTATGTTGAAAAATAAGATAATTACAATAATAATTTTGTACTTTAAATGTACATGTATGTACTTGTGTGCAGCAGTGCGGTTTCCTTCCTAGATAGCAAACTCCATATCTTTTAACTTAAAATGTCCACCACACAAACTTCTTTGTGTTATTTCCACGATGAAGAAGGATTTTAAAAACAATTACCAGAAAGTAATTTGTCACGAGCGTTCTATCTGCTAAAGAAAAAGTAGCGTTGGCTTTTCTGATTTGCGTTGATTTTTTTGTCTATCTTGTTTTTGATTCAAATTCCGGTTAGAGCTCCCCTGGCTGTGGAAGAAAAATCCACAGAATAGCCGCACCTTTGTATAAGCCGCATGATTCAAAACCTAGGAAAAATACGGTACCAAACACTCTGCAATCATTTTTAGGAAAAAAAAAAAAAAAAAAAAAAGACAGCCATATTTAAATTGTCGTCTTGATATTGAAGCTCCTGCATAACAAGTGATTGTTGCAGTGTTTATTGCTTCTTTGGCTGAACTGTAAAATCATCTTAGCTCCCTGTCCTCAATGTGCCCTCAAACATCTTACAGCTGATTCACGACACTGTTGCCAGAATGCTGCCTGAAACAGCCGGGGGAGCCCGTATCTCTGCTCTGCTGGCCTGACTGCACTGGCTGCCATTCAAAACGAGAATAGCCTTCAAAGTCATTCTTATCACATAATTTTGATGTTACATCAAAAATCTGGTGTTTAAATATCAACATGCAAGAACACTTTCCCTCTCTGAATGTTGAGCTACACGCTGCACTGCGGCTATCCAAGTCCAGAATGTGAAGCAGTCGTCAGCTATCAGATTTTTTGCAGTTGAGATGCCTTTAAACTCACATGAAAAGATCGTATTTAAAAAAAACAAGGCAATTTTCAGTTGTTTTTTGTGTGTGTGTGATTCTAATTTACTTTGAGGTTAATTATCTTAGCTTTTTCTTTGTAATTCTGTCTTTGGCACATTTCAAATCCCACAAAGCACTCGGGGGTGACTTTTAACTAAAAATGAGAAATTCATGTTCATTTTTGTGACATATTCAATTCATTGTGCAGCCCCAGTTCCTTCAAGAGGCGTGCTCAGGTCCTCTGCCAGAGGCCTGGACGCCTGGGGCTTCAATCTCAGCTGTTCCAACGATTGCCGTCTTTTGGACTGAGATCCCTAGTGTTGCTCTTGGAATCTGCTCGGTACCGGAGCAGTCCGGGTCACAGCCCTGAATGCTCCAATTACCACTTTTGCCTTCATCGACCACGATTTTAATGTGAGGCTACTTATGCTCCTTTTAGTTACAGCTACCATCAGTGGGGATTACTTTATCAGTCAACAAATATGTATTTTTTTATCCCTTTTCTGTTAGCCATCAGTGGTTCGTTTGGGTATTATTAGTTTATCAGTGTGGATTTGGCCATCTCAAAGGTTGTATCCATTTCTAACCCATATTTGACAAACATATGCTCTTGTACACTCTTCTAGCCACACGATTGTGCAAATGGACACCTGTGTGGTTGACCTTAAGCTTGTTTTTCTCTGGTCTGCAACAGCTCAATTCACATTTCAAACAGCAAAGCAAACATGATAACGTTTCGAGAATGTCTCCAAAGGTTTCAAATGGTTTTTAATTTCCTTTCAAGGAGTCTCTCCCTCTTGAGTTGATGGAATTGTGTCCTGGTTAAATGCGGCACAATGAGTCTTTAGTCTTGAAACCAATGAATTATTATATGAAGCTATAAGTGTTGTGTTGAGAGAGGGAAGGATAAAAAAAAAATTACCTTTTTCTTCTCTGTCAAAAAATTCTACTTAAATCTAATTTAACCATTCTTTTTTATAAAAAAAAAAAAAAAAAAAAAAAAACTAACTGAAATACTTTTATATTGCAATTCCTACATTTGTTTTTCAGAAATATTATTTAATCTCAACATAAAGAGAAATTTAATAAAACAGAGACAAAACAATTACATTTAAATTTGTGGCTTGAATTTATATTTTTTCTTAAATATATTTATCTTAACATAATTCTCCAACGTTTTGCCTTTCCCAATATACTAAAAACAGAAAAGAGATCTAAGATATGGGTGGGCAAACTATGGCCCAAGGGCCACATGTGGCCCGGGGGCAAATGCTGTCCGTCAAGCTA
This sequence comes from Oryzias javanicus, assembly GCA_003999625.1. Lineage (NCBI taxonomy): Eukaryota > Metazoa > Chordata > Actinopteri > Beloniformes > Adrianichthyidae > Oryzias > Oryzias javanicus. The sequence goes on from CM012440.1 coordinate 19,941,575, forward strand.
TTTAATCTAGCCATAGATCATTTAAAAGAACTGGTCATGACAAGTGTTGAGGTCCCCAATAAGAAATGCCAAAGCCTTCGCTGACTTTTCCTGATACGCTTAACAGCAGCTGTCCCAGACAGGAGAAAGCCGCTGCTCCGTAACAGGGACACGTGTGCAGTCAGGGGACGATAGCATGGCAAACGAAAGGAATCATATTACTAGGAAAAGCAGCGCCATCTTTTAAGGATAACAATTATATTTAATATTTAAATGTTCCGAGAGTTAGTGTCAAGAAAAATGTTACTACCAAAAAATAATTTTAGGTTTAATTTTAACTGATTTATTTACAATTTAATTTGAACATCAGCATGTTAAGGGGCACTCCAGATAGATTTGGTGTTTCAGATTTTTAACCATTCTTTCTCTCAGTTTTTGTACATTTGGTCTAAAGACATGTAAATGTAATCAGAAAGCTTGTGTTTGTGTTCAAAGTTTAAATACTTTTTCGTTTTTTTAAAAAGGCACCAATGAGCAAACATTAAATATTTGTTTTGAATTTTTTGCCGCTGTTTTTTTTTTTCACTTTTTACTTTTTAGTGATCCGAAAAATGACTTGAACCGTGAGTTTCGTGGTCCGTTACACCCCTATTTTAAAGCATGAAGGTAAATTGTATTTTTCTTAGGTTTGACATGTAGGAAACAGCACATGGATTGGAAAAAATAATGAAATAATAACTGCTGTGGTATTTTTTTTAATTACATAAGTTATTTATTTTGTTTATTGATATGATTTAATTATATATATTGGAATTTTTGGCGAATAATATACTACGTTTCACATTAATATCTATTAAACATACTTTAAAAAAGGAAAGCTGTTTCATTAAAAAAAAAAAGAAAAAAGAAAGTCTTTAGTTTCTTTTAAATGGAGTCAACACAATCACATCTAAGCAAAAACAAGTGAAACCCTCAGGGATTTAAGGTGTAGGCAGCTGCTGACATTCTCCAGCTAGAAGACCTGAGGCCGGGAGTTGAGGAGTTTGGCTTAAACCAGTCTGACATGTACCGAGGTCCCTTGTCCAAGCCCTAAAGGTTAGCACCAATACTTTAAATCTATGCTAAAATGAAGTCATGTGTGCTCCTGTATTAGATCCAGCTGAGAGCTGTGCCGCAGTGTTTGTAAAGTTTAACGGTGATCAAAGCTTCTCTCCTTTTTTATTATTTTAGGTTTGCAATGACAAAAACGGCATGGAGGATAAAGAATATCCTCGTTGAAGGCTTTGACAGGCAAAACATTAGTTTGAAAGCATCTTACAGATGGAAGGAGTGCTTTCCAAACAGCTGTTGAGAATGACAGTCCCCAGACATCCATTGGTCAAACGCAACACCTGTGATTCTGAGGCTCCACTGGACACAGCCTAAAGAGCTCGTTTGTTGCGCGATTTAATGAATCACGCAGCGTGGCAAAAACGATCAGACGAACAGGCTTTTCATGTTTCTGGAGTCTTTGCTTGTGGTATCTAAAATTACAGTTGTTGATGCTTCGCAGCACGCCAGCTGCTTTGAGGAAACGGCTGTCCCCGACACCCACAGGGATGGGGATTTTGAATCCTGAGTTTTTTCCTTCCATAGAAATGTCTCTTTTTTAAAATTCCTCTAGAGTGAATTAAAGCATGTTTTTATAGCGTATTGAGAAATGTGTCTGTAAAAGGAACATCAAGTCGTTAAATGGAATAGATTAAAAGCATTTGGGTTGAACGCCCAGATTTCACTTTTCCATGATGAAGAAAAGGAACTGTTATTAAAAGTGATTTTTTTTTCTCTCTTTCTCCAGAAGTGTAAAACTTTATGTATCCCCAGTAGTGATGTAATGTGTGCTGTTCTAGTGTCTCTGCAAATTAAAACCCTTTTGTCCATAAAACCTAATCCCATTAGGAAGGATTTCTCCATCGATCTCTGACTCCTTCCATCCTCTGTCAATACAATCCTCTGAAAGCTCCGGCTCATTTTCAATGAAAGACTTGTTCTGTGAAGTAATTTGTGCATTTACCATCAGCTGCTGATTTATCACCCAATGAGTATTAAATGAGCAAATGTTTGTGTTTTTTCCTGCAGTTTTTCACCTAATGTTACATTTGCATCGTGAGCTGAGAATGTGAACGTGTGCGCTTCCAGGGACTGAGTCACGAATGTAATGACGCCAGCGTTTGTGTCGCTCCGTTTGTATTCGCAGGGGAAGAGTCATTAATGATCTTTGTGGACAAGCGGAAGTTGAGTCGGACATCTGAAGGGAGTGAATCCAATGGCACAGCTGTGACGCTGGAAGCTCTGCACCAGCTGGCTGCCTCCTATTTTATCGACAGGGAGAGCACCCTGCACAAGCTCCACCACATCCAGATTGCCTCCACTGCCATCAAGGTAAAAGCCTGCTGCTCTCTGGGCATCACTTTGGCCCTTCATTGCTCCCATAGTTTTCATTTTACTGCCAATTCTAAAGGTCATTTTTCTACAAAGATTTTTGTTTAGCTAATTTCAAACTGTAATGGGGGAGTAAAGACATCCGGTATGCCATAGAGGAAATTGATCAGTGCCATTTGATAATTTTAGCAATTTTATCATTACTGTTTTTTTTTTCAATTGTGGTGTTTTTTACACCCATTCTTTGGCCACCTCTCTATCATGCGTCACCACTGCAGTCATTTCTTTTGGGCATGACACAGTTGCATGTACCAGAGACAGCACAATAACAGAAAACCATTGCATATATTTTTCTTTTTTAACATCAATGGACTGATGCAATCATGCAACACTGTGAAATACTGGTTCGTTTTCACAAACAGACAGCAACAAAACAGAAAACCGATTGTGTCTACATTTTTTTTTAAATATATATTTTTGCCTGCTATGTGTGTGAGTCAAGTACAAATTTTCAGAATAAGCTTCAACAGATCAACATGCAATGACCAAAAAAAAAATGTATTTTGGCAATTATTTAGTCGTTTTTCATGTCAGGAGAAGGTGTACGCCTGCTGGATGAAGGAAAAAGACTCTTTCATCTCATTAAAGCAGTTACATTAACATTTAAGTACCATCTTCGGAAAAGCACCCTTCTTTAGGTTCAAGGAGAATGAAGCATAAAAATGTTACGCCCTTATGTGCTCAGAAGCCAACTGAATACGAGCACTTATAAAAACTGCACTTTTTTTGCAGCTTTTCCAAGGATATATCACAAGTATTGATTGTTGTGCACAAATTTGCACAGTTACTTATGACAGCACAGTTGAAGCTAACCAGTAGACTGTTGACCACACACCTGCTTTGTGTTAGTTGGAGCCTCATTCAATTGAAAATTCGTTTTTTGTTTTTTTTTTTTTAACAACCACCCAATAGTTAACCTGTTTCCCTTAAAGCTCCCCTATCTGATTAAATGATGAATGTTGTTTGGTAAAGGGCAGAAGTGGTCTGAAATGAGGAATCAAAAAAGGGTACTTTGTTATGCACCTTTGGAAGGAGGAGTACTGATTCAGCGTTTCACTTTCAATTTATCTATTTAAAAGGGACAGGACAAAAAAAAAAAAAAAAAAACATTGTTAGACTTTCAAATGTAACCGATGCCGTGTCCACAGGACATCTAGCTAACAGCTAATTTGCAGACCAGGTCCCTGAGAAAAACAAAAACAACAAAAAGCATCTTACAGATGGAAGGCTCCACTTCCAAACAAAACTTGTCTGCAGTCACCCTTAGCAGCTCCTCTTGTGGCAACTCCTCTGGATTTATATTTTTCAATTGTGTTGCCTAAGAGTTCAGAGTTCAAAGCGTGGCTTATAATATAATTATAATAGCAGTAAATGCAAATGAATTATGAATTAAACAATTTATTGCAATGGGAGACCTTAATAAAATGAAGACAAGTCTGTCTGGGGAAAAAAAATCAGGGTTCATATAAAATGTTACATATTATTTGCTAATAAATGCTCACCGTAAACATCTAAATTTGAACCATGTGAGCAAGAAAATAGCACAAGTCCTATTCAGAAATACAAACCGTTGTGCTTTAAAGGTCAAATAGCCACAGGTTGTTGCCACAGATTTACAGCAGCTTATGACATAGTTTAATTATAATTAAGAAATCATACACACTAGGGATGCAACAATATTCAACATAAAACCAAACCGTTCAATACACGTTGGATTATTCAAAACAACATTTTTCACGATACGCATTTTATTTATTCAGTACCGATCTGAGGTGCCTGAAGGTTGTCTGCTACAACAAAAATCCCCGCCCACTCTCCCTCTCCCTGCCAGAGACTGCCTTGCTCCTCCTACGGTGGTCAGATAATAAAAGTTTAGCTAAATGCTCAAAAGATCCAAGAGACTTATTATTTTAATTATTTTGCAAAAAAAAAAAAAATGTAAAGGTGCATGAATAAAGGCCTGGCAGCTAAGGAACACTGCACTTTGTCTTGGTTTCTGTTATTTATTTGGATGAGTGAGTTAGTTCTAAATATTTTAAATTGATTCAGTCTAGATTGTGTATGACATCCATCTGTCAAAACTTAAGAGAAATGCTTAAATTGTTGCAGTTCATATAAGTTTAAAAGTTTACAAGTTTACAATAGTTCTATTTAAAAGTGATAAGTGCCAAAAGCTGTGCACTTAAAAAAAAGTGATTTTTTTTTTGTGCTATCTCTCTTTGCAAAAAAATAAAAATAATAATCATTTGTGGAATAGTAGGATCTCATTTTTTTTTTTTTTCTTGCTCAATACATATTGAACCTTGACGCTAATATTGAGGTACGTGTCAAACCGTGAGCAAACCGTATTGTTGCATCTCTAGTACACGCAGTTCTTAGAGACTGATAGGGGCAGCGCATTATTGGTTTTATGACAAGAGTGTGCAGACTGCTAAAAATTTGAATGCAGGCTGCATTTATCCCATGGCCAGACTTTGGTCATGCTACCTGTAGCCAATAGCTTCGATCCTTTCAGATGGTCAGTGTTCTAACCCTGATGGAAATCCGAAATCAAATAAAGTGGATTACACTTGACAATGGATATATTGCTTAATATTCACCACAAACGACTGTCAGTTACATCCCGTGAAAAACTACCGCTATATATACTAATATATAATAATTGGACACTAGAGCCAGCAACAAATAATGATTGATGGGCTTCAGAAGTTTGTTGATTTGTTTTTTTTCTTAACTATTTCAGTACATGTTCTTTGTGTATGTGTAACCATATTCTAAATGAGCTTAATGTCTTGTGGAGTCAGGGGGTTGCTGGAGCCTATCCCAGCCACTGTTGCTCAAAGGCATGGTCATGCACAAAGATGATCCATCACTATGCAACACAAATAACAGATGACTATCACTCTCACATTAACACTTAAGAACCAGTTAGAGCTACCAATTAGTCTAAAAGACAAATTTTTGGATTGTAGGAGGGAGCTGGTGTTCCCAGAAGAAAAAAAAAAAAAAAAACATGGGTCCATGAGGAGAACTTGCAAACTCAACGCAGACAGAACCCAGCAAGGATTTGAACCAGTATCTTCTTATTGAGAGAGGAAGTTAGGGAGCTGTTTGTTATTCACATCTTGGTCGTACATTAGGAAAAGGTGAATTTAAGGAAAAAGTTCACCTATCACTCCCTACTTTACTAAGTACTTTCAGCACAAAACCTTTTAGAATTCTCTCCATAAATACCCAGTTATTGCCTGTTCTAAATGGAGAACTGATGCAAGCAAAACAAGAGGATGAGAATAGAAACAAAAAATATTAGTCATTTACGTTGGTTGTAAATGAACCACATTTCATCTGAAATATGAAAAAAGGTTTTACTTTTCCTTCAGCAAAAGTTGGGTATAAAACTTGTTTTTTCTGTGTGACACTAATAATAACTGTATGAGTCTTTCAGCTGTAAATGCAAGCACTTTCAGTTTGTCACACTTGACTGCCCTTTTTTATTAAATCTAGCCTTTTTTTCCAGTTCGAGACCTGTCTATTGTGGCCATTTCACAGCTAAATATGAGTGGAAAAAAGAGCAGAAAATCTGTCTCGTCTTTAAACGATATCCGCAAAACTTTTTACATAAATAGTCTTTGTTCAGGTTTGTTTTTTTTTTTTTTTTTTTTTTTTTTAAAGAGGAAATTGAATATAGCTGTGTATAAAAAACATAGCCACCAGTGATAAATTTGTGTACAGTATTCTCTTGGTATAATACAATTAACCTTTTACATTTTTGCTGTTTGTAAGATTTTTTCAGTGGATTTTTTTTCCTTTACGATGTTCTGCATCCTGATTGGCCATAGATCGATTCAATCAATATACTTATTGCCGTGTCTCCTATGCAGAATGCAATTTTGTTTGTTTTTGGCACACTTTCATACTATAATACTGGACTTATTTATAAATTAAGTTTAAACTGTGAGAGTTTAAACAGGAGAGAAAAGTGTGAAACGTTCATGTCTGTCTAAGAGAAGTAGTGAGGGGTTTTACAGCTCCTAATTTGGAGATTTCACTTGTAGGTTTTTTTGTTTTATTTTTACAGAACTTTCACATTTAACTTTTTGCATTATTATTTAAAACTATTAACAATGTTAGCATAAAATATCTTGCTGCCATGTCAATGTTTAATTCCAAAATGAACCACTTTTTCTCTTTTTTTTAAACCTCGTCATGAACTTTTAACATCAAAAATGCAGCCTCTGTCTGAGGTGTCAGCTGCATTTTTAGCCTTTTTTTTTCCTCTACGATCTAACCTTGAGCTGAACTTGCTGGAGCATCCAATCTGTAAAGACTAGCAGGGGACTTGAAATATTTTCTTCTCATAAACAATTTTTACAACCCTCTCAAGACTGACGGGCGGCAGTGATTGTGTCTTTGAGACCATGGTCGGCGCTTTTTGCTCCCTGGCTTTGTGTTAACACAAACCAAGCTGCTCCACTGCTTTTAATAGAGAGGCCTCACTTGCCAATGATCAGTTCATTAGATGCATTTCATTAGCGGCACCTACCTGATAATTATTCCAAAAAGGTTCACAGCTTTCAGCTTTTTTTTTTTTTTTGTAAAAACCGTCTATCTGCTGGCCGGTCATTACTTAATAATGGTTCAAAGTGGTCGTAATATGATATGATTATTGGTTTGTAATCAGAACAAGATTAACTACTGAATGGATGTGTGATGAAATACTGGGAGACAATTGCTCAAAAAACAGTTCATGGATTATGTTGCTATCTCTTTCAACTTATTGTTTCTTAAAAAGTCAGTATCGATATGTAGTGCAGACATGTTACCACGTAGTCGGAATATCTCAGTGTCTTTAAATTATACATCACTTATACATAAAACCCAGTGATTTCTCAACCAATTGTAGACTTATTACTCTTTTTGTGCACTTTAATTTAAAGTGGTACACCATGCTGGGTACTCGCTAATTACTTCATCACTTTCTGTCCATCTCCTACTCTCATTTTTGAATAAGCAATTCAAAGATGGTAATTAACTCATTATTATATAATGATCCATTAACATTGGTTCCTTCAGTTTGTTCTCTGCATATGAAAAACTATTAACAGCTCATTTCTAATCGTGTTCTTGACATTTAGGAATTTTGAGCATCTTATAAAATGCATAAATTAATGTGTATGAAATTATTTTGTTGCATTTTTGCCATGAAAATAGTCAAACTCTGACAGTTTTTTTTTTTATGAGGTTAATATTGCTCATTTTTTTCTTTTTTTTTCAGTTTTTTTTCAAATTAGTTTTCTTTTTATAGTTATTGGAGGTCAACAGAACGTTTTACATTTTTATTTTGAGGATATCAGCATTACTATACTGAAAAAGTAAAACATTGGATCAGTTAAAAGAAGTTCTATGATTTGATACATATAGTTTTCATCAAATAAAAATGTAAGTTGATAGTTTACTCAATTAAAAATTGTAATTTGATTAAAAACAAATAGTTTTAAATGTAACAAATTACAGAACTGTTAATTGATCAAATATTTCACTGTTTGCAGTGTACAGATTCAAAATTACAGTGAATATCTAAATAATTTTATTTTTCATGTGATTAATCAGGTTGATTACAATGAGAGTGGGCAAAATGTCTTTGTTTGTGGTTTGAATGCAGTTTTTTTCTGGAAACATGCACACTTGATGAACGCGAGACAGCTCAACCAAGACAACAGGAGGAAGCGGTCTGGATTGTTTATTTCGCTCTTTTGTGTGCTTCTATGCAAAAGCTCATATGTGGAGAGCATGCGGCACACACCCAGATAAGCTTATGATGTAAATATCACCTGCATCTTTCACTGCTCAATGCCTTCAGGGTGTGTTCATTCATCACTCTGTCAGTCGTTATCAGGCCAAAGGGATTAAAAAAGCAGTTTGTCCTTCACACCAAATTCTCCAGGTTTTCCAACTGAAGTTTTTTTTTTTTTTTTTTTTACCCACATGGCTTTATTGTGTTTGCACTTGCTTCAGGTAAACCGATTGGGATCCCAGATTAAAGGCACCAAGAGCCTAAACCCTGTCGTGAGACACTGTCTGCCTTCTTGCCCTGATTGTTATGTGACTGCATAACTGGTGCCCTCCACAAAGAAGTGCTGAGTCATTGGATTAAAAAAAAAAAAAAAAGGCGGTCAGGGACTTTTGTGTTATAAGGGAATATGATGCTCAAAAAGACCAATGTGATAAGACTAAAAGGCCTTACATGAATCAGAATGTCAAGAGTTGGGATTAAAAAGGAGTGGAATGAAAAAAAGTGTTGGGGACTTTTTATGATGAAGATCTTGATTCCATCAGGAGCAGGCTAGATACCTGGGTGATGTGACTCGGTTAAAGAAGGTGCTTTAGTGATGCTGAAAAGTGCTCCATGCTCAAAATGGCTTTTTAACCCATTTACAATGCTTTACAGCTGCGGTTCCTGAACTTAGTCCTTAGGGCCCAGCGTCCTGCATGTTTTCTGTGTCACCAGGCTTAAAAGATACCTGGCACAGCTTATCATCGAGCTCTGCAGAGGCCTGATAATGACAGTCATTAAACTCTGTCGTGTTTTAGGCAGGAAATAGAAAACATGTAGGATTTTGGGCCCTGAGGACTGAGTAGAAGCATGAGATGATCAGATCTTACTTTCCTGCATATAAACTGTGCAGAGAAGAGTGCATATTAACAAACTGCATTCACATTTTTAAACTTGACCTTGATTATTTCTTATTCCCATGTCGATACCCAATGGGTGTGTATGCCACCAAATTATGACAGCTTATGGCTAGTTGGAAGCAAACATATTGTTGTGAATAAATGAAATTGGATCTAGTTGAATCTTGGGAGCTCCACGGTGGCTCAGTGGTTAGCGGTCTCACCTCACAACAAGAAGGCCTGCATTTGAATCATAAATGGGTCCTTTCTGTGTTGAGTTTCCATGTTATTGTGTGCCCTACGACAGACTGGGGACTTGTTCAGGGTGTACCTCGCCTCTGCCCGACAGTTGCCGGTACCAGGTACCCCGAAAGGGTTATCGCGGATTAAGAATATAGATGGCTGAATGTATCTTAGAATCTCACTGAACCTGAATTTGCAAACGCTAGGTCAACTCGTAAATTTGAGCTAAATTGTGTTTAGAGTTCAAATTTTGCTTTATTCCTGAAAAGCAAAATTGTTTTTGCACTCTCGTGTCAAACAGAGTTTAGTCTAAATGGCAAGTGTTCATATCAGTAGAGGGCATGAAATACAACTTGTTGATTTCCATTGGGTTGACTTAAAGGAGCCATACCATGAAAATTCTACTTTTTGAGGTTTTAAGTTCATTATACTGTTCATTCCTCTCTATAAAGAATTCCAAAGCTGTATTTTTATCCGTTCAAAATATCCACGTAAAAAACAAACGGGTCCTATCCTGCTGACGTCATCCAGGACTACAACAAACACACCACTTCCTCTGTGGAGCTGTGGTGCAAAGATAGTTCTCCCCTGCCAGAATGTATATCCTGGCAGGGCATAACTACCTTGGCACCACAGCTGTACCAGGAACCGCCCTCTGACCCATCTTTCAAGGTGGTCTCAGTTCGTTTCCAATTGGACTGAACTTCTGTTCGCTCTGAGATTCCTTATTCTGAATATGAAACTGAGAACGGAACAATTGAACAACCGTACCAGACAGTCACGTGATGTAAACGGGATCGGTGAACCGTGAACCAATGTAAAGCATTGATTGCCTTGTTAGCCAAAAGGAAATAATTGGTCCAACCGTTTACTTGTTAAAAAGTTTATTTTAACACCACTAAAAAACATAATAACTTGCTTTTCTCTGTCTCTCTACGTGGCACGTGCATGGGGTGCTGCCGTGACGTCATCTTAAAAGCTTTATTGTAATTCCAACAGAATTCCCTTAAAAACAAACCGCAACAGCACAACGATGAGACACGGCAACTCATGAAAATGTGGTCAGATGAATTCAGGCCCGAAAAAACAAAATTTTAACGTGATCCACGTTGATTCTACCAAAAATCTACATGTCACAAAACACTTATTAGCGTGTGAACCTGTAGCCGTTGCGACCACAGTAACCGCCATGCTGGATTCCTCCGTGGTACCAAAGCTGCAAAAAAAGTGTTCAACCTGGCCTTCACACAGACGCTCAAAATCCATCATCAAAATAAAAAGTTTGAATAAGGAAAAACCCTGGTGAGCATAATTTGTATTTTAGCATTCTGAAGGTAATATATGATCATATATATGGATATAGTATACTCTGAAAGGCTGAAGAAAATCATGGTATGACCCCTTGTTCATACCATGAAGCCAGTTGTTCAGCAACAATTTGGCACCTTCTTGGCCAGAGAATGGCACTCAATTATCATCAAGAATGCATAAACAGGCTAAATAAAGCATTACAGATGTGAGCCTTTCTGAGGTCATGCAGAGAATTCTACATTCATGACTCGATCAAAAGGAACCACCCCTAGTGTGTGTGAATTCACTGTAACATAAGAAACTTCATGAGTATCTTCCCAATTACCAGGGCTCTTAAAATCAGACTAATAGAATATTTTTTGTTTTTTTACCATGTTGTTGGATTAATTTACCTTGTATAGTAAGTCATCTGGTGATTACCTGAAGAACTTCGTTCTAAATAATTTATTTTAAACCTGCTTTCATAAGATAAAGTCATTGCAAGAAAATAATCTTATCGAGAAAGTTTTTCAAAAGCAAAACAATCTTAGTTTGAGAAAATATGTCTTAGTGACTAGAATTTTTTTTTTTTTTTGTAAAATTAGAATTCTCTGTAAGACTGTTTTTGTACCCCATTGGAAAATTTTTCTTTGCTTATTTAAAGAAAATCTGTCAATGTGGTAAGAATTTTTGACTTCCAGCGAAAACTCAACATCATCAATATTCGCTGTAGCACCAGAAGTTCCTACTAAACTGCTGGGTTTTGACAGGCCGGTCATGAAACCTTAACAGCCTTACACTGGTCTCAGCCTCCAAAGGCCACTACTTTATACTAATGCTCTTTTCTTATTCCTTGTGAGCAGAAGACAATTTCACCCACTAACACTCACAAACCATCATATATGTTCAGTTCCGCCTCCACTTTACTCCGTTTTGCTTGCCTCTGCTTTGTACTTGGATGTCTTTGTGTGTTACTAACATCCTGACCTTGGGGTTCATTTGTTTGGACATCTGTGGCTCAAAAACCAAATACTATCTTGAAGCCTTTACACTTGCTAACTCCCTTTTCTCTTAAAATTGAGCCTAAAATAGAGTTCTTACTTCTTTTACTTCTTTTTTAAACCTTTCAATACATGTACATTAGTGCTGGTTGATATGAAAAAAAATATATATATATCACAATATAAATTATTTTATATCACAATAATGATATATATCACAATGTATTAAAATAAGGTAAATTATCAATTATTATTGACTTCTTTCAATAAAAAAGTCTAAATGCCCTAAGATGTGCATTTTGCACATTAAAAACTCTCATGTTCACGCGAAGCTGCTCAAATTTCTACGACTGTTCAAAGGCTCTATATACAAAACCCCAAGCCATTGAATGCAAATTTGGTAGTGAAAAACAGATGGATTCCCTTTAAATTCACGGGAGTTCCAACAGTTAGAAAATTGATCATGGAGGAGAAATTAATAATTGCTGTATGTGCCCGCCAGGAATTATGTGGCACCAAGTCCGTCATATAACGGAATGGAGCTGTAAAAGAAAAAAGCAAGATTCTCGAGATTTGCTCTGCTTCAACATTGTGCACCAAGCCTCCTCAAAGTGGAGGTGGTGGACGTGTGGTAGAAAGTAGTAAAAAAAGAAAAAGAAGAAGAAGCCCTTCCCTGCTTGTCCAGTGTGAACACCATAGGCTATACTCAAGAAAGCAGTAAATTTGCATTTTTTTAAACACCTGTCATATCCCCGGTGTGTCTGTAGCTTAAAGCACTTTTGGAAACTTTTTAAGACAGTAGTGCTATAGAAATGTATGCCATTTACCATTTGCTAAGTGTTTAGCTTTCTTGGCCTTTTATTTTAAATCAATAGCAAATTCAGAGCTAAACCGTCACAATTGAATTAAATATTTTACAACACAATGTTTTAAGGACATGTATCTTATTGGTCTCAAAGCAGAAACAAGCCTAAGTGTCCCTCATCTTGAATTGTCGCAGTATCTGCAAAAAAATCTAAATTGCCTGCCTGTTCTTACAACCCGGCTCAGTTTTCATTCACTTACAGTTAGTGATGCCCCACTCTACAGTCCATCAGAGATAAAACTGTATTTTCTCTAAAGTGAATTGGCAAGAGGTCGGCGAGCTGATTTGGCTGCCATTGCTGAACCCGAGTGCTGCTAAAAACCTCTCTGATTGAGATGAATGGAGAAAAAGCCCTCTGTGGTACATTTGTTTCTGAGGCTTTTTCAGGTGACTGATGTAAAATATTCACAGCATCAGCAGCCTCTAATTCCAAACACGGGTTTTTACCGCACCCCAATGAAGACGGATGCCAAAACAAAGCTGCCTTTAAGGGGAGCGCTGGTCCCCTGGTTTTAAGAGATAACACATTTAAATGGTAGAATTCCCTGGCCCCAAGGCCTATAGCAGCGAGCACAGCAGCGACAGTGGAAAATAATCAAAGACGGAAAAAATGAGATAGGAGTGCTAAAAAAAATAGCTCTGCTGTTACTCGGAGTGATGAATCAGCCCTTCCATTTCAGTAATTTCCTTTGAGAGATTCTGCCATTTGTCAAACATTTTGTAGGGAGGGAGGGTTAGAGCTGTAATATGCAGCTCAGCCGAGATGAGACAAGGACAAAAAAAGGGGGTTGTTTTGAAGGGGGGTTTTATCCAAGTTTGAGGTACAGGCAGGTGCACAAAACGACCATGTGAGCGCAGATGTGAGCAGGACAACGTGACCCGAGTGAACAACAGACGAGGAGAACACCAGTCCCAAAGTTTGAGGAAGCTATGGTGAGAGGATAGACAAAGAAAAACGAAAAAAAAAAAGGAAAAATGACAAGAGCATGTATGAATAATTCATGGTGGGTGGATTTTCTTTTCCTGTTTTTGTACCTTCATTATTCAAAAAGTAATATGAATGTTTTACAATTTGTCTTTTCATCGTGTCTCCAACTGATTTGCATTTCAACTGGATACGTTTCGTTGCATGATGGGTTGTCGTTGAAACAACCTTCGAAACCTGTATTTAAGTTCCTGAATGGCATAAAATTCTAAAAAACACAGGATTTTAACATTTTTTATGATATTTGCAGTTTTTGAAATGTTTTTGTTTTGTTTTTTTTTGCTAATTTCATGTGTACCATATTTCCTGAGTATAAATCGTACCAGATTATAAATTGAAGAAGCCAAAAAATGTATAACAAAGAAAAAAAAAAAACAACAGAAGTTGCTATGAGTCACACTCTTAGGAGAAAGTGCAACACCTCTTAACAAAGCTGCCCAGCCCACGCTAATGCTGCATCAAATATGCGTCCACTGTCTTACTTTTCAATTTGCTAATTTTTTTTACGGCAATCTAAAAGGTGCGCGATGTGCACTTTCAAATTGTCTTGATGCAACAAAAAAAGGCATGAACTAAAAACTATATCATAAACTTCAGGAGAACGATCAGATTCTGCTTCATGTTTCTTTTCGACAAAACATCTTCTTCTAGAAAAGACTGATACACACCTACAGTGCCCTCTAGTGGTTGTTAGCAGGAAGCAACCACCTTAGGGCAAATAGCGAAAAAATATATGATCGTTTATTTCGAAATATATTTTTTAAAAATCACGTATAAGTCACTCCTAAATATAAGTCGCATCCCTGGCCAAACAACGCAAAAAAAAAAAAAAAAAGATATATATTTTGTAAAATAGGGAAAATAGCTCTTTTTTGGTTATGTGCAAGTGACTAGCCCCTTTCTGTAAAATAGTTTTCTCTCTGAACACATCACCACATCCAGAATTAAATTGCTCTTCCAACTACGAGAGGTCCCTCGTCTGCTCCCCCTCTAGCTTTGAGGGACCCTTTTTTCCTTTTTTTTCCCCCTTTTCTCAAGGCACGGGATAATCTCATTCTGATGCTATTTTCTTCTTCTCCTTCCCCTTTTCCTTGCTTATACGTTAAGCTTATCCCTCTCTGCTCGACATTAGAGTGTAAGCCACTGCAACAAAGTGGTCTTAACACATGCATCGAAATCCTCAAAGACTGAGTAAACAGGCGGAAACGAATCTCAGATGCAAATGTGGATTTACCCCGTCTCCTAGGCTGCGGTGATTAAGAGGACGACAATTCTTGAAGGTGCAGTAAATGAGGCAATTTTGAGATGAGGGATGATTTTCATGAAACATTAATGCTTCTTTACCCCACCACCACCACCACACACACACACACACACACACCCCGACAACCACCACTACTTCCCATTCCCACCCCTCTACTCAAAAAGTGCAGCAATTTAAATTTGCTGTTGCTCAGATGAGCTCGCTAAGTAACGTTTTGTGCTGTTTTGTGGGATTATTTATTTATATGAGAGACTTGCGGTGATGATGATTCTCCGTCAATAAAATGTCCACGTCTATCTGGTCCCGTAACAATACAGAGGGGTTGAAATTTAAATAATATATGTGCCTTAAGGCTTTATGTATTGGTGCAACATGTTAGCAGGATAAGTGATATGCTGTCGGGCTAAATCTCAACACTATTAGGCTGTTTTCCACCCACTGAATACACTATAGGAAAATAAATAATTTAGTAAGATATTCAAAAAAAAAAACTATACGAGTATTTCCATTTTTTTTTTTTTTTATTTTGTCTGTACAAGTTTCATCAACTTAATCTAGGGGTGTCTATTTTTTTTTTTTTTTTGCTAAAAAGGGACACATGGTGAAAATGATTTGAGACCAATCATTTGGCTTAACATTCTAATTACATTACATGCAGATAAAAAATTTAATCTGAATTTTATAGCAATTGTATACTTTTTTGTTTCTTTACACAGAAAGCAAATAAATCTAAATACTTTTCTATTGAAATATTACGCCCATTTCCACTTGTCCTGGCAGTGGTGCCCTCACTGTTAACGTTTCGTTTTTATTTACAGCTGAAATTCTTAAATTCCCAGAAGGGTCACAGGACAGAGTCACAACAGGTTTACAATGGTTTAAAGTCCCCTTATGACATTTTTTTTTATCAAAAAAATGTTCCCAGTAGTGTTTTAATTATGATTATTACGTTTTTAACCAAAATCCCACAAACTAAATGTCTTAAACATTGTTCATGTTGATCTTAAGCCTTTGTTTCAAAAATCTTCTTGAGAAAATAATGAAAGCTAACATCAAAATGGTCAGTCACTGATTTACAGTCCTTTACAACTGCGGTTAAAATAACCGCTGTTCGCATTTCCGGGGTCACAGCAAGAAGCTCCAAGGAGTCTCTCAGAGATTTTACTGCATTCACAGCCCTGCTTCCATAAGTACCCAGCGAAGATTTTAATGTAGGCCACATATGGTTTGCCTTTAGGCTGAATTGGTGGCCCCATTGGTGTTTGCCCACACTGGCTTGAGTGGGCACTCAGTAGTCTGGCTCACTCTCCTGTCCGCCAGGGAGCTTTTTAGCTTGCCACGCTGTCCACCAGGCGGCTGGTTTGCGTAGGGACTCACCGAGTCGCCACCTAGGCTAGTGTGGGCAAACACAGATGGAGCCACCTGAGACCCACTAATTCAGCCCAAAGGTAAACCATATGGGGCCCACATTGAAATCTCCGCTGGGTATTGAATGAAACTCACACAAAAAAACAAACAAAAAACTGTGACGGCTGATATGACCACCAAAATGTGAACAACAGCTCATATGACCGCAGTTAATGGGAAGGTGGCATCTTCTCTTCTCCGGAACCTGAGCTGAGCACGCTAGCCAGGCCAGATGAGGAGTTTAGTACACGTGCAGCAGAGCTTTTGTGACGTATAAAAGGCTCATTAATTCAAACTGAGTCTGTCTGCGACAGTTTGATTTAAGTCAGTTGAAAAAGAGAAATACTCAGAAATGCATAAATTAAATAACTTCTTATTACATTTGTCCTCTTTCAAAAATGCCACACATACATGTTAAAAACTCTAAAACAGGATTTTCATCGAAGAGGGACTTTTATAATTAAACAATTGTACGCAGAGATTTTAGAAAACACTGCGTGGCTGCATATTATTGATTTTATGAAGATTCTGTGGCTCTATTGGAAATTTGAATGCTAGACTTGTGCTAGACTTGGGTCATGCCTAATATAAGCCAACACTATTGATGAATTGACATAAATCTAATATGCATTTGCTTAATGTCATAGATTGTAGTTTATTACAACTCCCAGAGCTTTATTGCTACTCAAACTTTGCAGTCATAACAAAAAGGATCGCTTGAACTCAAGGAATTACTAGGTGTGAAAGTTATGTTCTTTCCCATTGTATGGAAAAAAAAAATAGCTTCTGTGTAGCGTTTAGACTTGCTAAGTTACCAAATACCAGCTCTTAACTATGTCAAGAGATGAAATCATTCTGCCTTTGCGGGGCTGCTCTGCGATCTCAGAGGGGAACTATGTCAACTTTACAATCTGCAGCATGTCGCCGCACTAGTGTGAGGCAGCAGGCACTGTAACATTTTCACTGACAGAGAGTAAGATACAGAAGAGGGATGCCCTCGGGGCTCACTTGGGAATGAGTTTGCCTGCTTCGCTATGCAGGCAAATCAAGGAAAAAACATGAATGAAGGAGTGGAAACACAAGAGCTAATTTTCCCCACAGCCCACAAAGGCTCATTGAATGTTGAAAATTAGAGCCAGAATACAGCTTACTGAATTAATTTAATTGCTTATAATAAATTTTAGATGTACAAAAAAGAGCAAGTAGGCTCAGTTCACTGACTCTAACTAATGATAGGCGATTAAGAACAAGTGGCAGTCACATGTAAAGGGAGTATTGAAGCAGAGGTTTGTGTCATGGTTTTAGTAGACTGGACTGGATATATTTCATATTTATGGAAATAATACTTTAGTCTGTTTGTATCATTCCTGCCAGATTGAATCACATTAGTAAATGTCAGAGCAGAGAAATGATCAGATGTTAGTAGTAAGAATGTCATAAGTTCTATTGCAACTGTCTAAGTTAAGGACGTGGTCACAACTGCCCTTACAAGTGGATACGGGCTTACAAGAACCTCACAACAGACGGTTCTGGAATGATCTCAACTACCTAATGTGTATATATTTGCTCCTGTAGTATGGAGATGGATTGTTTTGTCACATCTGCAATTACTGCATGAGCCAATGTTTATTTGGGTAAATGCTTTTGTTTGTTTGTTTGTTTTTTTTTGGCAAAATATATCAGCCAGTCACAACAAGTTACAAGTTTTATATATATATATATATATATATATATATATATATATATATATATATATATATATATATATATATGCCACTTCTGAAACCAATGTGTTAGCTTAGTTGTGACTGGCTAAAATATATTTTGCCAAAAACAGTGGGGAAAACACAAGTTTCCCCAACCATTTTGGAGTTTCACCCACAAAACCACACATGTTGAAAGTTAAACCTGGTCTATCAGAGTGCCGACAAGTTGAAAAATGATCATAAAAGAGAAATTAATAATTGCAGTTCACAACCAGAGGTGTGAATGAAGTCCATCCCTGCTTGTCCAGTGAACAACGAGGGCCAAACATGCATTCAAGAATCAGTGTTTAGCTAAACACACGTCACGTGATTAGTGTGACCATGGCATAAGCAACAATGAGAGCCAACTAATACAGACACGACCATTGTGCTCCTTTTTTTTTTTTCTTTTTTTTTACCCATGGCGATCTTGGCAAACATGTGCAGACATTTAGAAAGAAGAAAGTTAGCATCATATATATACCGAATTTATCCGAACCCTTAAAATTCAAACATTTTTTAAGATTGACTCTTGATGAGCTACAGTTGATGACAGGACAGAAATTGAATTTTAATAAAAAGAAAGAGACTAAGAAGCATAATAAGTTTAATTGTTACTGTTTTTATTATCATTATTATTTTTAACTGTTACTGTTTTTATTTACCATTGATATCACAACATGAAATTTAAGTTGATTATGCATTTAAAAAAGTCTCTCCAAACCCTTGTGAAAACTTGGTTTCCCTGTCAAACATATGCATGTTTATTATTTTTATTTAAATCCTCTGTGTCACATCAATATTTTTTGCATCCATCCACGAGAAAGATGCAGACAAAATAATTTACTCAAGGAGTGCTTGCAGGGTTCGTTTGTAAAAAAGCATTTGAAGCAGGAAAAGACATCAGAAGTTGGGCCTGGAGGGCAACTTCACGCTGATATGCTAAACAAGTCACGTCCCCAGTATGTCGGAACATCACAAACTGCTTATTCTAGAAAAGAGTTTAAGTGCAATTAAATGTTCCATTAAATGCTGCTGTTAGTTATTCCAACACAGTCAGCACAATTATCTTGTACTCAGTTATGGCACATTAATAATTACCCCACCAACTGATCCTTTCATTTACATTTAATTTATAGTACAACTTGCATGTTTTTTTTTTGGTTCCTTTTAGCAAGACATGCTCAGTGAAGTGTTGAAAGTGGTAAAATATATAAAAGGGATTACTTTTTTGGTGTGTTTTTTATTTTTTTGGGTTGTTGTGAAATGAAAACGGCTGCCTTTCCAAGTGCTTCTGTGCCCCACTGGGTTCTTTTTTTGCAGATGGCCTCATTTTCATGCACAGAAGAGTCATCTCCAGATTTGCATTTGGTCAATTTTCCCCTTTAAGTTGGACATCTGTCTGTTGTAGAATTTAATTTGACAGTCCCCATGGAAGCTGTTTGGGTTTTAATTAATTGAGTTAGTGCATCAATAATGAAAAAGAAAAATAGAAGTTAGCGGGGGATTTTTTTTTTTTTTTTTCTCTTTCGGAGGCTCCGTCTGCCTGTCCTGTTTAAATATAAAAGGCTGCATTTCTGTGGTGATATGGTGAATAACAGATGCCCTGTTACAGTTTTATTTTCACTGGAGATATTGGATGTGTACTATACAGAGCTGCCAGCTTGTATTCCCCTTCAAGTCTCTCTGTACTGTATGCTCCCCATTGACCTTGTAGCTGTCAAAAGTACACATCAACTAAAGGCAACTTCTTTGCCCGTGGAGGCAGAAGTCTTCCTTTTTCCTTCTGGCTGGATGCTTGTTGTCATTAATCTATGAAGGAGATGTGGTTACTGTGTATTGACCTTTGGGAAAATATTAAAACCAAACACAGTTGTGATGTTTGGCAATAATTCACGAGTGACATGAAGAGATGGATCTCCCTTCAGGATGGCAGTTTATCTTTGGTGTTCCTGGAGCCTGGGTGTAAGCGTCCTCTACATCAAGCTTTTGTCAGACGTGATTGAGCTTAGACAGTAAACAATCCCATCATGAGCGCTAAGGATACGATGGCTTGTGCAATATTTTATTATGTATTTTTTTGTTTTTTTTTCTTCAGATTTTACAATTTTAAAGACATGCACCAAAAAATGTGGAATTTTTGCCAGAAGATTGATGGCAAGAGTGAAAACAGAATTTTTCTCAGACCAAGCTTTTACTTCCTTAAAAGATCTTGGGAAAATCCAGAGCATTCATTTTTAATGTTTTGAATTTTTTGGAATCAAATTGGACGATCTGTTTATTTACTCCATCTATTATTGAGACAAAAGCAAAAATACTCGATTTTAAGTATTATTTCCAATTTGACCAATGGGTTTATTTCATGGTCATCTTACCAGTAAATCATAAATGTCAAGCTGTGTTCATATTCAAGAGCGCGCTTTATGACACATTTAGCATATGGTGTTCACAGAGAATCGCCATTACCCAATACTAACACATGTCCAACACCTACAGTTGTAAGAGGCCTGCTGCGAAATGTTGAAGCACCACAAATCTAAATGTTGTTCTTGGCAAACCACAATTATTAATTTCTCATTTCTGTTGTTAGTTTTCACATAGTTAGCATGTCTATGAAATAAAAAAGGATGCCATCCATAATTTCCTGACTGGTCAAGGTTAAACCTGATTTAACTGTCAAAACACATTCAGAGGACACGCTTTTTGTACATACACTCCGTAAACAGTCATTGACACTCGCATGTAAACAAAGAATTTTGAATGCAAAACGCTAAACCACATTTTTAGAAACTTATCAGTGAAAGTGGGGGTTACTTGAATCTAGGTGAACATAGCTTTAGACGTAAATAAAGTTACTAAAATTAAAACGTTTTCTTGTCTTTAAACTTTTATTTATTTATTTTAGCATGCCAAAAAATGACATTCAGAGCTGAGCTGTACTATGCCACATATCACATGTCAACTTCTGACTGATGTTGAACTTTTGTCCAGTGAGACGCTTTCTATTCCCTAAAAATCTGCTATTTAAGGGTTCAGTCAATTTAGATCCAGTAACTAAGTACAAGAGATCACCATTGTGACTCAGTCTAGCTCTGCTCCGCTAAAAGCACTCATCATGTTCATTTTGATGTTCTTCTGCTGCTGAGCAGAGGCAGGTTCAGGCAACTACAGCTTGTACTTGACTCAGAATAGTATTACTCTAAAGTAACACTCAAGAAAATTAACTATAAAGGAACTGGTGAAAAAGATAATCAAACACTGAATGTGAATTTAAACCTTAACATCTCTGTGTCTCTTTCCTCTCATTTATTTCTACTTTTAAGAACAGAAGAGAGGAAAAAAAGCTCTAAAAATCTCCCTCGGGATTTATAAATAATTAATCACCTCTAATTGAAAAGCACTAATTTTTTTTCTTATTTCTCCAAATGCCAAATCCATACAAGTGGGCACTTTTTTCACCCTCTTTTTTAATTTATCAGAGATATTGTCGTGGTAGATGATGAACTTGAAGTTCACCTATTGTTCAGTGTGCAGCATATGCAGCTATTTAAAAAGTCTAATCAATATAATTTAGTTTTGTTTAAAAAAAGGGGGGGGGGACTGAAAACAAACAAACAAAAAAGAGTAACTGAACAATGTGTAAACTAAGCACTTATATATTCTTGGACAGAGTAAAACAACACTGTCTGGATGTCAAAATCATGGTTTTCCAAGATGAACAGAAACTTTTGTTAATTTTGAACAGTTTTGATATTTCTTATGAAATGTATGAAATCAGAAACTAGTTTCATATGACATTTCTTTGTAGCTGAATGATGTCTTCGTTTTGTGAAAAAAGCAGATTGTCCATGACTTGCTGCTATCTTAAGGGTCAATTTTGTTTAGGGTTTTGGGAGCTGATTAATGTTTGCATCTAATTTATATTATATTGGGAAGCATGGGATAAAAAAAACTCACAAGTTAGTTGATATTTGATTTAATGATATCAGTAGGTTCTAATGTTCCATGGTGAATAGTTTGTATTAACGTTAAAGCTGCTGCGGCAGCAACTAAACAACACACACTTCTTGACCTACCGTACCTCTTAGGCAATCAATGTGAATCATTCTGATGTGGAGAAATGTAACTTTTCAGGTCAGCTTTGCAAACGTCAAGTGTTGCACAACAGTGCAAAGCTGCTTTTCTCCGTGACAGAATATGTTGATTTACGTGGATTGTGTAAACATTTCCCTATTTTAAAGTGCTGCAGCTTAAAGCTTCAGAATCAGCTTGAATTACAATAATTGCGTAGATAGTTAAAAGTTATGGTGGGTGAAAGAGTGTCAGCACTGGGGGCTAAATTTCCAATGTTGAAGAGTTAATATTAAGTGAATATAACGAGGAAAAGTTATAGAGCTGCTTAGTTTGACTTGTGCATTCTGATTATTAAAAATCTGTTTTTAATTTGTATTTATTGTTTTAAACATTTCATTAATGTGATAATTAATTTTGAGTTAAGGATTAAGTTAAATGTAACGGAATTCTGTACCTGAGCTGATTTTGACTGGGTGTTGATTTTGAAATCTCTCTGGATGTTTTTTTTTTTTTTTTTTTTTTTTTTTGTGATTAACAAAACACATACATTTAAAAATAACCATGACAATACAATGTTTTATTAAAATGACAGCAAGACTTGTGCTGATTTGATAATAGCTTTTGATGTGTTAAAACATCAAAGACAACTTAAGATCTAAAAACAAAATTAATATTATCCTTTTTTTGAAAATTTTCTATCAAATTCTTCCATCCTTAATTAATAAAAATCATCAAATTGTTAATAAACAGACAAATGGGATTATTTTCACACAAGTGGAACATCCTGTTTACGCCACGACACAATTACTTCCACTTCAAAGTTAGATCTTTGCTCCCATTCCGTCCATTTTCCAAATGAGAAGAACCGCCCTCGAAACTTCTCTCAAATGAATATCACAGTAATTGTAACCACTGTTTCGAAAGGCCATTTCAAATGAACATGACTCGGTAATATTCTTTTTATGTCAAAGAGTGACTGTATTAAAGACTTCACAGGCCAAGTTTAGTAAAATGGCCACATTATTCAGCCCACAATATTCACTGTGCGGTAATTGCTTGCACCTTAATGCATTAGTCTATGATTAATTTTGACAGAATAATGGCTTATAGCTGGAGAAAATTGAAGAAGTTTCCATAAAAATAATACTTGCCTTTTTGTTCGCTTTTATAGGCTTATTATATTCAGTCAACCCACTGAATCACAACATTTTATTTGTAATAAATGGGAATATAAAATTTGTATTAGAATGAATCCAGCGGGAATTTGTAGTGGGGTCTAATAGATCAGCCGACCAGTGATGGAATTAAACACATACGGCTCGAGTGGAGCTGAGGATCGCTTATCTGCCTGAACAGCTTCTGGAGGTTCATTTGTAGCAGAGAATGCTTTTTTTTTTTTTTCTCTCGGCACAGGGGAGGGATCTGTCCATAGCAGGGCAAAGAGAACTTACGAGCACGAGTAAAAACAAGTTAACAACAGATGTTATGAAAGAAACATCGCCTAACCTTCTGGTCTGGAAGAGCAGGCCTCATTTAGATCTTGTTATGCGAAATGTTAGCTTGGCAACAGACTCAGGAATTCTGCATCTGTTTCAGAATGTATTTCATTAGGATTTTGCTCTTTCCTGTTTTAGTTAGCAGATGTTAGAAATCCTTAAGGACATAAATTGCTGGATTTTTATTGACTTTCTTCATACTTTAGCAACATATATTCAACAAATACTTTTTCATTTAAATTATCAATAAAGCTTCTACCGCTCATCTGATGACAGATTTTAGGGAGCAACGGTCTGAGAAGAGATGCCCAGACATTATGCTCCAGAAAACTTCCTTCAGTTCTGCAGTGGGACCCCAAGGTCTGCAGTACGTCCTTGGTCTTCGAGGAAACCTATTTCAGTCACTTAAATCTTGAGTTGTGTCCTTTTGTTGTATCTGAAGCTTGTGGCTATGGGTAACATAGATTGACTAGTAAATGAAGGACCTTCTTCATTAAAACAGATCAATACATTGTGTCATTACTACAGCTGTTGCGCCTGTCAATCTCATGCTTCATCCTCCCACACTCATGAGCAAAAACAAATACTTGATACTCAAGGTCCTCCACTTGGGGCAAGAGATTTCACTTATCAAGAGAGGTGAAAGCTCCCGAAAGGTTCTCCTTTAATTAAGCTTGTAAAAGATTATTTCCAATCCAGAGCTCCTGGGCATGGAAATTTGGTTCCAAATAGTAACCATTATGATTTACGCGGTCCTGCTCGAGTCTTCTCAACTGTGATATTTTACTTATGTTTGCCGAGACAAAAAAAAAAAAAAAAAAAGTCCCCTATTTTTTTCCCCCCTCTTGTGTAACCCCCTCAGACACCGCGGCCCTTCAGTCGCAGTGTCTAGCTCAGGATCACATGTTTGACAGGCGGCGATCAGTGAATCCTCCGCACAGTGATAGAGTGACAGGCCAACCCAGAGGTCGGGGAGCTCCGATTTAATGGGAACAACCAGCAAGTCAAAAAACAACAATGACACCCAAAATGTCAACTTTTGACGCGTGACTTGGGAATGTGACTTGGGAATGAACATTTGTTGATTTGGGAAGATATAGGCATTATTTTTTATTACTGAGGTACCAAAATTGGCACAGATTAGGAACCAAAACCAAAAAATCGCTTTGGCACCAGAACCGAATAAAACCCAATCGGTGCCCAACCCGACTCATATCTACTTGTAAGAAGAGCTGTGACTGAAGCATTACTGATGACAATATTAACCAAACTTCTGTTCTGGTTTTAAAGACACTCGACATCTTCTTGAAAGAGCCGAAAAACTCACTTTTCTAGAATACGTGCTAAAACAAGATGAAATGCCAAATCCACAAAACACATGCAGATCAGATTTGGGGAATTTTTTACCAATTTTCAAGCTGTTCCACAACTGGGACAAAGATCACACAGTTCCTCCCAAATCAGAAGTTTTACTTCTGGTCAAATTCCAGTGTAAGTAGTGTAATCTCCCTGTAGTTAAAGCTCGTCTGACTAAGAACTAACACCCCGTACTTCTGTACATTTGCTTCCTTGTGATACATGTCAACCCTTAAATGGACTCGAAACATTTTTTTTTCTGCTAATTTTACCTGCATTGCAGTTTTCTCTCTTGTTTTTGACAGATTGCCTGTCAGTGATGCAAATGTACAGTAATGACGCATGGAGTGTGCATTAATGAGGAGGCCGTATTCTCCATGGACAGACTGGTGAATGCCACACAGTTGGTGCCAAAGTAGCTTTTTCTGCCAACTTGTTTGGCGCCTCACTCAATGTCACTGATCTCCATTTTATTTATTTATTTTTCATTTTGATATGTTAAAGCGTCTCTTGGGATGAGAGAAAGTTGTTCTTTCTGTGTGTGTTTACTCCATCTCAAACTGCTTCTAAAATCATCATCAGCTGCAGTGGAAATAATTAAGTCTCTCTTGAGGAATCCTCACGATTTGTAAACTCCTTTCAGTTTCCTCAAGGAAACAAGAGTTGAGCATTTTATTGTCTCGGTTGTCAACTTTTCAAATAAAATTGTACAGTGCCAATGTTCAAAAGGTTATCTTTACTAAAATAAAGGTTTATAATGCTGTGAACATGTAAAGTTATTATTTTTTATATTATATTGTTTATGTTAATCATGTATTTTAATTCATTTTATTTATAATTAATTTAAAATGAAATATACATTTCTGCTTAAGGGCTTAGATCAATAGAATGAATCAACTTTTAATAAATGTAATTTTCCATTACTTTTAGTGGCATATTTTCTGAACTAATCTGACACACCTTATTAACTGTCAATGAATGGTCCAGTTTCTAACGCATGTCATGAATAAGATGCACCAAACTTTAAACCAAATTAAGCGAGACATAAGAGTCAGAAATGAGTCCATCAATGTAACTTTATCAACAGTAACTCTAGAACTTGTTTGTGACGCGCTACACGTTAGCCATGTTAGCACATTCACGATGCAAGTCATTTCCAACCTTGTTTGCAACTCAAAAAAGCCCCAAAAACTTTAAAGTGCACCTTAAAGTGCAGAAAATATGGTAATTGTACGATTGTTCCTGGTGGTGCTACATCGGCACCAGTATTTGGCAGTAGAGCCACCACCAGTGTGTGAATATATATTGGCATGGGTGAATGGCACTATGACTGTTGGGCCTTTTGACCCTTGTGCTATTCTATGTTTACATTAAAAGCGGGGTCATCTGGACCCAACAAGACAGCGTGTTAAACATTTTTTTCAAAGACTCTTTATCTTCACTGGTGTCCACCTTTGTCATTGGAGGGATCACACATCAGTATAAGGTGGGGTTATCTGGACCCTATTGGTGACCACAAGGGTTAAGAAACACATATGTAAACACTGTTTACCGTTTATTGTTATCTAGCAGGGCACAGTATAGACACAAATTCTTTTTTTTTTTTTTTTTAACCACCACATGGCAAGTCACCACTTAACTTTTTACAATTTAAAGTACTGCATAGTTTCAGTAAAAATAAAACAGTTCATAAACATCAGCTCATCTATGCTGGGAACTTTTACCGTTTTCCCCCTTGTGAGTACAATAAATGACTTAAAATGTGCTGCTAATCATCTCATCACATTTGTTTCTGTGCAGATTTGTAACACTGCTACATACTAAAGATAAGTTTGAACTAAACAACTGAAGAATGCTAATGTGCATTTGCAATTAAAGGAGATGTGCTAATTCTAGATTTTAGGATGTTATAATTGTCAGAGGGCAGTAGGAAAACAAAACGCAGAGATGAATTTGACAGATGACACCCACACGTGCTCATTACAATTTACACCTGGGAGGCCTAACGCAACTCAATTTCCAGCCCACCGACTCACAAATCATTAAAAGTAGTTGTGTAACAACTTTTTTTTCACATTTAATTATTTTTGTTGCTTTCTTAATCGGTATGGATCTTCATTGCTTGATTGTGCTTTCCTCCTTTTAGGTGACCGAAACAAGGACGGGTCCTCTTGGATGCAGTAACTATGACAACCTCGACTCTGTCAGCTCCGTTTTGGTTCAGAGCCCTGAAAACAAGATTCATTTGCAAGGTTGGCCATCCATAATTGAACTCTCCCAATTTCTGATGGAATTGTCACAGTGTCTGTTCTCTGGCAAGCTTATAGCTGCAGCATGAGGGTGTCAGAACAAATTTAGCTTCAATCACTCTTTCAGATGTTTTTTTTTTTTTTTTTCTCCCTTTCTTTTTTCAACGCATGCTTTCACAGGCAGTAAAGATTCAAAACAAAAGAAGCAGAAGTGTGCTGTAAAAATAAAACAAAGTGAATCTCTACATATTGTATATGATGCCAAGCATATGTCAAATGTGGCAAAAGAACATGTAAAAGAAGAGTGCCAGCCCAGCATAAAGTGATTTAGAGACCTCGCAATGCAGCTGCCATGCATGCGCAGTTTGTGCAAAGCTTAAAGACCTTCTACATAGTTCCCTGTCCATTCATCCATGCTTTTGTCATGTTTCGGTCCTTGCCTCAGGTCTCCAGGCAATACTCCCCGAGTATCTGAAAGCCAAGTTTGTGCAGGCTGCTCTCAGCTACATAGCCTGTAATGAGGAAGGACAGTTTGTGTGCCGGGACAATGACTGCTGGTGCCGGTGTGCCGTCGACTACCCACGCTGTAATTGCCCTGAGGTGCATCTGAAGGCTATGGAAGCCAGCTTACTGCAAATCCAAGATTCCTGGTACATGGCCAACCAAGAATTTGAGGAGTCAGGTCAGTGTTATCCTTCTTGCACTCATTCAACAACAGTGACACCTCTCACTGGCGACAAATTACAGCCGATTGTTAGAAGAGCCAACTGGCAAAGGCAGAGAGGAACAGATGAAAGAAGAGACAATTGGATCTTGCGAGATGAAAGAAAAAAAGAGCACGGAAAGGAGCCGAAAGAACATCAATATGCACAAATGTTAACAGTTTTATTGCTCGTATACCTAGAAGAGGTGCCAGGTTTTACAACGCCTCAAGTTGAATAAATTTTAGCAGTTTTTATTAGCGCTTAATTTTCATAAATGAATGTCTAGATCTTGTTTGAGAAACATTTTACCCTCTAACTACCACAATAAATGTTGCACACTGACAAAGAAAGCTGTAAACACAATACAGTCATAAAAGCTCTCTATTGATTGCTAACATCCCCCCTTTGTGGCAAAAGGCTGTGGGAGATATCAAAAGCAGGGCTGACTGAATTGAAGCAGCAAAGCAAACTATGTTCTACTTATTAATTTGACATCCCAGAGTGCGGATTGTCGTATCGCACAGTCCTCATCCCTGACATCCTAACAACCACCTTCTGGTGCCAGTTGAGCCTCTTTGCTTGCAGGGTGAGCGGTTGGTTCAACTCTCAAACTCCAGAAAATGGAAAGAGGGCCACTTAAAATGATGGGTCTGGGTTCTGCAGTGATTCAATAAAAAAAGAAGCCTTTCATTCATGGCCCATGGAAAAGCTGGTATCTCAAACAATAAATTGTATCATTGAAGGAAAGGAAATAAATGGCTACATGATCAAACAATTTGAAAAACAATATCATGGTTTTTTAATCTCAGCTATAAAAAAAAAAATCATTTTTTGAGATGATACAAAAATATAAATATATTGTACCTCAACACTTTTTTAAAAAAAAGTTTTCCTCCTTTTTTTTAAGCTTAAGCAGTTCTGCTACACCGAGGCCAGGCTTCATTCGATTGGTTAACATTAATGCTGTATGGCAATAACCACATATGCCGTCTCTCCTGTATTTTTAGTAGACTCCTGGACTAGTAAAACACTCCCTAAGCTAAAGATCTCTTTTTATATCAAAGTAAATGCATGTGTCTTAAAAGAAATAAACTGCATCCACTGCTTTCTGGTTTGAAGACCCACTCAAATTAAAATCTATCAGGAGCACACAAAAAGACAGTTTAAAAAGCTTGTAGCTGTGACATAAAAGCTGCAATCAGCAGGCTACAAGCTCCAAGGTCTGCTTCATTTTGATGCATGCGCTTGCAGACAAATAGATCCATGTATGTCTTCATTTTCCTCATCTGAGCTAGCATCTGGCTCTAAACTGTATGGCTGGATATATCAAACACTGCTCACTATTTTTGTTGCATCTAAAATATTAGTTTTAGGGTTCGAGTCACTGTGAGCTAGTGGGAGAGCATGTAAACAGATGGGGGTCCCGCGGTTAACGTTACAGCTCAGGTGTGACCGCCGGAGTCTTTACGTAACTTTAAAAGTACGAGAGGAAATCCCACTGAATGCAATCACGTTTGACCTCTGTGTTCTGGGCCTCTGCGGTGCTGCAAATTCGTTTCATTGGGTTCAAATTTTCGCCGGATGCCATAGCTGAACCCCCGCAAAGAATGGGGTAATTACTATGTTTCCTATTTAAATGATGAGTTATTTCGTATACCTATGTGAGTTCGTAGTTTCGCAAGGTCGGCAGCAGAGGCTGCAGCCATTCCAAGGCCAATGGGTAGCTAGGCCGCTCCCACACCGCACCTGAGCTTTAACGCTTTCCATGTGAGCCTGGGGTTAAACTCCAATAAAATCAGTTCACTTTGTTGGGGGCAAATATCATCAGTAACCACAGATTGGTCAGAGTTGGTCTAAGTCAAAGTTTCTACTCTTGCCAGTCAGGAGTGAGCTTGTAAGAAGTCCACACCTCTATCACTTGAAAGAGAATCAGTCAAACAAACGTTTTAAACGATCCACGTGGATGCTAGCAAGCTCCACCTACTGTTTTTGAGGTATCTGATTAGCCAGTTTATAACTTGAATAACTTTTACAAAACAAAAAAAAAAAAAAAAAACATTAAAAAACAATATTAGCAAGAGTGCACTTAGAAAAAAAAGTTATTCTGACATTTTTTTTTTTTTTTTTTTTTACACTTGTGGGTCCAATTGAGATTTAAAACGTATTTTTCAATTGAGTCCTGGGCAAGAAATGAAACAACAATAAAATAAATGTACGGTATATATAATTGTATATATGACCGAGTAGTTGCTGTTTATTTCTCAAAATATATTTTTGGTATTTTAGCTTCTTAGAGCTAACTTGGGGCAGTGGGAGGAAGTCACAGTCCAATTTTTATACACAGTCAATAGTGGCTACTAAAAGAAAAAATGTTGAAATTTGACCATGTTTATATTTAAAGAGATTCCATATAAAAGATAAAAAAAAATGTTAAAAAAAAATCTACAATTTTACACAGTGGCTAATGCTGTGCTCTCTCATTGTGGTTCAACGCATACAACATTTATAACATTTGACACATTTCTTTAATAAAAAGCTTGAGTTTGCACACATCATCAATAGATTTCAGCTCCGTGCACAGAGCTCAGAGATCACCTTTCTGCCTATATTGCTTCTGCAGTAAGAGCAAGTTGATTAGCACACAGTTGGCAATAACTTAAGCCACAAGGGGCCCTGAAAAGTGCAGTTGGCAGAGCTGTATTTAATAAAGAAAAATAAGCTCCCCAAAAAGCCCCTCGTGCATCTGCTTGTATGGCCTATCTTCCGGAGAAAAAGTCACATCAGAAGTCAGAGATTGCTAAATGAGGTTCCTGCAGTCGCCTGATGGCAGATATGATTTGCTTTGATTTCACACTGTGTGCAATGTGTTTTATTAAAGAGATTCTTATGCTCTTCAGCTGTGTCAGACTATCACCACTTTTAATAATGTTTCATTGGCCTTATGCTCTTGTTCACAGGAGTGAAGGGAAATTGTGTGAGAAAAATCAAATTAGCAGCCATTGGCTCGAGTCAAACATTTGATAGAGGAAACTATACACTTTTGATCATGTGTGGTAGTTTTGGTGTCAACTGTTAATAGATTCAATATTTAAAAATGAATGGAGCATCGTAGTTGTAAATCGCAGTTACAACCTCGATTTTAATTTATTAATTCCCTTTTCCGGGACCTGACAGAGTCTTCTATTTTTTAAATCAGAGGGGAATGCTGTTCCTGTGTTAACTGGCTGACAAGATGATAATGGTGGTTAGATTGCAGGTATCAAGGGACAAGATCCTGTTGTTCATGTGATAAAATGATGTTTAGACGCAGCTCTGAGAATACGTACAACTGCATTTTTTTCTCTCAGTGAAATCACACATTTTTCCTTCCATCTGCCTTTCCCCACCTCTCCTTTTTTAATGGCTACTTTTGTCCCTCCTAACTTGTGAGCATCCACTGTGCTTTTTGACTGCGTGTCATGAGGAATAAAGCCTCACTAACTCATACGAAGGAGATTTTTAAAAGCCAGATGTTGAGCGGTACCCAGACTCCGATGTGCCAGATCCCTGCATGACTCATAAATCCACTACTCTTTCAAATTAAATGCTTCCGTGAATATGCCGTCGACATCAGTTGCCACTAAAAAATAAGTAAAATTAAATAGCAAAATATTTTTGAAATTAACTTTGTTTTGGTTTATAAATATCCTTGACAGTATTGTATTTGTGTTAACAAAATGACTTAGAAACAGTAAGTCCCTTCCCAACCCCTCTGTAAATGACCTTGTTTTATTTTGGCTTCCAATTTTAGTTGACATTCTGAACAACTGACGACTAAACATTAGATCTGCTTGTGTAATTGCTTGATTTTGCCATATTTAAAAAATAAATAAATACATTTTACGCTTGTATTTTACCGCTTTGAAACAGTGAAGCACGTTCAGTAAAATCTTCAGAGTTTATAATTGTATTTGCTTCACTATTATTCACTACAGAAATGTGGGATGACATGTCAGTCATTGATTCATTACAAAAGGGATTCTACAAATCCTTTTTTTTTAAATATGAAATTAATAAAATCTGCAAAATCCATAAAATTGTTTTCAATGATGTAGACCAGGGATAGGCAACTCTAGGCCTCGAGGGCCACAATCCTTCATGTTTTCCAACTTATCCTGCTCTGGCATATTATAATTGGCTGGACACAGCTAAAACTGGGGTCCTTAACTTGCGTGTGTGATAGGTGGATCATAAGAAAAGGTATGATAAGTTTTCGGCACCGTGCAATGTACAAGTGATGCTGTCATATGGTGTCCCATCGCCACACTCTAGTCAATGGTTAGCAAATGTTGCAGGTGTACAGGTGATTGTATGTCCCTGTAAGGCACCTGTAGGATATCCACATAAACTATGTTCCGATTGTTTCATTTCTAGGTTGGGTTGCAAGCATGGAGAGTACAACGATTGGCACCTATTACTTGAAAAGACCTAACGTGTCCCTTGCGTAGTGCAGAGGTTTCTGGGAGGGGGTGGAAATACAAACAAAACCGATGAGATGAGACCCCTGCGTCTCACCTGCTTGAGTATTGTTTAAGTGTCTGTTATGACCTGTCGCCTGACACTTTTACCCTATTGGCTCGTTGAGGATCTTAAATTTGTGACTAAGGTATAAGCCACAGCTGCCCAGTGATGTAAACCGCTGCTAAAGCTTAACGCAAAAAAAATGTTCTATAAATTACAAAACCTGGATGCAGTAACAGCTGAGTGCTCTTGTTGCAAAAAAAAAAGAAACTCAATCTTTAAAGTCTTTCATCTCTTGAAACTGTTAAATTGCCTCAAAATGTTCACAGGAATACAGAAGAGTTGTTGCATAACCATGAGGGAAGCCACTGATTCCTAATTTGTTTTCTAATCAGATGCTTCATTGTCAACATAAGGTTAACTAATTACAAACAGCCGCGTGGTCATTTTTTCATAATCAGACTTGCATATGCTTTGATTTTCAATACAGCCAATCATAATTGTGATGATGATGGCTCTGCTATTGGAAGCCTCGTTAATGTAATCTGTTTACTATGCGCTGTGCACGCAGCAAACTGTTGCAGGGCTGACGGATAATGTCCTCTGCGCTCCCTGACCATCCTGCGTTCTCCCTGACAGACTTGCAGACTAAGCTCGCTTGCTGTCGGCTGTTCATTACAAAAGAAATCTCGGCCTATCCCATCTCTAGTCCTATCTTTTTTTTTTTCTGTTTGCATTTGTCTTCTTTAGCTTGCCCTGTAGCTACAGACATCCCGTGACCCCTAAAAACCAATTCTCCCATTTGTTTTGTTCTGAATTGACCAAATACAACCTGAACACGGTGTGAAAGCAAGCGCACCATAGGTGATGGAAAGAAGGGGAAAAAAAAGTGATTACCTCTAATCTCGCACTCCTCTTTGCCTTTCAGATGAGTTTCAGAACTTTGTTCGGAGGCTTCCCACTTTCTACGCCCTGAACTCGTCCGCCATCCAGTACTTCTGGAAGATGGAGCCATCCGTTCATCAGCGCTACAAACAGCTGGAGCTCAGCAGCCAGCAGCTCCTGAGCAAAGCCCGGCGCATCGTCAACAAGCTCTTCACCCTCAGCAAGAGGTGTCAAACTCAGCCCCAAATTATCATGCTGAGGGAGAGGTGAGAAACGCTTTTTCAGCTGACCTTTTTCTTCACACAGATGTGGTTGTGTGATAAGAAAGTGTTGCACCCACTACACATGTGATACACTATTCATCAAGTGAACTAAGCGCTGTAAAAGGGCCGCACAAGAGATGGATGCTTTGGGGTCTCACTACAGGGTGCTTCAGTGTCACACCTCATCACTTGGTCCCAATCTGTTTCAGGAAAAACAAACTTGAAGTTTGCAGTAAAAAAAAGAAACATTAAAATATGCACATTTTTTAAAATAATTTACTCTGCCTCAACTGTACTATATAAACTGAGAGACTCCATATGACAAATATCATGTTTGTTAAAACATATTGTTTGAAGGAACTCATAGCTTCATTGACCATTTAACACCTGAAATCTAAATAATATTTTTTGACAAACTGTAGCTTCTTGACTATTTTTATGATCAATGTGAATCGTGGGGGCTACGGTGGCTCAGGTGGTAGAGCAGGTCAGCCAATGATCGAAGGATAGGCGGTTCGATTCTCGCCCCCGCCAGCCAAAATGTCGTTGTGTCCTTGGGCAAGACACTTAACCCTACTTGCCTCCAGTGTGGCTCCACTGGCGTGTGAATGTGTATGAATGTCCCGGTGATGGTCAGAATGGCCGTAGGCGCGAATTGGCAGCCACGCCTCTGTCAGCTTGCCCCAGGGCAGCTGTGGCTACAGTAGTAGTTTACCATCACCAAGTATGAATGAGGTGTGAAAGAATAATGGATATGCACTGTAAGTGCTTTGAGTGCCTTGAAAAGCGCAGAAAAATCTAATCCATTATTATTATCGTCTGATTTGACATAGAGAAAAGTGGCTTTACATTGATTGTATAAGCACTCCACCACTGTAAAGTGTCATATAGAGGCTGCTTTTCTTCACTTCAGAATGGCATGGAATTACTTACCGTATTTTTCGGAGTAAAAGCCGCACCGGAGCAAAACATGTAAATCAGGAAGAAGGAAACTATATGTAAGTCGCTCTGGAGTAGAAGTCACACTTTTGAGAGAAACGTCTGACGTTTTAGAACAAATCTGTCAAGCTCAGCGTGACTAAAAATAAATAAATAAAAGCACGAACAATCTTTTGATGCGTTTGAGAAAAATATTGAAGTTTAAGAGGAAAAAAAAAATCTGATTTTCTTCAATATTTGTTTTGGAAGACACTTCTTCTTCTGGCACCATCAGTGGCAAATACTGATACACACATACAGCGCCCTCTAGCGGTTGTAAGCAGAAACAATCACTCAAGGGTGACGGTTAGTGGGAAAATAACATATATATGAGCGTATTTATGTAAAAAAAAAAAAAAATGCACACAAATAAGTCATTCTTGAGTCCAAGTCGAACCCGGGATAAACTAACTAAAAAAACGTGTGACTTATACTCCGGATAATACGGTAAACGGCTGACAAGTAATGCTAGTTGAAAGAATGTCAATGTGAACGGGTTAAAAAATGTTTTATAAAGTTCAAAGGTCCATTTAAAAAATGCATATTTCTCACAGAGAAAATATAAAAGAGTAATGTGTCTGGGAAGCATGTATTTTTAACATTTTGACATGAGCACAGTCAGAAGAGCTCTGCTTTCAGACATTCCGATTAATTATTTAAAAGATAAAGTTATAGAAGAGTCATTATTACCTTCATGTTTGGAGTTTTTTTATTGTTAAACCGAATGAATTAAATGGATTGCTATCAAAATATGTGAATGTTTTTGAAGCACACCACTCTTCATGTTGCATTGTTTTCTCCATAGATAGGGTGTATAAGTGGACCAATGTGCAGAAGATAAAGACTCATGGGAAAGTACTAGATTTTTAAGATAAATGTCAAAATCGAAAAAAGAAAGAAAATCAATAATGATAAATAAATCTTGAACCACGGGAAAACAAAAGAGCAATACAGAAGAACTGACAGACAAACTGGAAACCAGAGTCCTTGGAGTCTCTGCTCAGACAGCTTGTTTGTCTCATTCACAATCAAGGAAAGTTCAGTGTTGACTTTTGTTACTTTTATAATATTTTGTCTCATAGCAAATGTAGTTTGGAGATAGAGGTTAGATTTTGTGGTACACCAGTTTAGTATTACCTCTACATCACAGCTCCATGACAAAATTTATACGGATAACTTTTTTTGTGGTCAAGTTCAAATTATTTGGCAAAAAAAAGAGAAAAAAAGCTTAGTTCTTAACTGTTTTTTTTTTTTTTTTTCAGGAAAACAGCAAAACTATATGCTATTGTGATTATTGGTGTATGCATTTTTCCGACTGCGTCATGAATAAGATTGTGTCCTGAATAAAAAGAAGGCAGCCTTACTTATATAGAGGCTTTCATACACACAATCCTTTTATTCTGCCTCACAGAAACATAAAGGATATTTTCAATGAAGAAAAGAACATCCTGAAATAAAATAAAAATCCCAGCAAATATTTAAAATGTTGCTTATGTTTCAGAGATATGATGCAGATGTGGTTTAAAAATAAATTAAAACCTTATTGACTAAAACAATTAGCATCAGATGCGACACTTTTTTTGTTTCAGTCAGCAAAAAGAATGTCAATGATATGCTAAATTATATCAAGTTTGTATTTTTTATAGGTGAAATTAATACATATTTTGATTCAACCCTTATAAAACTGAAGGAATATTCTCTTGATTTGGAAAATGATGTAAATGCAAACAGGTGAAATCACATGTGAAATAACATACTTTACTAACCATCATGCTTGTTATACTACCCTAAAAACTTCAATATATTGCATTATGGTCTAGATCTTTTCTGGTTCTGTCCATGATTTGCATTTAACTGTTGCTGTATTTCAATGAATGTAAAATCAGTTGACAAAGCTTCAGTCCTTTTCTGTCATTAAAGTTCTCCTTTCTGGTTCTGGTTCACTACAGACCTAACAGTAAATGGGAGTCGTTACTTTTCTCCACAGAAATAAAGAAACATTTAGTTAGCTTAAGTTGAACCAGAGTTTGTTTCCCTCAATGATCTGGAACATCTTTTCAGTCTGAATACACTCAAGCGTATTCGTGGTGTGGGACCAGAAACTGCTCTCCGACCCATCATTTGAGGTGGTCCCGGGTTGCTTCCAATCAGGCTGGGATTCGGTTGACTCTGATTTTTTTTCTCAGTCTAAATAGGCTTTTTCCTTTAAGTGGAACAACTGGACCAATGCAGCCACCGTAGCAGGGTATTATGGGATGGAAACAGAGAGTTGTGGACAAAATATGGAGCAGCGATGGAACAGCTCGTTAAAATGCGGTTGGATGAAACCAGGCTCATTAAAACAACTCTTAACGTGATACACATCACTTCTCTCGCTTCCCAACAATCTATATGTCATAAACACTGATCAGTGAATGACCGGCGCCTCCATAGCAACCGCCTT
Source organism: Oryzias javanicus (assembly GCA_003999625.1). Taxonomy (NCBI): domain Eukaryota; kingdom Metazoa; phylum Chordata; class Actinopteri; order Beloniformes; family Adrianichthyidae; genus Oryzias; species Oryzias javanicus. The sequence continues at coordinate 19,978,455 of CM012440.1, forward strand.
GCAGCATCCCTCCGCAGTAACAAAGCACCAAAAAAAAACTCTTGTTACTGACTTTGATAAAAATGTTCAAAATTGTTTAGCAACGTATAAAGTTTGAATGTGGTTTTGTTTACAACCTTTGATTTAAAACAGAATATTCCAGTTGAGTCTGAATACAAACCAAATGTAAGGTTCAGGACTCGATCCGGACCAACAGAGTGTTCCTGTCTGAACACAGCCTTAATTAACATCTCTAACTAAAGAAACTTTTAAAGACTTAAGCTTTTATTTTCAAAAACTAAAAAATGATCTCTTTAAAAAAAAAAAAAAGTTTTTGCAAATATAACCAGAGGAATACATTCTGGTCAAGTAATAAGTTTAGTGATGAGACAATAAGTTATGCTGAGAGTGACCTGCCAGTACTTTTCAGCTCAGTGCATTTTAATTAATTTTTTCTTCATATCACACGCCTTTCATTTACTTTCATTCTTTTATCAACTTTCCAATCCTACTTTTGCAATTAAAAAAGTGTAGACATCTTTTAAACTTTCCCAAAGGATGAATAACTTTCCTGTTTGATGTTTTTTTTAGTCTTTTTCATTTTTTATGTTTCAAATTTTAATATAGCTAAGGGTTTTTTTTATCCAACTTTTAATGAAACAGAATATTTATACACATCTTTATAAATCCCAAAGCTATGTCAGAGGAAGACAAAGTAAACAGAAAAAAATAATGCATGAAGCAGACATGAGTAAAACTGCATGTGTTTGTGTGTGGAGAAGGAGGAACAGGCACGGAAAAAGGGAAAAAAAAGAGAAGTGGTGCTGCTGTTTTCTCTCCTGTGGTTCACCAAGCAAATGAAAATGGCTTTTAATGGGGAAAAAACAAAATGCATCTTCTGCAGAGAGTAGAAAAAAAAAAGAAACAGTTTTGTTCACCGACGTAAATTGAATCCGAGGCAGGAGAAAGTTTGTGTGTGACATTGAACTGTGTGAAATGAACTGACAGACAATGAACAGATTGCAGAGTGAGCACGCAGCTTCTCTTTGGCCTATACTGCACGCTGCGTCTCCATGACACTTTACATGTCCTGCTGACACAATGCGCTATATATTAGTGAGACAGCTTCCTCTGTCGTGCTGTGCACAGTTTGCTCTCAGGGAGTGAGATATGCACAGCTGACTAACTGATGAGTTTCTGAAAGGCTGGGTTCTGTTAAAACTGTTAATACGTTTTATTGACTCTCCACTGACAGGCTTTCAGCACATTTTATTTTATTTCTTTTTTTCCCTCTATTTTTCCTCCCTTCGTCACACAAACAGCACTCGCTCTTTGGCTGGAACAAGAAAGCGAAAAAAAAAAAAAACAGCAGATAGAAAGTTGACAGGTTTCTTTGGATAGTTTTGGCACAGGATGCTGCAAACAAAACATGAGGCTGATTTTACAAAACACAACCTGTCAAGACACAGGTGTTATATTACAGCGTCCAAGCAACCGCTTTCAATGAGAAGTCTATGTAACCCCTGCTTTAGGCTTCCGTAGTCAGAACTCTAACATTCCCACATCGCTACCAAAGTTTTTTTTTCTGTTTTAGGGCTCTATGTACAAAACATTAACCTTGCTTTGAAAGTTAAAGCAGTTTAACTTTGGCCAATCATGGACTCTGACTTGGTATAATATATGGATAAAACAGATGGAAAAAATTCTAGATTTTCACCATTTTTAAATTTCGCGGCGAGCCTCTTCCAACTGCAGCTGGTGGTAAACATTTTCATTTAATATTATCACAAGGGTTTAAGGAATGCAAGCTGATTGGTTGATCTTACCGAATTTAGCCGCCTCTTTTTCCTCAAAAAACTGGAGACCCTAAACTAGGACCAGAGCAACCGATGACCATCAGGGGGAGGAGGATACTAATAGATTAGTAAATAAGCAATATCTGAAATACTTGTCCCATTGGCTAAATTGAAGAAAAAAAATCAATAAACAAGATTTTCTGTTTAAAAAAGGTCATTTCAATGATTATCTTTTGATGGTGTGTATCCTAAAGCATTGGAAGTCAGTCTCACATGGGTAAGCTCGCTGCAAAAAAACAAAAACAAAAAGAGCTCCATTATTTAAGTTAGATGCAGCAGGAGTAAAATCTATTCTTGCAGCACAAAAATAACTAACAGACTACTAAAATCTATAAGGTTACTATAACAGAAAAAGGCAAATTATAGGATAGAGCACATCTTCTCAGATTTTTTATTAAATTAGACACTTATTTTCACATTGAAACTGCTTCAAATCTTCTTCATATAGGAGGAAAAAGAGTGTCAACTATCCAAAGTTACTGTCAAACTTAAGTTTCTGGCTATCACTTACGTTTTTTTCACCATTTGTGCAGTTGATTGTCAATTACTTTCCGGAACTCTGCAGTTCTCGGATTATCTATGCAGAAAGCGCAGGGCGCCTGCAGCAGAGCTGCTAACTCTGCTGGAGGAAGAAGATGGATTCTAAAATGTGACAGATGTGGGATAAAGCAAGAGGGAGACTGATTGATAACATTACATTTTTGTCATGCAGTCCATCTGCTTGTTTATTCTCTGGAATTCGGGCCTGACATTACAACATGTGGTACTGAATGAATAACATTTTCACAGATGTTCTGTCTGCTTTTTTGCTCATTTTTATGTTAGAGTTATGCACTTAGATGATATTTTAGCACTTTTTTGATGGATTGATTTTGTTTTGGTTGTGCAGCACTTCTTTTTATTTTATCTCTGAATTATATTTGTTTAAAGCTTACATCAAATTCAGACACCTTTTTGGTTACGTGTTTCGAGCATTTGACAGTATTGATTCAAAAAATCCCATCCGAGTTATTTTCATCATAAACTAGAAAGCTTCTGCTTAAATATGCGTCTTCTGAGCTATCTGAATGGCAGCAAAATCATCTTTATCTTCTGTGAGGGCCTGAATTTTCACCGCATATGTCGACAGGATATAATTTCCAGGTTGGATTTGATGAAAAAAAGTTCAGCGATTCAAATGGATTTCTATGGACGCGAGTCTCACTCAGGAGTATGATGAGAATACGAGGGCAAAGTGGAGGAACATTAACACCGCCAGAAGATCAAGCAGCCGACATGTTAGAAGTCTGCCTCCTTGATATCTGCTGTTTTTTGACATCAGCATTCATGACATCTATGATGACCTATATTTTATGTAATGAGAGGATTTAATCAGGCCTCCTGAATCGCATTTAATTAGATTGATTTATGCATCAGCTCTAAAGCATGATGTGTCATCAAAAATATGTTCGGTTTTAGATGGAGAAAGGGTTTTTTAATAAGGGCAACATGGTTTATGAATGGCTGAAGCCCATAGCTAATGTCTGCGGTGTTTATGTGAAACCCAAGTTAGATCCTTTATAAATGTCTGGCATAAATCTGTGTCAAACTATTTCCGATTCATTGACATGCAGCCACTGTTGTTGTGTGGAAATAATCTGCTGCTCTGTCTGTGTTGCAGACCCTTCAGCTACTGGCTGAACTACATCCTCTCCATCATGTACTGCAGTGAAAACAATCACGTCGGCTCCTACTTGGAGGAGACCCGCAGCTGCTCCTGCCCCTACGAACACCCCCCTTGCCAGAGCGTGATCCCGTGCACGGTGGGGGAGGGCACCTCCTGCGCGTCCTGCTCTTATGAAAACCGCTCCCGCTGCGCCACCTGCAACCACGGCTACATGCTGAGTCAGGGCATGTGCCGGAACGAGGTGCCGGACTCCACTGACCACTACATCGGCTTCGAGATCGACCTGCAGGACATTGAGCTGCGCTACCTCCTGCAGCGGCGCGACAACCGCATCAGCATCCACGGAATCTTTGTCAGCAACGACGTCAGGCTGAACAACTGGTTTGACCCCTCGTGGAGGAAGAGGATGCTGCTTACACTGAAAAGTAATAAATATAAGTCCAATCACGTCCACATGCTGTTGGGGATTTCTCTGCAGGTCTGCCTTACCAGGAACAGCACACTGGATCCAATGCTATCCGTCTATATCAATCCATTTGGGGGCAGCCACTCAGAGAGTTGGATCATGCCCATTGACCAAAACAACTACCCAGACTGGGAGAGGACTAAACTAGACCTTCCCCACGACTGCTATAACTGGACTTTGGCTTTAGGTAACAAGTGGAAGACATTTTTTGAGACTGTGCACTTTTACCTACGGAGTCGGGTCAGAGGGCCCTCGAGTAATGGAAACGGAACGGTAGTATTATGAACCCTTGGAATACCTTGAACCGGGACAAAATCTCGGCTACATGAAGATAAATAGCATCCAGGTGTATGGCTATAGTATGCACTTTGACCCTGAGGCGATCCAAGACTTGATTCTACAGCTGGACTACCCTTACACTCAGGGCTCGCAGGATTCGGCCCTACTGCAGCTGCTGGAGATCCGGGACCGGGTCAACCGGCTCTCCCCACCCGGAGCTCAGCCTCTTGATCTCTTCTCCTGTCTGTTGCGGCACAGGCTCAAACTGTCAACCACAGACGTTGCCAGGATCCAGGCAGCCCTGCAGACTTTCAGTGCCAAGCAGCCGCACTCCATAGAATACGAGACAACCAAATTGTGTAGCTAATAAGTGGGCAGATGACCAGGAGCACAGATGGAGCGGTTATCCCACGGGCCTGATGATGGTAAAGAGCAATTCTGAAGCTGTTCAGTGGACAATTTGGGGACATTTTCTATGTTTTTGTGAGTCTCAGCAGTGTAGTTGAGATTCTCACATCGGCTTTTCCTATAAATTTGTATAACACCCTAGAGTTAAAGAGGATTTCACCACACTTGCCTCACAGCTTTTCACTCCTGCTGAACTTTGACAGATCATAACACAGATTTAAAGCTCTGCCATCACTCTTAAGTTGCCAGTGGTGCAATGTTTGCAGCTTACACAGATGGTCAGTCACTTACATGCATTAAGAAAAGCTTTTGCTGATAAATACAAGCAATGTGATCATATTACAAACACATGATGCTTTTTTTTTTCATTAAAACAATTTTATGGTTGATTGTTTTTATTTTCTTCTTTTTTTTCCATTCTAATATACAACACAATCTGCTTGTTTCTTATTTTTGTCCATCCTCAAACAGATCGCATTTTTCAAAAGTCTGCTATGAATTTTATAAGAAAAAAACTGAAATAAAGTTAAAGAACCAGAGATGTTTGATGCAGATTTACAAAAGGAGAATCAATGTACCATAATCATGATATATGTTACATGTGCTTTTATTTTTATAATGCTGTTGTTTGTGATGGAAAAATTACAAAAACACTGTCTATAAAATGTAAAGTACAACTTTGTTAATACACTGAATAAAATACATTTTTATGTGTGGTCTAGAAGCATAGCAGGTACATTGGGGAATCATAGCAACACTCATATTAACCACTGGAATTTAGTCTTCCATAAGTACATCCAAATTATTGTTTTTGCAAAGATGTTTATTGTTTGACTAAAAATACTTTTCAGGGGGTCCTGAAGAAAGTCTTTTTAACGTAGAATTAATCAATTAAAATAATATCTTAAAAGCATTAAAAAAAAGTTGTTTAATTTTTTTAATTAATTTTTTTAATTAATTTTATCAAATTATGTAAATAAAGAGCAACAGAACAAATCATAATACTGAGTGTCCACTGCCAGTTTAAAAGACTACAAACAAAGTAAGAACTTCAGTTTTGATCATAAAGAAATGAAATTTAACATGTCATAGATGGAAAAAACATTTATCTGATGAATTAATTCATTAACATTTTTAGAATAGTTTTTTCCCTATTTTTTATTTTGTAATTACTTTTGAAATTAAGTGTTTTTATTTTTTTTTATTTTTTTTTGTATTAAATTCCCAAGGTTGCCCAAAAAACTTCTTATTTAATTAAACATTTTTATGAAAACCCAAATGAATGCGGGCTGTTTTGACCAACTGCAAAAAGATACAGCTTGGCAACAGAAACACTTCTTTAAAAATATTATTAGAGGCCAAGTAGTAAAAGTTCATTATGACATTAAAATCCAATTTTTTCTAAAAGTGATGTAGTAAAAAAAAAAAAACAAAAAAAAAAAAAACACTTCCTGGATCTAATTGCATTTATGTTAGGGAGAACTCTCCATCAGCATCAGAGAGGCAGAGGCATTTACACATGGAAAATTAATACATTTGTTAGTCTTTCTTAACCTTTTGACGCCTATTGATGCAAATACATATCAAACACCTTCAGCTCCAAAAATACATAAATTTAGAAAACTTGAAAGCAAAACAATAAATCATTTATATTTTCACAGTTGTAAATAAATTCAGGTGTCAAGGGGTTAAACATGGCAAGGCTTTAAAACTCTATCTCCAAAGAAATAATATTTGGGTCAAAAATGTATAGTATCTGACAATGATCCAATTAGACAATATGTCTATTTCTGTAGGATTACTGCTCAAAAAACAGCAAGCAAACTGAAGTGTTGCAACAGCCTCCTATCTTTTATCTGTCCAAAACGGGTGTCCAATTTTCCGCAAGAAGCTGCTGACGAAAAACGTAAAATACCTGGGCAATGGATTCAAAGTTGTGGAGCAAAGAGGTAGACAATTTTCTGAGTTTTAGATCTCCTCTTAGCTTTGGATTTTTGTTGACGGATGGCTGCTGGAGGGCGGCGAGGAAGGCACAGGATCAAAGGCGCTTATCTCAGGTGCCTCTCTCAGTGGTTTGCAGCCTGTTGTAATTTGCAGGGGGTTTATGTCTTACTCCAACCCGTGAAATAAAAGCATAGCACTTTGTGTGCTCCAGGTGCTTTGTGCTACAAGTAGCATGCATCTCATACAGACATTGTGCGCGGCCGCTCTGAAGTTTAACCATTTCATATGATAAAAGCAGACGGTGTGGAAATGCAGCTTCAGAAACCGAGATCGCCTAGAGTCTTACCAATCACACGTTTAGACAGCAAGGATGCTTTCAAGCCGGAGTCGTCGGGAAAAAAAATGAAAATCGCTTCTTCATGCCGGAATAGTGAAAGGATCAAGTGGAAATTGAGAGCAGAGTGCAAGATTTTTTTTTCGCTACCAAAAGTTTAGAAAAGTGTTGTAAGAGAAAGAAAGAGGCTCTGATCCTGAAGAATCCAAACCCTCTCTGTGCAATGAAGCAGTGACAAAAACTATTTAGCTATGAATGTTTAGAGAAGGCTAAACCTTCAGAGCCTTCATATGTATTTGTATTTTTATAGTTATACAATATTTTACTATATATTTCATAAATATTTCCTTCTGTGCTCCTTTAGTTTAGTTGATTCTTTTCTAACATTTCATGTCTGATATCTCAACTATCATGGAAGCAGACAGGAAATCCTCTTTCCAACGTTCCGTTGAACACATCTCCCATCATGCACTGCTGTCTGTCACTCTTGATTTTATATTTCCACAAAAGACCTTTAATTTAATTTCACATTAAAGTTTAACATTTTCTACAAGCCACAGATCCACAGGGAAATGGAAAAGCAAGAATCTTATTTTTTGGACACAGGGCAGATATTGTCCATGCCCTGAAGGATATTCCCAATATCCAAACACATTATTGAAATCAGTTTTAAAATGTCATATGAAATGCTAACATATAAATGTTCTGTAATTTGCTCTGCTGTTTTGTAAAAAATGTCATATGAATGACAATTTACCGAGTACACATTTTTTTTTGTTTTGTTTCCCTATTATTTGCATACCTTTATATCTACATTCTTTCTAAAAAAGTCATTGATATTTGACAAACCTCACCTCATTTGACCAAATTCTCAGGTAATCCACATTTATCATAATTTCTTTTCCAATTTTCGTACAATTATTGTCGTTGTCATTTATTTTTCTTGAAAAGGGGTAAGCAATTTGTACTTAAGTGCTGGTGTTTTGTGGAGCAACAAAAGCTGTAATGGCTGCGTTTGAACAACACAATCCGAACATTAAATGCACACATACTTTTCAATGACTCTTCCACATCACAGAACAGAGTTCTCTTCCAGTAGGTTAGTGGAGTGCAGCAAGGTCTTTGTGCTTGTGGCATTTGTTCCAAGTTAGGAACAAGTTTGAATAGATTCCAAAAGGTCAGGTTCCATGAGGTGGGTGTAGATCAGTCTATGTTTACTGACCTGCACCTACAATCACACTTAGAATCGAACAAGTACTACAACTGGCTTGATTTACTCTTTTTTACTTAGAAAAAGCTATACATATTTTATGATCAGCAATTAACAAAGAAAGAAAATAAATAAAAAGAAACTTAAATACTCATCCATTATTTACTGTGTATGTGCTTCATCCTAAGTAGAGTCACGCTAGTTCCGAGGGGCTATCCATCATAGGTGAAAAGGCAGAGTACACTGTGCTCTAGTAGCCGGTTCATCGCAGGGAAAGGTAAAGATTGCGATCCCTATTCATCATCTGTCAGGAGTAAAACTAAAAGAAAAAGGGAACAATTCTGGATTTTAGAGTCGACAAGCCTCACAAGGCATTTTAGTTGCCTCATTTAGATGAATATGTAAAGACCGATCACCACATGGCAACACGTTTAAAAAGGCCATAAAGCAAAACAGAGGCTGTAATAGGTGCATCAATAGACTTCAAAAGGATTTTGGAATATTGTGTAACCTGATATTTTGACCTGAGTGTCCATCTCAATGTTATGTCTTAGTTATAACAGCTCTTACGGGGGGAAAACTCGTTTTTTGGCAAAAAGAAATGAGCAAACATGTATGGGGACACAGGTGGCACTAAAGAAATGTTAAGATTATAGACCACTTGGTGAGCATACACAGAAAAATGTATGTGTACATTATTTTCTATGAGCAAAAGGTTGTAGCAAATGCTTAAACAGCACTTAAGCTACGTTTACTGGTATCTGCTATCTGCGTTCAAGCAGCCGTTTCTAGTAAAGAGTCTATGTTAATGTGCGTTTCAAGCTTCCACATTCAAAACTCTCACGTTCAAGCACTAATATACAAGTTTTAATAACCATTTTTGGGTTCTACATAAAAAAGGGCATGGCCAATGAATGAGCATTGCCAGGCGAACCATGTCAAACTTTGACCAATCAGGGACTTGGATTTAGTAGTGACATGAAGATTTGGTTTATCTGATGAACACTGCAACGACCTTGAAGTCTGCATTGGTTTTCAAATTAAAATAAACCTGATATGATGGTAATTCACGAGTACCAATGCAAGGATGTTTGCAATGAACCAAACTGAATCACAAGATTTGCAACACTTCAACAGTCTCCTCCAACTGTGGCAGATAAGGGCTAATAAACAGTGGAAAAAAAAAAAAAAAAAAAAAAAAAAACAAGAAGAAGCCCTTCCTGGCTTGTCCAGTGTGAACACCATGGGCTAACCTCGCGTTCAAGAATGCACAAAGTGCATGTAGCTTTTAGGGCTGTAACGAGTATCCGGGTACTCGGATACTCATGATCTACTCCCGAAAATTTGAGTACAAATATTCGCAACGTCCAAGATCAAGTGATTCGTGATCTTTTTAAATATAGTAGAGTGTAGTCAAATATTATCAAAATATCATCTTGGGGACATGTACTTTTGCTCTGAAATGGAGAATAATGTTGGATTTTAAGTTTAGGAGCTAAAACAAAACCGAAAGAGCTGCGGTACAGTCACTGGAAGAAAACACATCTTTGTGTCGGTGAGCTTCCTTTTCTCATAACAAAACTAGCGAGAGATTTTTTTCATTCAAAAACTGAGACTGAAGTTCCGCTTATTATTATCAGCTTATTCTGAAGTGGAGCTTTACACTGCTCTAAAGGCAGATGTAATCAATGTGAATCAGTTCATTCTGCTGTGGAAAAAAAACAAAAGAAAAAAAAATTTTTTCACACGAGCTTTGCACTAATGTGTAATGCTTGGAATGTAAAATGTTAAAGAACTTTGAGGGTAGAAAACTGTGGAGAACATTTTAAGGTTTTGTTGTTAAATGATCCAAAACAGCGAGGATTTTATCCTTTTTATGATGTTATTTTACTGCTGATCTTAACCAGAAGGTTGACAAAAAATAACAACATTTCTCTCTATCTGAATCTTTTGTGTTTTTTTTTTTTAATCAGTTTTTTTGGATTCTGATCTCCTTTTCTGAAGAAAGGTATAAATGACGGTGATGTAATACAAATAATTTCAATTTTCATCCATCAAGTAAATAGATATACATATAGCAAATAATCATTATATTAAAAAGTAAGAATCGTGGTTTGATTTGTGAATCGTTGAGCTTGATTCGTGAATTGAATCAGATCGCCACCTGAACAATGATCCACAGCCTTTAATAGTAAGTAAGTGTGAAGCAGGAGAGACGCAGGCATGTCATACGTACACAGCCACGCTTGGGAACCATTTGGTGATTTAACCCCCCAGTCTAACTCCTTAGTACTGAGTGTCAAACAGGGAGGCACTGGATCCCATTTTTAGAGGTATGACTTGGCTGGGAATTGAACCCTCAACCTTCCAAACTCAGGCGGACACTCTACAACAAGGCCGCTGAGTTGGTACCAACTCGCACACTATTGTGCTTGCAGACTGCTTGAATTTCTAGAGTGTATACATCGTATACATCGTACAGGCACACTCTGTGTGTGCAGCATTTGTGCGCGGTCAGGAAAGACCCAGTGCGCACACGTCACTAATGACTAGAGTACGGCATTAGGGCACCATAGGACAGCATCACCCATACATCATACATGCGGAGAACTTACACTATCCTTACAAATCCTTCATGATACTCTTATCACACACACACACACACCTAATGGTATGTTCCATTTTCATGCTGTCCCTTCAGGGAACTGCAAGGACACACCTGCATTCCCTTCAGGATAAGGCTGCACCTGTCTATGACCCTCCACAGGTTTGGCCAAGCTAAAAACTTAATGCCTTAGTCAATGCCTTGGTTTATACCTAATTAGGTAAAAACTAAAGTAAACAGAAATACTTCATCACCATCAAAAACAACAAAAGTCTTATCTATATAGGCTGAATTTATGGCTAGCAGTTTCAAATCACCACAAACTGTTTCATACAAGTTTACAAGAGGCAAATATGAGACTTTTTGTTGGAAAAGTACAGTCTTGTCAAATTGTCCCGCAACAAGACAATTATACAGGCTTAAAAAAAAAAAAATGAATCACTCTTTTGCAAGCTTTACATCTTTCCCTCTGTTTACTAACAAATCTAACATGGAGATATTTTTTTTTTCCTATTTTGCACTTGATCTGAGCTTTTAAGAAGTTCCGTTCACAATAGAACTGTCAAACTGTTTCTACTGCTGACATATGCTGCCTCAGTAGTATTATTCACCATTTTGTTGTTTGCCTCACTTTCTTCCTAGTTGAAGAACAATCTGTGGGGCTTTGAACATGTGCTTCATGGTTCATTTAACGAGCTGCAGTTTTATAAAAATTCTCAAAGTGACCTCAGGACTCTTGGCTTTTTCTCCACCAGAAAAAAGAAAAAAAAAAAAAACAACAGGCCCTATAAAGCCAAAGTAGAGGCACTAAAGCATACTGCTAAAGGATGAAAGGAAAAGAGCACCATCTGCACAAAGTGTGGTGGGTGAAGGTGACAATATCATCATTATCTCAATGCCAGATCCTTGGAGAAAACATTCCCACAGAAACTTGAAGTAGGCGGTGAGATATAATTTCGTAGCCTGGCGAAGGCCATTTGTGGCTCAGACAAAACTCAAATCTTGGGAGACATTCGTGTTTCAGGGAAAAAAAAAACACCTCTGGAGGTTATGATGATCTACTTGAGTATAGACAGAATGGGTACACTTTAATACTCATTGGCCACAAAGGCTTTTAAAACTTGGATCGGATCAGATACTTAAAGGGTTTTGGTAAGCAGCCTCATATGAGAAAGGAAAAAAAAACATGGAATCTGGACAAAAACATGTTTTTTTTTTTTTTCATTTAAAAACCAAATGTTTTTTTTTTTTTTTTTTTTCCTATTTTAGTGTCAGTTGCACCAATTGGTTGATGAATTTCAAGGAAAAACACACTTAAGAAAAAATCGCTGTGTTTGTTGTGTTGGAATGATCAGAAAATGACCGACTCAAAGCATGAGTGATGCATGTTCAAGAGGCATTCTTGAATGTATTTTAGCACACAGTGTTCACCCTGGATGCAAGTGTAGCTACAGTTGGAAAAAGCTTGGTAGGAAATGTCAAAGTGGTACAAGTCTAGCTCGATTACGATATAATTCAATTTTTTCTTCCCATGGTCTGTGGTGGTCTGTCATTTATGCAGAACCCCGAAATGTCTTTCAGGCTTCCTGAAAGATAATGTCAGAAATATAATGCCTTTACGTAGGTTTCTTGTTGAAAACCATCACTTGCTTGCATGTTCCTGACCTTAATATGAACGTAGCATAAGAAATCAATGAAATTATTTATTATTTAAATCACATTAAGAGCCAATTCCATCCAAAAATAACATCAACATGTCGTTTCAAAAGAGCAACATAAAAATTGTGAATTGCTCTGCCAAAAACAAATGTGTTGCTCAAACAACTCTGCCAAGTTATCTAAAGACATGACTTGAAAATGTGAACCAAGGGGGGGGGTTCAGTTCATCACATATCAGGGTGATGCAGAACAGAGTGCAAGAGTGAAGTAAAAAAGATTAAAACGTCAACTTTAAGAAATTATGTGCTAAGTTGGCTTTACCCTGTCCCATTAAATGCCTTGAAAGCTGCATTAATGGGAAAGGTTTCACGTCTATGAACCCACAAAGAGCTGTCAGTTCACTCTTAGCTTCTAATCCCCTTCAGCTCAATTATATATTTGTTTTCCTTGTTTTCATCTTCTGTATAGTTTCCAGGCCTCACTTGCTCTTGGCTGTCAAAAAACAAAAAATAAAAAAACATCAAACAGATAAAATTTGACAGAGAAGATTTGAAGAGGTCAAACAGCTTGGAAAAGTCAGCTCAACCACAACTTTAACAATGTGGATCACTCTTAGGACTTTTATACTGTTTGTGAACAAATATGACACTTCTTCTTAACCCATGCTGATCCCAGATGTGAATTAAATCATCACAGTCTCCTAATACAATACCAAGGGATATTGAAAAAGAAATTTCCCCAAATGCTACAAAAGTAGTCTATTTAAGTATATTTTATCTATAGGCTATGAAAAGTGAAATAGTAATGGCAAAAGAGGGTGGAGTTTCTGTTCTGTCATGCAAATCGCGTTTGCCACAGAACATAGGACTGTAAGTTTTATGCAAAACCATTACCTTATGCAAATTAACACATGCTGTCATCAGGTGCCATCAGGTACTGTTGACAATGATCTGTAGCTAACCTAAAAAGAAAATAAAAATAAAAAAAAGTTGTGTATATTTGCTTAACCCAAAACTAACTGGGTGTCACCCCATATAAAAAATTAGATGGGAAATATTGAACGAGTGGTGCTTCTACCGGACTTTGAAGTGACCACTATCCAGACATTGGGAACTGGTTATAACACTTTTTTCATCATAATATTGGCCTTTATGTCAAATGATGGTTTAATTTGAAACAAATGTGTGTTGTTTTTTGTTTGTTTTTTTCATCATTTGGGAACAAAAACTAAAACTGGCAGAATTCTGTTTTGTAAAATTAAAGTGGATAGTGTCGCTTGTTTTAATTGATGGCTAGGTTGTTGATTTCTGTCACAGTTTAGTATTTTTTACATTTTCTCAAAATGTTTTTTGTTGAATTTAATTACAGAACAACAACATTTCTGGTGTTATGAGATTCAGTGAAATCCATATTTGAATATCATTTTACAAAGTAATTTTCTACCAAGGGCTATTTTTTTTTCTATCTCTCATGGTTAAATTTGATTATAAATATTGTAATTCAGCATGCATTAAAAACTTAAATTTTAAAAGAGCTCGGTGGAAAGATTAGTTTGTTAAATTTAGCATTTACAGAAGTTAAACCGGCATTTTTCCTTCATCTTTATTGAATAAAAAAGCAAATCAATCACTTGTTTTAAAGTTGTTTAGGATTAAAAGAAGCTGAAAAACAAATGTCTATGATGGCATTTAAAATTAAACTTTTGAAAAGGAGTTATAAACTGAAGTGAAAACTGAGCTATTTCTGCTTTGAGCTTTGAAGGATCTGTCAATGAAAGCGAGAGAGACAACACAGCCCCAGTTCCTATTAAGCCTCAAAGTCTGTTTCTCTGATCTTTATTCGTTCTTTAAAGAAAAAGACGACGAAACGTGATTCTTTGAAGGAAAACTACATTGGCAAAAATATGCTAACCTAATTTTTTGTTCTTGCCTCTATTATCCACCATTCTTTGAACATCACAGTGTGCCCTCTTGCCCAACCTAGTTATGCATGCCAGGAAAAAAAGAATTTTGTGTTCATTTTCATTCCAATTGCTTATGATAGCAGGAGTGCTGTGGTTTCCTCTGGGGCCCAGAAATGCTCATTTGAAAAATCGCCCAGACGTGCATGGAGGTTGCCAACCTCAATTTTTGATGCAGTAGCTCATTTTGCGTGTCTTCCTCAGGAGTTGCTGTATTGCCCCACCAGAGGCCTGGCTGCAGCTGCCTAACAATTATAAGAGCTTTCTTGTGCACCTGCCCACTGCTGACCAGTCTGTGGGTCTGCTGCTCCACTCCAGGCCACAGAGCAGTCAGAGCTGATGCCCCATGAATTCTGAGGACTTTCTACTCATCAGTTTTCCCTCAAATAGGTAAAATATTATAGTAAAGGCAAAACATGTAAGCGGTTGCTTTTTTATTTATTTTTTAAATGGAATGTCACCCCTAAATACATCTTACTCTTGAATATTTCATTGTGTTTGATACCATCCCCTTCGCACCATATTTGTTCTTTTTTTTTCTTATTTTTTGTTGTGTCCCTGAAGTCATTTTAGTTGGTCAGTGTCTCCTGGGAAGGTTTCCAAGATGTTAAGCTCTTTATTACTGACCTTTTCTTACCGTTCCTAAAATGCGGTTTGATTACAAAACAGTATTTTTTCTTTGACATAGCTTAAAAAAAACAAAAAACATTTTTTTTTTAGTTTGTCAGAATATGCTTCCTTTTATTAACACATAAAATGATCATTTAAAGCCTAAAATTTGTGTTTTTGCATGTTTGGCAAATCAGATTCAATACTCTGAATGGTGCTGCTCATCCTATATAAATATGCATACTTTCCCCCAGTGTTGTTTACATTGATTCAAATCAATAAATTCATGACAAAAAGTCCAAAATCAAGGGAGTTTACATCATAAACAAAAATCCTCATCATTTTATGGAATCATAAATGGATAAACACCAGTTTGTGTCTTTTAAACTGCACATGGAACGTCAAAGAGTACTGAAGTAATTCCACTAAGTCATTGAGAAAACCCAGAATCAACACACACACACAGATGGTCTCACCATAAATTTCTTCACTCAAACAGTTTATCCAAATTGCAGCTGGTTTATTTCCTTTTCACTTGAGTTACTCGTGTAACAGCTGGCCATTAAACCACTTCTGTCTGTAAACTTTTAATTTCAAACTTGGTCTGCAATTGACAGCATGGTATAAACATATAGGAACTGTTGAAAAATTTTTGCCAAATGACAGTTAAAATAATTTGTGGAGCCTCTATATGTTGTTCTCTATTTGTAAGACTTAACATGTGGATTTTACTCAGAATAGAACAACCGTTTCCTGTAAAGTTGGTCTATGCCTTCTACCAACACAAATACTATTACATTTGGATTTGTGGAACGAAATCCTTTATGTTTGTTTTTTTCTGGGCTGCTTTAGAAAGCCATGCTGTTACCCTCTTACAACTCGTCATTTTCCCTTGGGGTTTTGTTTATGATCCTCACCAAGGGCAGCTGCTGCTCAGGAAGGCGGTTGTCTGGTGAAGGTTTCAGGTCGTGTGTGGTCATTGGTGTGTGACTGTCAAAGATAAGCATGTTGAAGGCTAAATAGAAAAAGAAATATCCTGGACTGTAGACATTGGCTAAATGGGTGACTATAATGTGTTATGTAAAAGCTTTTTGAACAGACAAAGCATAAGGTTAAATTCAATGGATTAATAATGGGCCAAAACACAAGTAAGGTCATCTCAAAGTGGAACTTGAAGAGTGCATGGAAAACATCAAATTAGAGTAAAAAGTAAATGAATTTCATATAATTATTACCTTACAACTAAGGCAAATTTTCCTAAATGTACTTTAGTGTTGATAAGGATTGTATCTGTCAAACAGTTTCAAATTAAGCAAAAAAGAAAACACAAATGAATCTGAGGTAGTAAAGTCAGATCTCAAAATTGCATTTATTTATTTATTTATTTATTACAATATAAATAAACTTTTTTGATTAACTACCTCCCTCAGACAGATCAATCTAGGAAAATTAATTAATTAAGTTGATTAATTGTTACACACCTACTTATGTTGATGCACGTGTGCTGTTTTGAATTGCAAGAGCAAATGACAACATTACTGATAAACAACAGAAGTTTTCAGCTCATTGGTGGCTAATTCTATTCGTCTATAGCCCTGCTCTAAAATCCCGTTATAACTTTGTGAAATACATTTAAGGGAAAAAACTTGTGTGCTATGACCTTTATTTATAAGGTTTTATTCAATTTTTAACCCTGCTTCATAATTCTTCACAAGGTTGCTGGAGCCCATCACAGCTCCTGTTGGTAAAAGATTAGGTACCCGCAGGATAAGCTGCCAGTTTGCTGCAGGTTCTACAACAATCCTATTCACTTTTTTTTTAATAGAGATTGGGGTAATGGGGTTTTTGTTTACGGAGTTTAAACAAAAAAGGTTTCCCTCTTCTTTGAAATAGTAAATGAAACAATTATTTAACTATTTTTCTACCCTGTTTTAAGGCCTAAAGTATGTTACAGTCATGCCCACACATTCACACTGACGGCGAGAACAAAAGTTTCAAGAAGATGAGCCAAATTGCTTATCTCATAAGATTTAAAAAAAAAAAAAAAAACTTGAAAAAAAGTTGACAAAACTGTTTTTCAGTGACAAAATGATTGTGGTTTATGGCATAATTTTATATTCACATCAGGTAAAAGTTGCAAGATCCTGACCAAAGAGCCATTTGGGTCCATTTCTCCAGTAGGAGCCATACAGTCTTCACTTACCCTTTAGATTTATATTTATGTTTTTGCTATTGACATGATACATTTAAATAGGCTATTTTATTTTTCTGGCATAAATAAAACATAAATATGAAGAGAAAATAGCTTTTTAAAAAATATATGAAATAGTTTTTAACTTTTGATAGACTTCTTTAGCGTGACTTCCTTTCAAAATAAAATACATCATGTGGATCATGTCAATTCAGCAAATGCAGTAGGAAGTGTAAAGACATCAAGAAAAAAAAAATACATGTTTCTTGTGCATTTCAGCCAAAAAAATCATAAATATTAATATTAATATTACTACATTATATTAAAACCATGAGGCACACTTTAAACCCATGAATTTTTTCAAAAATAGAAAATTTGCTTTGTAATCCAGTGGATTATAATATATAAAAACACATATACATATATATACATATATATATATATATATAATATATATATATATATTATATTACATATATATATATATATATATATATACATATATATACACACATACACATGAATTAATGAATGAAATACTTACATGTATAGACACATATACATATATGCACACACACACATACCCATTACATATAAATATATATTTGAAAAACCTTGTTGAGTAGAATATTTTTTTTTTTTTTTTCTCCCTATTTTATAATTATTGACTAAAACATTACCATCACTGTAAATCAAAAAATTCACATTTCAGAGAAATTGTGCTAAAAAAAAAAAATAAATAACAAGAGGAAAACAAACAATGCTGCCACATAATATTTCTCTGTTCTTTTTATTTGGATCACAATTATCGGGGAAAAAAAAAAAAACACACCATGGCTTTGCTTTAGCGTGTTCTTTGCACTTCCAAATCCTGTCATGCCTTCATTATTTGTTGTCTTTTTTCAAAGATGTGCTGAAAGCATCACTAAAAATAACAGAACAGTTTTAGAGAGCAAATCTACGGCTTCTCTTTTAGAAGCTGATAATTGCTCCAGGTAACATCTCCCAATAGGAACACTATTTTTAATACACACACACACAGCAAGCACAGCTACACCGTCACTGCAATGCCTTCAACGACAAAAGAAACTCTTTCCATTATGTTTCACCTTTACTTGAAGCCATCTTTTCAAGATATTTGCTCGGTAAATCACTGTAATCCTGTTCCCCGATAAAAACAAGCTAACTGATTAGCACTGTCTGGAATGTAAATCACTGTTAGTCTTTTTGCCGGGGCCACACGAGACACTGGAGATTGAGCGTGGAGCAGATAAGAGACTAAGTTGTCAGAGTGAGGAGCAGCTGGGAAATAAACTGGCTGGCTCTAGACTGCATTTATAAATGGCTTATGTAAGTAGTTCCTGTCGTCTCCTGCTGTTTTCTCTACATCAACACAAAAACGGGGAGGATTTCATGTAAATTTATATTATATTAGGGCAGAAATGTGCTACTTAATTGTAAAGGCTTTAAAAAAAACTGACAATTTGATTATTTTGTTTTTTCGAAAAAAATAAAAATGCAGAATGTTCTCTTGAGGTCATTTATATATTAATATACTGCAAGATAAGCACCATGACTTTGCTGTGGTAAAAGCAACTTGTATATGAGATACAGTTATAGTGCTTAATATTGTGATCATTACAAAACTTGCATTTTTTATTTGTTTGTTTAACCGTTTTATTACCATAAGACATACTATTTATGTAGAGTTTCTTTTTTCTAAGTCATTTTCTTAGAAGAAAAAACATGAATAAAAGGTTCTGGTGCAGTCTAGGGATATATCGTGATATTTGTCGTATTGTGAGACACAAATTAGAATATTTATTGCTTTATTAATTGCTTTTTTAGTAAAATGGCGTCTTCTCCAAGGAAGATAACAATGCCAACTTTGTCATAAAATAATCACTAGAATATTTTCTTTAATTTATCTTCTCACTTTTAAAAATTGTCATAAGATAAAATAATGTGTTTTTTAAACAAACTTTTTCCTTTCAAAGTTTTCAATGTCAGCACATGTTTACTTTTCATATATGTTGTTACAAATGGAGGAAAATGTAAGGATGTAGTAAAGAAGGGAACAGAAGAAAAGCTGTTTTTACTCAGATGTCTTTCAAGTAGTACTCAGGTACTGTGCCTCTTATCCAAATACTGTAAAAATCACTGTATAACTTGGCTTGGTGAGCAAATTATAGACATTGCTCAAGCCTGAAATGACTTCCAAAATGTGCGTGTTATTTATTCACGTTTCCATCGTATAAGGATGCAGTGATTGCATAATACTAGCATATGATGGGATGTTGGCCAACTTTCAAACCGGAGGCAAGGAATAACAATAAATTAATGCATGACCTTCTTAAAATATGTATAAAAAGAAACATGTATAACATTCTGATTAATTTTGAAAATTTTTCATTAAATCCTGATTTAAAATAAATAAATAAATGTTCACCGCAATTGCCTTTTTAAAGAGGATGTCTTAAAGTCTTTTTGTATTTATTGTTAGTTATTAAGTTGTAACATTTGTAAAAATAATAAATACATTATATATATATATATATATATATATATATATATATATATATATATATATATATACATATATGAACAGTTCTGCCTCTCCAGGCCAGAGTGGAAACCTCAGAGACTTAGAGACTTGGCAATATCACACATAGATTTACAAGACCAATTCCAAAAGGGGAATTTAAATCACTTAGAGTTACAGCCAAACCCAAGCAAGTTGGCTTTTAAGTTTATCAAAAGATGACCAACAAGACATATTACCTCGACAAAGCAGAAGTTGCAAGAGTTGCAATACTTTGTGCTGCTCAGAAGACTTGGTTTGGCAAAATTTCCCATTGATTTAATGTCAGCTGTTGATGGATAGATGCATCATCAGAATTGGTGTGAGCAGCTGATGACACTTAGAAAATCAGAGATAATTATTGTTGGTCAAAAGTCATTATTTTCTGTGTTACCTGAACCCGTTTTTATTTATTTATTTATTTTTTTGTTTGTTTTATTTATTTATTTATTTATTTTTTTTTTTTACAAATATGGAAACAAGTTTACAGACTTCCAGAAATCTAAACCAATAGTTGTTTTATAGAATTCTATCAGGAAAATGAATCATGACTTTTGGGGGAGGTTTGTAGGTAAATATGTACTAATATTGGGGTTGGCAAAGTCAGAAGTTGCTGCATTTTTGAATGTAACATTACAAGTAGTCACTCTTCCAACCAGGAAAAAACAACTTTATGGGTTTAAAAGACATGTTTCCCTTTGAAAATATAGTTTTGTAACAGACAGTAGTGGTTGCAGTTTGATTTTTCCTCCAACACCAAGTTTTGACTTACTTGCATTATTCAAAACAAGTCCCCCCCCCCCACACACACACACACACACAAAAAAGGGGAAAAAAAAGCATAACAAACAATTGTAGCGCAGTGTGATCAAAATATTAAAATTGCAGAGGAGACAAGCTTTGTAAATATGGCCATGCATTTTTCTTCATTACATTTCCAAACGTTTGTTCACAGTTTTTTTTTTTTTTAATTCTCATTAATAAATATATTACAACATTTTAAACCTAACAAAGATGTGAAATTGGTATTTTAACTTTCAATAAAGTTAAATAAAATACCATACTTGTGCATCACTTGTTTCTTTTTTCAGTGCAAAAGGGTTTGTGCAGAAACAAAAAATTTGGGGAGATTTTTTGTTAAATCCCAAGTTTAGCTAAAAATGAATAAATGCAAAACAATTTATTTATTTTCCAACAAAGACAATTTTAATGAATCATTGAGAAAAAAAAGAGAAAAAAAACTTCACCAGTGCTTAATTGAATATTTCACATTTAATTCACCACCATTCAACAAAAGAGGTGCTTAAATTACACTCACTTTTATACAAAGGAACACATCAACAATTCTTCTTAAGATAATGGACCCAAATCATGAAATACTTACATTTCACTGCAAACTCCTTGTCAGTTTACAAAACCAATTAAAAGAATAGACCGTTAGCTAAATACCAGTTAATTTATGCTTCTATTTTTTTTCTCACGTTATTTTGTTTTAATATTTTCTTTATTTCATTGAATTTTGCTTTTTCCAGGATTGGTCTCAACATAAGCCTTTGCCACTTCTTTCACCTCTTGCTATATTCAGTGTTAATGTTTTAGTTTATTTTCTGTTTTATGTCTTACGTCATGATGCTATTAAATACATAAATAAATGCTGGATAGCTTTTTGGAACTAAGACCTTGGGTCCGCAACACCTAAAGAAAACTGACCATGCTCCCTCTAGTTTGCTAAAGTTTTTTTCTGCTCCCAATTGCAATTTTATGGTTTCTAAATACTATATTTGTATCAAAAGATACATGTGTTATTAACTGAAACTTTCTGACTAATTCAGTGTTTAAAAAAATGTCTTGTTCTATAGTACATACATATTCTATATATTAATTTATATTCTAGCCTATATCATACTGCGTATTTAAAAACATACCACTGTTGTTGCTTCAAAATGAGGCCTTTTTTTAGGGATTTTTTTCTTTTTCCAAAAACCACAACACGAACACCCTTTCCTTACTCTTTTTGTGTGACCTTCCAAAATATCATCTTTTATTTGACTACTCCTGACTTCTACAGAGGTTTCCACTCAGGCCAAATAATAAGAATGCATGTTGTTTGTCATCCAACGCTAGGACATTTCTTGAGGATGTTTGCTCATTTATGACAGGATTTATTCTCCCCATCTCTCTCGCTTCCCCTCCTGCACTTCTGTTCTGTTAATATACATCTTGACTTGGGGGTACCTCCTCATTATTCCTATCTTGATGCCTGCCAATGTTAATGAGTGGAGGGACTGGAGTTCCACAGTTTGAGCGTTTTGGATTAATGTGGGTGCTGCGGTGTGGAAGTTTGGGAATAGAGTGTCCTCTCACAGTTCATTACTGCGGATGTATGACATTTTAAGGCTGTAAAATGCCAGGCTAATGATGCTCTTCGGTAAACACTGGAGACCGCCAGCAACCGCACCTAAGAAATTTCTTCTAATAGCACGAATGTCAGCATGTTGACAGGTCATTCTCTACTTCACCCATTGAACCAATCATCCCATCTCTCACCACTTTTTTTTCCCTTCTGGTAAGCATTATCCTTCGTTAATTGATAATGGATACATTTTGAGGGCAAAACCAGTGGGTACATTAACAGGAACACCTGAGCCACAAAAGTCGCTTTAGGTTGTTTATGAATAGTGCCTTCAGTCAATGTCTGGTATTTTTTCTTTCCTCAGAGAAGCATGAAGTACTGAACCATGGTTACACAAGCAACAGTACACTGAGTTGCTAATTCGAATAAGCATTATTTGTCATCAGAATTAGGGATTTCTTTGTCTTTTTTTGCTATTTTTCTTGGTAAAATAGTTATGCCCAAACAAATATTGTATAAATTATTCTTTGTTTTCGTATATTTATGTGGCATCCATTTATATTCTCTGGAGGTTCATCCACTATGTCGGAGGAAGGGCTAAGGGAGGGCAGGGAGCAAAAAACTCCCCTAATTTTTTAGATAACGTTAGTAATATTGTTGACAAAGTTTAAAAAGTTATCAATATACACTCCAAGCACTGAAAAAAAAACTATGTTTTTAAAGGAAATCTATTATAATCACATTCTCACAGTAAGTGGATTTCTGTTCAAAAAGGACAAAAGTTCACTTGTTCACCACGAGAACTCCCAAAACGTGACACATGATACACCTTATGGACAAACTGACAGGAGTTATAAATGTCATAAAAAAGGATTTTGATGGGGACAATCCACAGAGCTGTGGAAGATAGAGGATTACACTCCCAAATTGATCTAAAAAATTGTATGAATCCTGGAAACTTTCAGGAAGGTCCTGGGTGAAGCCAAGTTTTTATCAAACATGTTCCTTCAAAAGCCATTGAAGACAGGCAGACATTTAAAGAGCTTTTAAAAGAAAAACAATTTAATGAGTTGTAGAGTTAAGTCATTGACATTTACAGTGACTGTGGCATTGTCACTATTTTCAAGTCAAGAAGATCAATGTGCACATTAAGTAGACTAAATGAAAGTCTTGTAACATGCACAGTTGAACACTTACATTTTAAAAATACATCTGATTTTAGGGAAGAGCTTTTCATTCCAAACTTGAGATCAGTGAGCTTGACAGGCACTTTTCCACCTCAAATCTGCTAAATCATGCATGAACTTCAAGCACTTTAATCCATCAAACAAAGATAACTGGTTACTTTAGTAGCTGAGGCATGTGACTCTGACCTGCAAGACTCAAAAGGAGAGCTAAAACAGATAAAATCACATCTTAAAAGTAAACGAGCCAGTGGTCAAAAGAGTCCATCCAGGCCTTCTGAATTCATCAATGTCTTTTCCCATGTTAAGATGTTTATTATATTTTAACTTTTTCATCAGTGCAAAATAGCTACTACTTAGACAATCAGTGATGTGAGTGCAGCTTTTCAACTCTAAAACTTGAGCTAAACTATGGTTGATGAGCGGCCATTCTGAGTCTTTGAGTTTTCCACTGCTTTTTAACTTTTTTCATCTTTGAGAAATGCTTTGATGCGCAGCACAACGATAGTCACCTCAAACTCTCTTAAATAAGTTCTGTATTGTATTTTGTGGCTTATAAAAGAGGACAAGAAGCAATATTTAGGCATATTTCCTGTTGAACTCTAAATTGGAGATGAAAATGTAATTATTGAATTAAAATAAACTGTCACTGAACTTTTTGCACAACCTAAAAAAATATTTGATTCCCATCTCTGTGGTGGTTTCGTGTGTGAATATTATTTTTTGCTTTACTTGAATTCTACAAGGAAACCAATATTGATGTTTGTATTAAAAAAAAAAAAAAAAACAATTTCTAGAACTGGTGCAGACTGGTGCTCAAAGACTTGCTGACAAACCTTCCCATGCAAGTGAGAGGTAAAACCTCAGCAGGGTGTCCAGGGTCTGCCACATGGCCTCCTTTCAGTTAAACGTGCTAGAAAAGCCTCATTAGGAAATCGTCCAGGTGGCACTCCTGCCAGATGCTCAAACCATCTCAATTGACCCCTTTCAAGCCCCTCCCACATGGCTGAGTATCTTACACCTTCTGAAAGGGAAACCTCAGCCACCCAGAAAAGAGTTCACTCCCACCTCCTGCAGTAGAGATTCTGTCTGTTTACAAGAAAACAGTTTAAGACCTTGAGTATAGAAACATGGATCAACTGTAAGGGAAGTCTAATAAAGCACCCAAACATTTGATCCCATTTGTAAAACCTCAGAGATTACAGTTGAATTTTGATTGACATCCTTATGTCACACACATATACACACACACACACAAATACAACAAACAAAATAAAAATGTAATTAGTTGAAAAACAAGTGTATAATGGAACATGATTTCAAAATGTTAAAAGAAGACACTAATTTTTGACAACTTTCATTCTGGCCTTCGCATCACATGAATGTGAACGGTTTGTAAACGT
The DNA here is from genome assembly GCA_003999625.1 of Oryzias javanicus. Classification (NCBI taxonomy): domain Eukaryota; kingdom Metazoa; phylum Chordata; class Actinopteri; order Beloniformes; family Adrianichthyidae; genus Oryzias; species Oryzias javanicus. Next base: position 20,003,142 of record CM012440.1, read on the forward strand.
CCATATGTATGATTACAACCTTTCACGTTCATGCGTTGCTACACAGGTTTTTGACCTGTTTTTGGGCACTATGTAAAAGCACACAGCCATTAAATGCATGTTAGAAGTTAACACCAGTTGAACTTTGATCACTCAGGATCTCAGATTTGGAAGTGATGTATGGACAGCGCAATTTCAAATTCACAAAAGTGTGTTTTAAATCTGATCATGAAGGAGAAATTGATAACTGCAGTTTGTGCCAAATGAGAAATAATGACACTAAACCAGTCAAAGAAAAGTTTGTGAAAGAAAAAAAGTCTGGAGCAAATTTGTGAGATTTGCACCACTTTGACATTTCGCACCAAGTCTCTTCCAACTGCAGGTATATACACTGGTATCATGTGCTAAAAGAACCTTTGTTTAACGCCTGACACATGCCCGGTGTGTAAGTTGCATGAAAATAATTTCAGAGTAAAGTAAAATAAAATATGATTCCTGGAGTTAGCTCTTTACGATGTGCAAAAAAAAAAAAAAAAAATCTGTAACGTTAGTAATTTATACAATCCATGGATGGTTTGAATTACATTTTTTTAAACACAAAAATACCAAATTTGTGAAAAAAATAAATTAATTAAGACCTCCAATTTTCATTGTATCTAACTACATTTATAATTTTGTGTTGTTTTCACAATAACATGAAATACAATCATCCCATGCAGTGTACAAATTATATTTCTGCCTGTCAGCACATAGAGAAAGCACTGACAATGCAAACTTTGCATGAATCGCACAATTCCCTGACCTGTAAATGTCACATGGCAATAACGATTAAACATGTTTTCACTTGAAATTCAAGAACCAGAATCACAGTTAATTCCAACTAAGGTTATACAAGAAATGTTTTTGAAATATGTATATATTCCTTCAAATGTGGTGCCTTTGCAAATGCAATACAGTGAATAACAGATGTCATTGATATTCTTTTCAGGTGCACATAAATCGACAGGAAGTGTAAAACTGTGTATTAACAGACTCCTACTCAGAATCTGTTTAAACCTTTTTCTTGGCCATTTACCGTCTCCATGATTCTTTCTACAACTTCCAACGTGACCCGTGTGGGCTTTAAAATGGATTTTCTGTGCCATACATGAGCAGTGAGAGGATGATACACCCTGATGAGCTGCTGTCTGTCGGACTTTACTGATCTTTCCTCCCCTCTGGTACTCCCAAGGCACAACCTGTGTAGGAGACGAAGGCAGACGGAGGACAACAGTTTGCAAATGCACTAAATCCTTTGGGACTCCAGCACATGAGGAATGATTCAGGTTAGAATCACAACTCAGGGTTTCTGTTCTTTAGTGTTCCACTCTGAATGATTTTATGATTGTAAATGGACTAGAAATGTAAATGTTAGCATGCTTGTTTTTGTCTTATTCATCTGTTTTGACAAGTGTACCATTAAGAAAAATTCACAAAAAAAAGGATAAAAATTGTAAAGAAAACCCATAGTCTCATGTGGATCTTATACGTTCAGTGATTTCTTTTCCATCCATTGTCCAGAAAAGCTTAATTTCAGTTTGGATTCACATGTATGCTGTTCCCATTAAATCAGGGGTCCCCAACCCTCGGGATGAGATACTGGATGTGGAACCGGTACAGAGTCAGGGTCGGTAACGGTTCTTGGCCCAAAGGTTGGATGTAATGGGAACATCTAGCTCGTCAAAAAAAAGACAAGTTGGGGACACTCAAAATGTCTAAAAGCGACGCAGAGGAAGCCCAAACCATACGTCCTTAAGAGTAAGAATCTTTTGTATCATTCATGAAGGTAATACATTTTATTAGTGTGTCGTAACACTGTCATAGTGATTTTACCACGCTATAGTCTAAAAAAAAAAAAAATACATAAACATAATGTAAAATGGCTTACGTCTAACCACTTACCTTAATACCGTAACTATAAGAAAAGGTAACAAAGGTAACAAATATAGTTACAAATATCCACTACTTCAAGCATCCACTACTTCAGCTACCTGAAAATATTTAAAGTCCACCACATAACGTTATTTGTGTCTCATATTTCAAAGTTGGCGCAACCATTTTTTATTGTTGGGCTCTCTAGTTTGAAAACAAATAATTTGGAGGAGGAACATGCCTTTTTTATTTACTCTTTGTTGTATGCTGAGAACGAACGTGTGACAGGAATCGTCTGCTTCAACACATGGTGACAGATTTAAATAAAGCATTTCTGTTGGAAGCTAAATAGTAAATGGCGTATATTTATATAGCGCTTTACTTCCTTTTTTTGAAGCCCCAAGGTACTGTACTCTCACAGACACCAATGCACACCAATAATGGCTCTGCTGCCGAACACTGGCGCCAACCTACAGTATAACCATCAGGAGCAGTGTGGGGTTCAGTCTTTCCCAAGGACACTTCAACACATGGACAGGGTGGGATCCAAACCTATAGGAATATTTGAACAGAGTTTAACCTTCTTTACCACAGCCACACTCCACTACCTTCGAAGCCAATTCCAGCATAATCATTTAATATGCAACATGTTTAGCGGGAATAAAGGATGAGAAGCGCAACATAATTGGTGGACAGGAGTCAAATGTTTAAGCCAAAGCTTCGGGCAGCAATTAAGACATTATCAAGTTTACATGAGTAAGGTTATCATGTAATAAATAATTGAGATTTGTTCATGGCATTATATCGGAAAATGTCTGAGGGTCTTTTTATGTTCTTCTAATTCATATTGTTGACTGTGTGACTCACTACTGACTATATAAAGGTTATTTGCTGTCGCATAGATCATTTTAGGAGCAATATATCTGTAGGCTCACATAAGGAAGAAATAATGTCTTTTTTTGGTTTATATCTTTGCATAGAAGTAATTTTTGCACATTGAGTCAAAAGGGCTTTCACTTTTAACAATCTAGCTGTGTAAAGACAAAAAAAAGAGCAATAAGGGATTCACTGAAAGGCATTGATCACCTCAGAGGCCTGACAAGACTTTTTTTTAAATATATTTTCTGGCAATGTCATTGTGCAAATGGAGGTCATATTTCAACTTTATTGAGTTCTGCACCATCACTGAGGCAGCAACATGGAGTCAGCATAAAAAAGCGCCTCCGGAAGCAAACAACTTCTCTTTTGGGGATAAAATATGCCATCCGAATACAGAAAGTATTTATCAAGACTCGAATTGATAACGTCAACAGCGGGTGTCCGGACAGCCAGCGGCACGACTGAAGTACCTCACATTAGTATTTATCACAGGGTGGCTTAAAAAAAAAGAGAAATAAAAAAAAAAGGGGGTCTTTGCACTAGAATGACACAAATTATCTTTTGATTTGTAACGGACCATTTCCTTAAATACCTGTATTCCTAATGAGCCCACCCCCAGCCCACCCCTCTCCAGACTTGTCTTACCATTACTGTCCGGGGAGCGAGCCGCCCGGCTGCCGACCTGCCTGAGTGATTAACTGAGGCTCGGGGCTGACAGGCCAGCTCCAATCGAAAAGAGCAGGAGGGGCATAATTTGGGACTCCATTTGGCTGCTCAGCGAGGACAGAAGAAAATAGTTGATGGGTTAGAAAAGATGCAAAGAGGAAGGAAGGGAGGGGGAAAGAACCAGGGAGGCGGAGATGATGAAGTGGATAACAAATGGAGAGAGTGAAAGCATGAAGAAAGGAGGAGAAAGATGACAGAGTGGGGCTGTTGGAAGATTTAGGGATGGAAATATAAAAAAAGAAAGCAGCAGATTATTACATCTGGAGATAGCTCGGTGGGGGTCAAAGGGCAAGGATTTAAAATGGAAATTGGGGGAAAATGATGTGCAGTTAAGGGAGAAAAGCAAAAAGAAGAGAAAGCAGGGGGAAGGAGAGGCATTGCATGGGACTGCAGGTGGGAGTCCCCTGTGAGATAACGGTTAAGTCTATGTAGTGATAGAGGCTCAAGCAAAACTAATGATGTCGTCCAATTGAGAATAGGCCATCTGAGACAGGTTTAGATCTAATGAATGGGGCAGCAGGCTGCGCAGGTGTTTCAGATAGCCTTTAGAGAAGTTCTCCCCAAAGCCTTCCTATGTATAGGATGCCTGGTGGCAGCAGCGTCCTCTAAATCATACAGTGATGGGCAGCGCTTTGTTTTCCATGGCCAGCCGAGCTGTGCTGTGAATCAAAGTGACAGTTATGGGCTGAAGTCCATGAAGTGCTGATGAGAGAAGGCCGTTTTACACATTATTCTCCTGTGGTTGTTGAGCTCGGTGTGAAAACAGGTTCATTAACACAATGTGGCAGTTCATACCAGAAAAGAAGAAAAAAAAAAAAAAAAAAAAATCACCACAGATCTGCTCCTGATATCACTTGGCTTCCATGCATTCGCTTCATTTCAATGTTTGGAAACAATAAATCCCACTAGGATTCCTAATAGACTATTTACTATCACCACGCTGCAATTAGAGCCTCATACTTACAAGTTCTTCAATATTTACAGGAAAAAAAAAAAATCACTATAAAGCCACTTTAACTTCCTTCTCCCATATTTGTGTTTACTTCTTTAAATTCCCTATTGCACCAGTCTATTTAGTTTTTTGTATTGCTGAGCTAATTCCTTCGCTTGGTGAAAAAAAATGGAAAAAGCCATTGGTCAAGAAACGTAGATATTACAGTGCCAGCATATTTTTTCAATCAATATGCATTAGCTGCAAATGGAGAGCATACAACTCATTTTTTTTTTTGTCCATCTGAAAAGCCCGAAGAAATCCCAGCATTTTGGTGGCAATAACTATTGAAAAAAAAAATCCTAAGGGACAGATAAGATTCCGGATGGGAGCGTTGTTGCACATTAATTTTCTTTTCCATATGAAATCATGCTGGCAGCTTTTTTTTTTTCTCCATGGAAAATGCTTGGCTCTGTATTTTGTCACCTTATTAGTGTCTTACTGTCCTCATGCCGCTTAGGGTCCTGTCTGTGTCTGACAGTCTGACATGCACTGGAAAGCCACCAGGCACCTTTAGGTGACAAAGTGTCACAGAGGAGCATGAGGAACTATGCTGAAAAATAATAAATTCCGCTTTTAGAGAAATTCATACGCTCATATCTTTAATATGCTTCAATACCCCTGGTTCCTCTAATTTGTATTATTAATGTGTGGGAGGATATTAAAAACCCTTGACAATTTGGCATGGAGAAGGGCACGGCTGGTTAAATCCATATTTCAGATGGATGTAATAAGGCTAAAAACAAAGACAGGCCCCTAACAAAGCATGCTGTGTCACTTTGATAGCTAAACATCGTAACACAGCGTATTTTTCAAACCAAAAGTTGAGTATAAATCACTGCAGCAGAAAAAAAGCCTAATAAAAAAGAAAAAAAAAAAAAATCATATAAGTGGCACCTTGAGAGAAAAGTCTAGTGTTTCTGAACAAATCCACTAAGCCTAGAATAATGCTGTGCTAACACAAAAAAGATTCATGTGTCAAATTTGCGTCCACTGGCTTTATTTTATTTATTTATTTTTTTACACTTTATCTTCTACTGCAATAGCTAACACCTGAATGATGGCGCTTTCAGCGGCACTTCCATGTCTCTGTAACCCATGAGAAAAATATCAAAGTTCAGGAGAACAAATACATTTCCTCCATGTTTGTTTTGGCCAGCCTATCTTCTTCTGTGTTGCTGTCAGTAGCAAATACCAATACGCACATACAATGCCCTCTAATGGTTATTAGGGGTAACAACCGCCAAAGAGAAACTTGTTTGTTGAAAAATAATGAATTTCTAAATAAATATTTGTTTTTCTTAAAAATCCCATATAAGTTGCTTTTAAGTATAACTCCCACCCCTGGCATTATGAAAAAACGTGATGTATAATCTAAAAATTATATATTAACATTGTGATTCAAAACCAACGGCATAACAGGCTCTGTTAATATAAGAAGCTTCAGCACAAACAAGGACAAGAGCTGATTTAAAAAAAATGCTTGAGAAAAGAAGCTTTTGAATTCTTTGAGGACAGTTTATTGCAGACACAGGCACATCTAAACAGAGCCGGTTCAGAAAGATCCGCGAATCACTGGTGTAATCACATCCAGGGCTGCATCGAGGAAGACTGACACATATGCCTTCGCACAGCGCAGCCAATTATTTCCTTCTCCGAGCGAGTGCTGCTGTGCTGACTCTCAAAAACTGACACATTCGGCAACAGCATTTGAAGATCTCCCTTCCCACCCCCTCCTTCAATTCCCAGAAAAAAAAAAAAAAAGAAAAAAAATTGCTTCTTGAGTTACAGAGTCTTTGGAATCAATTCATACTAATCAGTGTTGCATTGACTTATGCAGAGGTATTATTACAATTAGCTTAAAAGCCACACTTACTGCAGCTGCTTTATACTCTTCAGTCCTGTTGCCATGGCTGCAAAAGCAATGAAGGTGCATGGAAGCAAAAAGATGCACATAATCTGAGTTTGGATAACAAATATGAAGATGTAACAAGGAAAATCAGCTTTAGAGGTCCCAGTCTAACTTCTCTAAAATGTAAATAGATCAAAGTAAAGCTTAAAATGATGAGCCACCTTCAAATCAGTCTGTATCTCAGATGTAAACGGCCTGCTGGCATCAGTTTTCATCTTGAACTTATTGTTCTCCTTCGGATTGTTGCTTTATCTGCTAGTTCAATTGTAAAAAAAAAAAAAAAAAAAAAAGAAAAAAGAAAACAACAATACACACAACCACATAAAGCTGTGATCACCAACTAGATTCATGTTGTTTTAAATTCTGCCAGGAGATGAGATCAGATATCTCCCAGTCCCAAACCAGCCCTCTCATGATGTGTTCATAAAAACAATGTTTATGCTTTTTTGCTACCTTAATGACACATTGAGGAATGTATGTTGCACTTGAAAAGAATTCATCTTTGCATGTTTCAAAGTTCCTTTTTTTAACCCAAGAATAAATGTTTCTTTTCTGTGATGTTAAAAATATTTTTTTTCAAACTACAAAAGCTTTTTTTTAAATTCCACTAAGACTACCAACATTTTATTTAGACACCAAATGATTTATTTACCTAGAAGCAATGATGACTATTTTACACCAAAGAACAAAAACAAGGCCGAGTTAAAACCAGTTATAAAGAGAAACAAAAAACAAACTACAAGGTGTTACTTCACTTGCACAGCATGAGCCACTAGCAATCTGTTTTTCTGACTAAATGCTGAGTTTTTGAAAATGTTTATTTTTTTAAAGAGAGGGTTGGGGCATCCTGCTGTGGCGACTTTCATCATTTTTGTTTTGCATGTGGTATGACATAATGGATTAGCCTAACTAGAATGTCATGCAAAAAGTCATGCAGAGACTGAGGACCAAAGCAAAACTCTCAGAAAGCCAAACAATATGGACCAATTTAGTTTCAGATTAACACATTGTATCAAAAAAAAAAGAAAAAATCTGAGATGTTTGGTCTGCGTAAAAGAAAGTTTCAAGAATGGTTGTGGTGGAGGACCCAAATACAGGAGACCAGACTTGGTGACAGAAACCATTTAAATTAACCATAATGTGACAAAAACCGATGGAGGAACAAAAACAAATTTGTGACAGAGCAGATGACCAGACACTTAATTAGGCTGAGGGCAATCAACTAAATGAAAACAGCTGTGGATGATTAAACCTGACATGGTGAGACTGACAGAAAACAGAACATGACAAAACCTAACCACTGAATACTGACAGAAGGTGAAAAAAGTGTGTCATAAATCAAAGAAAGTCTCATCTCTTTTTCTCTTCTTGATGTAAATTATTTCATTTTTATTTCTCACAAAGGACGAAGACTGAAGATTGTAGGCTAAGTACTTTTTTTAAGAAGTACCCCCATTCAACCCTTTATTTTTAAAATCCAGCTATTTTCTTATACAATGCTTGTAATTGTGATGTTTTGAGGTTTAAAATCAGATAAGCTATTTACATTATGTGATAAAACAACCAGTTGGAAGTGTGTGACATCATTTGGAAGAGGGGGTATGATAGTTTTAATAGGTCCTGGAGTCACAGCATAAACATATTAAGGGACATCCTAAACTAAAACTGCCACCAAAGTATCTGTAACTCCATGAAATTCCTTTTTCTGTTTGTCTTCTTTAGTGAGAAGTTGATCTTTCAGCAAAACTCAGACAAAGCATACTGAGCTAGTTTGAGATAATGACCAGAGAACACTGAAAGCAAAGCAATTAATAAAATGGGGTTGGGTACCAATATTCGGTTCCAACCGTTATGATTTATTTGGTTTATGCGATTTGAGACCAGTCTCCGTAGAAAGTACATCCTACTCTGCACCCCCTTTTTTTTTTTTTTTTTTTTTTTTTTTTTTTTTTTAATAGTGTCCAGATTTGCTGACCAGTTCAGTTTGTTGTCTGAAATGACTCCCAGGCATTAGTATGAGTGGATAACCTCCACCACTGCTCCATCAATGGTAATGGGTTGTAGAGCAGTGGGTGCCTGGCTGAAGTCCAACACCATCTCCTTTGCTTTTGGAATGATCAGATGGAGATTATTCCACCCAGTCCACTCCACAAAGTCCTGCACAAGACCTCTGTATTCTCCGTCCTCACCCCCCTTGATTCATGCCACAATTACAGTGTCATCTGAAAATTTCTGCATGCGACATGTTTCAGATTTGTATTGGAAGTCAGTGGTGTAAAGAGAGAAAAGGAGAGGCGAAAGTACGGTGCCCTGTGGAGCGCCCGTGCTGCTGATCAGAATGTAAGAACTGCAACTCCCCATCCTGACAAACTGTGGCGTTTTGATCAAGTAGTCTGTCCAGTTCACCAGGTGGGGGTCGACAGCCAGGGAGAGGAACTTCTGGTGGAGTAAGAGGGACTGGATCGTATTAAAAGGATAACAATCCTCCACGTCCAACTTTGCTTGACAGGCAAACTGCAGAGGGTCTTTTCCACTCTGCTCCTGTAGAACCAGCCCCTCCAACGTCTTCATGAAGAATGAAGTGAGAGCGACTGGCCGGCAGTCATTCGGCTCACTGGGGCGACTCTTCTTGGGCGCAGGAACAATACAAGATGTTTTCCAGAGTGATGGGACCCTCTGAAGCTGCCGGCTCAGATTGTAGACCTGCTGTAGAGGATCTCCCAGATCAGCAGCACAGGCCTTTGGCAGCTTTGGGCATACCTGGTCTGGTCCTGCTACATTCCTGGAATGGAGTCGCCTCAGCTCTCTGCTCACTTGCTCAGCAGTGATGGAGGAGGGGAGGTGTCTGGAACATGTTATGGAGATGGAGGGAGATGAGTAGAGGTAGAAGCTGAGGTAGGGTGGCCAGGAAGTTTGGAGGAAAACTGTGGCGAGGGGAACTAAACCAACTAAAGAAGATAATTAGCTCTTCTTCAACCCCTCCTTCACCATGCTGCCTCCTTTTTTGCTGCAGCCAGTCCTAGCTCTCATGCTGTGCCAGACGGGAAGCATGTTGTTATCCCTCAACTTCCAGAAATTAATTTGTTTTGGTTAGTGAGGTAAGGGTTGAACACATGAAGTTGGCATAAGGGAATATGAGTCCAGAAGATGTCCATATAATGTGGGTAGGATATACTACCAAGAACATGGCAAACCTAGAAGTGGGGTCCAGAAGGTGTAAAAAGTGGATAAAACTAAGAATCTGGTAGCAGCCCTAATTTGCCCTGAGCTTTTTTCCATTTAAAAACTGAGAATGAAGTTCCACTTGCTGCCAACTTTTGAAAAAATAATTAACCTTAACATAGAAGCTTTAGCTCCAGTGTTTACTGTCATTTGGTTATGGTAACTCTTCAACAGTTAACGCAATTAACGAAACTCTAGCTTATTCTGAAGGGGAGAAACGCAGCCTAGCGCTGCTGAAAGGTGGATGTGATCAACGCGAATCAGCCGATTCTGCCGCGGAACAAAACAACTTCTATGATACGGGCTCTGCACCAACATGTAATGCTTGGAACGTAAAATGCTGAAGAACTTTGAGTATAGAACACTGTGGAGAACATCTTCAGGTTTTTTTGTTAAATGATCCAAAACAGCAGTGATTAAAAAAAAAAAAAAAAAAATTATGTTGTTTATGTTACTGTTGAACTTAACCAGAGGGTTGACAAAAAAAACGTTTAAAATGACAAAATTTCTGTCTATTCGAATCTTTGTTTTTTTTTTTTTTTTTTAGCGGTTTTGTTGATTCTGATCTAAATAAAAGGTATAAAAGGTGGTGATTTAATACAATTATTTTTTTTTCCATCCTATAGATAAACATACACATAGAAACTCCACAATACTCCACGCCTGTCACAATCACCATGGAAACAAATTTCCAAATTAGATACTTCAACTTGACAGACCATGGGTCTGGATTGGAGACTCAAATTTGGACAGACTGGGATCTTCCAAATTGATAGTTACCCTAGAGCCAAAATACCACCCATATCCCTTCCTCAGCTATGTCCATTCAAACATTTCCTAACTTTCTTCCATCTCCATTGACATTAATGATACACCCCCACCCCACTTCCTCCCTGCTTTATGGAGGATCTCTCATTTCTTTAGGAATCATCCCACGTTAGATTTCCACAAACAAGCATCCTTAAAATTTAACCTAACTTTTCCCCATCACAAAAACCCCTGTAAATCACTACTCTCATTGGCTACAGCAACCACCTCAATCACATAACCACTGGCTTCACTTGCTTTCCAACTTCTACTCAAAACACACAGCCCCTCACGCCACCCAAAAAGCATTAAATCTCAGTTTCCTCATTATCCTCGCTCATGCAAGTTTCATGATAGTCTTTTTACTTTATTTCCAAACTTAATGTTACATTTAAGACACTTAAACTTTTGACAAAGCAATAAAAATAGAATACCTCTGAGTCAATGAGCAGAACTGCTGTGTCTTAACCACTCATGAAATTACATTTTCTGTCAAAAAGCATGAAAATCAGTCTGCAATTCGCAAGGAAGACAATTGCTGCTCATCATTGAGCAGAAAGCTATTTTCAAGCATTTCACCATCTTTAAAATGTTGCATTTTTGTCAGGTAGGAGGAGAAAAGTTTTGTCCAAAACAATTGTTGAATTAAAGTGCAAGGTTTCATTGAGGAGAATAAAACGAGCATAAATGTCAGCCGATGTGACTTTTTTCAGAAATGTTTAAATACGTTAAAGAGAGTTTCTTACTACAGGATCGTTTGTTTCGTAAAATACATTTTCTTTAACAAAAATATATTAGGTAATAATTAAATAAAAATAAATGTATGTTTATTTGATATTAACCATTATTGTAAGCACATTTACCAAATGTAGCTGCTAAATTGAACACTGGGAGCTGAATTTCAAAAGAAATCCATAATCTAGTGTATCTTTACAGTTTATCCACTTTTCTACTGAGATCCGTGGTATTAAAATCCAAATTCTGGTTGCATTTTGGTACAAAACTAATAGAAAAAAAGTTCAGCTTGAAAGATAGTTAGAATGGTTAAAAAAACTGAAACTTTTCTTTCGAAGTCGAATTTAATTTAATGAACATTCATGCACCATATAGAGAACTCTTATGTACTGTATGTATATAAGCTTTGCTCCCAGGAGTGACTCTAGTTGCCATTCATGGGAATACAACACCCTGGTGCACACATTCATTTTCAGAGAAGGAGCAGCGCTCTGAGATGCAAGAGTGGACACAGCTCTCTTTTCTTTACAGAAGCACACACAGTCATATCTCACTTGGATGCTTTGAAACTTACAGCAACAGCTTACACACAAAAAAACAGATAAGATTCATCTAGTCTACCTGTCTGCCAGACAGCTGGCAGCTCATTTTCACTTCTGCTGTGTGGGATTGATGTCTGCAGTCCAGTCAGAAGAAAAAAAAAACAAAAAAAGACAACACTGCAGATATGGGATGAGAGCAGATTTCAACTGATTAGAGTAGGATGTGTTGTTTTGCTCTTTTTTTCATTTTAGAAAGAATTTAACTTTTTTCTAAAGCATTTTATTTCTCCTAAATCACACGTCAAAACCAAATATTGATTAACATATTAATTTCCCTTAATGTCTTTCACAAATACATTTCTAACAGTACTGTAATTTGTAACTTTTTCCTCAGAGCTGAATTACATTGCTCTGTTTAGTTGACACAAAAAAGTAGAATGCTCATTATTTAATCGGCATGTTTGCATCGCTGCCATCATGTCTCTATCTGATGTTTATCCTTCCACAGCCTATGCTCTATGCAGAACTATAGTTTCTAGTCTGCATCTATGTGCGTGTGTATGTTTATTTATATATATATAGATGCTCCTAAGATATGTTCTTGTGTAGATTTTTTAAACTCTACAGGATGGGGTGGAGTGTACATACACCCAAATAATTCAAATAACTAATTAACTATTTTATTTTTGTCACTACTAATGTGTATTGTTTTTAATACATGTAATATGTACATGTAATATTAGATATATTAGATATATATATTATATATATATATATATATATATATATATATATATTTTTCCCCACTTTCAGTACCCATAATCTTAAACAATTTTCCTATCATGTAACCTAATGGTCCTCCAGTATCAGTGACCCAAACTGAGGAGCAGCACACAAATCACAAACACTTCCATCATCTGACTTTAAAAGGTCAAATTCAGCGCATAATGAAAATTCAAGCACTCCACTCTACCTGCTGACACACACAAGGGACATTACACAAAACAAGGTTAATAGAGTTCGCATGACACTCATTTGGTGATTATCCAACCTCTGAACTTAAGGATGACATTTGCGGGCTCATGGAATCACGAGTCATGAAAACAAGCTGTCATTAGAGTATTATATTTTAAATGCACCTAACAGTTCAGGCTTAGTTAGGCAAGAGTTTCTATACCTTATTTCTATCAGAAATGTTATTTTGATTTTCCTGTACAACTTCACTCTACATATCACTCATCAATTAAACTTTCACTGAACCAATAACTAGAGTGCCTACTTTTTTTTTTCACAGCCAATCACAATCCTATCCATGTCTTTAAATGTATTGATGCTTGTTAATCTGTGTCCCAAACATTTTTGTAAGCGAGTGCAATCACAAAGCTTATGTGGTCTCTGACAGGAATCTCCCACCTGGTTGTCTCTGATCCTTGGTTTCCAGGTTTAGTTTTAAATTCTCTCCCTGCTCCATCAATCTGAAATTGTTTGACATCAGTAAACAGGACTGGCCAGGATGTGCCTCTGCTTCTTGCCATGCCAATGGCAAACGTGCCCCTGATGGTTTCAGGAACTTGCTGCATGGCCAGACCACTGCTCAGGTGAGATGTCACCAGCTATGTTGCACCACTGCAGATGCTGGCTTACGATAGAAGAGTTTTGCTTGGAAAATAAATGATGGAGCACCATCAATAAAAGGGAGTAGAAATGAAGTTGTGGCACTTGTTCAAAGAAAATTGGAAGAGAGGCGTGTGCATGAGGCAATTTGTTTGCACTATATTAACCATCATCAGACCCAACATCTTTTTTTGGTGAATGTTTGATGTGGCCCAGCTTCACCTGGACTCTACTCTCCAGTGGACCCCAGGTAAATTGAGTTTGAGACCCCTGCTCTAATGTGGTGCTTGTGCTGACCTGAGAAGAGGCATCAAATATGCCAAGGCAGCCTACAAAAGGACAATGGAAGATCATCTCTGCAGCAATGACCCCAGACATGCGCGACAGAGACTGCGCTGTGTGGCAGGGGTTTGTTTTACCAGTATTATAAGCCATTTTCCAGGAAGCCCGTCCTCTCTTTTCCCCTTCCTTCTGACTAGTATGGCTGTAGGTTTTTCAAAAAGCATCCCACTTGTAATACCTTTAATTTGGCATCTGTTTTTAAGCTTAACGCTTAAACACCGAAGTTGCAGTTAAAGAGTTAAGTTTTGGTTTGCCAATGACAGCAAATAACATGTTCTTGGAACTACCCTAACTCTTCAGCCTTTTATGCAATTAATGCAATGCCAACAGATTCTTAATTCTAAGTTAAGAAAAGCTGCTTTTCTCTGCATTAAAATCGGTTGGTTTATGCTCATCATAAAGTGTTGCAGATCAGTGCAGGGCTACTTTCTCTGCTGGAATTATGTTAATTGTGTTAACATTTGAAAAGTCAAAGAGATGGACCTAAACCTCTGGTGTTAAAAGATTAACAAACTAAAGTTGTGTTTACTGCTTTTGTAACATCTACCTTTTGTCTTGAACCATCGACTCATTTTAAAATTTTAATTTTTTTATTTTTGTTTTGATTTGAGCTCTCGATTACCAGGCCCCTTAGTATAGCTCCCATCTGCTTGTACTTATGTTGCCAGCCGTTCTGCTTTGGACCCACATAATGATCCCCAAAGACTCATTACAAGGTGACCTTGCTTTTTAAGTAGTAGCCCCGAGATTGTGGAACATTATCACTTCACCTGACCGAAAATGTCAAGACTATCATGAAACAGCTGAAGATGCTGCATTCTAAAAAAATATTTTAGTTAGTTGCCTTGTACATTGTTCTGTTTATTGTTATCCGTTTCATGCAGGTTCACACTATACACGGAAGTGCTGCAATTTGGAGTGTGATCACAGTGCGTATGGAATCCGCTTTACCTCCAGTGCACATGAATATGCAGTTTTTGTGACGGCCGACAGGTACCTCTGCTCAGCTGTGGTTATTTAGAGCTTCTACAATAATCTGACATTGTCCATCTTGACTTGTCCCCAACTGTTACGGCTGTGGCCGCATTAGTTTTGTTTTTCTTTTGTTCTGTGTTTTTGTGTCAGAGTGAGACCTCTGCATGTATGGAGGATCTCTGTTTGTCTGTCTGGCTCTGATCAATTTCAGGTGTGGTGCTGACGAGGTGTGGCTCCCATTGGACCAAGACTGGTGGAGGAAGCCTTTAAAAGAACTGTGTGGACGGCCAGCCCACGAGAAGGGAGCTCTGATGCAGCCTTTGTTCATCTAGGCTTTCTTCTCCACTCTGATTCTGACTGACTTGTGTAGAGCAGACTGTGCTTAGTGGAAGTTCTGTTTTGGTATCTTGTGCAAAGGGTTACCTTTGTGAAGTTCTGTATTTGTTTGGTCATTTGTTTTGTTTACCTTTTTGTAGTGAAGCAGTAGGGGTGAACTGCCATTTTCTTTCATACATATTTTCTCCTGTTTTGTTAGTTTAGGGAGGTTAGCATTTGTCATTGTTTTCCTTTTAATTTATAGGTAAGATTCCTCCTTTTTGTTTTAAACAGGTGGGGTGTTTGTTTGTTGTTTTGGCCTTTAGTTCACCCTGAAGCCTTTTGCTTCACCTCTTTTCAGTTATTGCCATGTGCCTTTCCCCATTTCTTGTAAATAAATTAAGTTGTGTTGGCAAAGCCAGTCTATTGGTGTTGTTGGTAGTTTAGTTTTTGGGTAGTGTTTAATTTTGTGTTCTGCCCCAGATCCCCTAGTTGAGGGGGCATAACACAAACAGTGAGCCTGCATGGAGAAACAGCATTAGCGGACTCAGAGGCAGCTCGAAAATGTCCTGGAGGATTATGGTATGTCCTACCCAATAGGTTAAACAAGGGAGTCAAATGGAAGCGAAATCAGTTCTGCCGCATGCTGTGTAAACCTGGCATCATTGTTCTTTTCAGTTTTATTCTGTAAAGAATACTGTAATTTTATTTGTAAAAAGTGCTATATTGTTCCCTTGCATATTTGCTCACCCCCCCCCCAGACCCACGACTCTTCTGGTGTGTGACAAAAACTCTCCCTAACCCCAAATAGGGAATACTGTGTAAATAAACCCTTAGTTTTATGAAACTTGAACATTTAAAAAAATACTAGTTTTTGTCAAATAAAAGTTTTAAGTTGAGTAAACAGTCAACTCAATTTTCAACTAATCCTATATAAAACAAATCACTGAACTTTTGTTAAATTAATTTAATGTTTCACCTGTTTCAGAGCACCCTTTTACAATGGCCAAAGTGCTTTACAGTCACAATTCCACTTTCACACTGACTGTGACTGCCAAACACTGGCACCAACCTATGACCACCAGGATAAATGTGGGGTTCAGCATCTTGTCTAAGAACACTTGGGTATGCAGGGTGAGAACTGAACCTGCACCATTCCAATCATAAACTCTACCTCTGACGCCATGGCCGCACTGCTATGGTCCTGGTCTTTTTCCTGTTGAATTTTCTGCAACATACATCAGCTAATCATTTGAAAAGCTATGTAAAGAATGAATAGGCAGTATATTTTAAAATTCACAAATCTCTGATTATTTATTTAAGAGTATGGTTCAGTCATCACCAGTTTAAATGTATGTATATAGGCGTGACTTTGACAAATATTGAGTGGCAGATAAATCCAAGACTTGAAAATATAAATGACCTTTAATGGGTTGTCTTTGTTTGATTTTCCCATACTTTCATATTTGTAAAAAAGAACACTCCAGGACATAACACATTGACTTTATTCAACATTCACAACAATACTGTCCCCATCAGGGAAATACCAGCTGCTTATGTGTCCAACACTTCAAATGACCCATTTAAATGAAAAAGTAAAAGAAAAAAAATCATCATTATAAATCATGCCGCCATCATTACTCACTACTTCAGTGTTTGTGCAGTTTCTGCTTACTCCCAACAAACCACCAATGTTCCAGCAACAGCAGCTTTTTTCCCCCCATCTGCACCTCCTTCTCCTTTGGTCATTCAGTTCAGTAATTGTTTTTTCTCGCAACATTTATGGCTGTGTCAAACACACTCTGATCCACACCCATGGTTCTGGATGTTGTGTTTGTGTCCCAAAGTAATAGACACACAGGGTCAACCAGAGGTGACAGACTACAAGCCGTGCATTTGGTTAATGACCACGGGAGAGATGTACGCACAGAAATGTAGCCACGTGAACAGCACATTTGAATAAAATACTGGAAAAGACTGTCCCACTGAGCTAAAGTGAAACTAGCAGGCTGAGATCAGTACAAAAACCCTTTAATATGAATAATAGCAAGTAACTGAATGTAACATTACAAAATAAACAAGGATTTTCCTAAAACTTTTGTGTGCGTTTTGAAACCATGCATTTTAACATTCAGTTAGTTAAACTGTTTACTCTGCTTATGCATTTAATTCATTATTCTAGGTATATTTCGATGGGCAAAAAAAAAAAGTGTCTTTTACAAAATATTTCATATGTAATTAAGTAATGACGGACATAAGATTAGAAAAAAATGTCAATTGATTACAGGGGCGGCATTTGGAACTATTATAGAAGAACAATCTGAGTTTTTGGCTATTTGTTATAAATTATAAGAGTCCATATTTACCTTCTCTTTCATGTTTAGTTCTTTAAAGGGTAAACAAACAGGGAAGTTGGAAACTGATCCAGCCCACAGCCAGAAATTTGAAAATCCAGTCAGAGGGCTGGGGAATAGGACTGTTACCACTACTGGAGCTGCAGATCATGGCGTGGGCATTCTGAAATGACTTCTGAAAGGACTCCACCGAGGCCGGGCCAGGAACCTCCCTCTGGGGCCAGAATCCACGTCAGGTCCATAGTTGGATCCATCAGTGAGGACAGCCGTTGTTACTTCTGCATCAGCCTCGCTACTCCTTCCTTCAACTGACGCAGCTACGGAGGGGGAGGAGCACTGCAGCTCCACCTCCCCCGGTGTCTCCACCCCAACTTCACCGGCATTAACAGGCTGTGGTGACTTTATGACTTCCTTGGACTCTACCCTGATTGTCGAGTTGAAGAAAGTCTTTGATTCGATCACTACTTGAGGATCAGTGGCGACTGGAGAAGTCCTGGTAAATGTCTGCATCCAGTCGCCTGGTGTTGTTTGTGTCATTGATGAAAGCGTTAGAGTCCGAGCCAACACCAGTCCTTCCAGAGGTGGAAGGGCTATCGCTGTTCCACACCGACAGCTCTGTGCTCCCCCACTTTCCGTATAAATCAAGGGTCTGGGCATCCAGTACCAGGACTGTTGCGCTTCCGATGCCACCTCCGATACCGGGTATACCGGCTTACTCCACATCCTGTTAGGAGACCCGGAGACTGGGAGCCTTGATTCATCAGCCAGCGCATCAAAAGACGAGCATCGACCTGCTGCGGGTCGGGTTCCAATACCGCTGAGGGTCGGGTCCTGGAGTGGTGCCTCCCCGGGTACCAGGTATACTGGCACGCTTCGCGTCCCGGTAGTTGGTGTTTGGGAGGCTTGATTCAATTGGATCCGCCAGCTCCTCAGATTTTTGACCCAGCACCGCTCTGGGTCTGGACCCGTTTCAGCTGCGGGTCTGCGGTTGCGTGTCTGGTGCCGTGATCTAATTGGACCAGCCAGCTCGTCACATTTTGACGAGAAGGATACCCCCAAAGCTTCAAGTTGTGATGCGGAGGGACCTTTGACCATGCGTCGATAAGTGACGAGTCGGGAGTGAGAATGTGTTGCCAAAGTAGCCAACGAAGGTCCAGGTCTATCTCTGTTCTTGGTTTTCCTAATGAGGAAGTGTGTGGAATGGTTCACCTTTCCAAAAGTTGATCCTTCTAGCTGTTTTTAAATGGTGTGTTGCAGTGGTCGAATGCAATTGAAGGGTTATCGAATTAATTCTTGATCAGAGAGGCAAGCTAGTGTAAGATGGCTGTTGGAAGCAACCATGAGGTGTGGTAGCATCGCTGGTGAAACCATCTGGATTACGGAGACATACACCTAATTATAGTTTTAAAAAATGACTGCAATTGGATGGAATGTAAAGTGGACAATTTAGCTTTTGGGTTCAAGTGAATGTGTAATTAATGGAAGAAATGCAAAATAAGGGTAGCATCAACAAAGTACCTTGAAACATGGTTTATATTCTATGTTGAAATTATGTTTCAGATTAACAAATGTGTTTTTCTTTGAATGTAAAAGCATTTTAAAAATTTAATGTTGAATATACAAAAAATAGATATTTTCTTCACTTGTGTTTCAAACTCAATGTAGAGAAAAGAAAAGACCCTCTTCAATTACATCTGGATCATTCTATTAGTACCAGCTAACAAAAATCTGTCAGACAGATTTGATAGGATTTTTCTCTGACCAATCAAAATCTCTTGGCTCTAATTTTGGCAGACTAAATGATTTGACCTAATTGTTATGAGCTGGACTTAATTTTAAACTTTGGCTCTCAATGGAAGGGCCAGATGTGGATGGACATTTGAGATGTGTGGCAAAAATGAAATGGCTGACAAAAATGAAATGGCTGAGTTTCTTTTTACTTCAAAAACAAAGCCATCTGCCTTCCTGATAGTGATGCGTGTTCTTGTGAAAAACAGCTACTTTTTGCTGGTGCTCTTCAGATCTATTTGAATTGTGTTCTCCTGCTGTTACATTTACCAAAGTGCCATGTTTTCCCTAACAGATTCCATTCCAGGTGTAAATTTGAGAGGTGATATGATTTAAGGCAGCAAATATTTCAGCCGCTGAATGGAACAAAGGAATTTCAAATAACAAGTCATGTCTGATTTCCCTCTAAGCTGCCACCTGCTGCAGCTGAAAATAAAAATCAGTGAGGGAACCAAAAACACAAAGTGCTCCCCACAACTGAGGGAAAAGCTAAGGTCAGACTGGCAATTTTCTCTTCTCTTGACTTTTTCTGCCTTACTATTAAAGATTGATTCAAGTATTATTTAAAATTATCTTATTTTTAAATTGATGGCACATTTATGACATTTTATTCATTTTAGACCTACCAAAAGGATGTCGGGCTAGATGTTGCCAAACTGCTAATGTCCATTTTGATTGAAAAATTATTAATTTGGTACACACTTGAAAAAAATCTGATCTTTGTTTTGTTGTTTCAGTTTGCAAAATAAATCATACTCTGCGGAATAATTGGACTACCTGACCCTTGTATTGAGGTACTTATCAAACTGTGAGCAAACTGTATCCCTAATAAATATTAGGGCTGGGAATCACTGGGTACCTTTCAATGTGATATGTGAAACATGGCTCATAATATCGCAATAATTGGTAAAAATCCTCTCTAATAACAATATATAGAAGATCATATTTTTTGGGGAGATATATCCCCATTTATTTTTTTTAGCTTAAACACAACAACGTGTGTCTTATTTTTTCCAACAAATTATAGACACTTTTGTGCAACATTGCTGAAATCAGTCATACTGTGTCTTTGAAAACCATTGACACCAATTTAATTGGAATTATCTCTAAAAATGCAATTGTAACTATAGTAAAAGATTATCATCAGTGGCAGCATTTAGTGCAGAATTGTTGTTAGCAACAAAACAAAAATTAAATAATTCAAATGGCAACAGCTATCGACCTCCAAAGGAACGTCATACCAAAGATTCAGATTTGATAGTGACTTTTGGATGATGGCCCTTCCTGACAACTACCTTGTTTTTTCAAGGCAACCTCTTATTTTGGATTAAAACAGAGTTTCATCAACATGATTAAACATCTGAAAACTCCAAACTTTTTTTCCTCTATTCCAAGAATTTTGAAAAATCCAAACAGTGGAAAAAGTACCATATCATATAAACTACATGAACAGTGGGACTTGGCACATGGCAGCACTGGAATCTGAGCAGAAAATCTTTCAAATAAATTCATGAGGGAAGTATACTCGAGCAGTATGTTTGTATTCCTGAGGCACAAGTTCCAGAGCATGACACACTGTGGCTCTGCATGAATATCTTAAGAAAAATGAAGTATGTTTTATTCATACCACATTTCTAAACGTGATGGAGAAGGTGCGTACCTCACACAGAAAAAAGAAAAAGTACCCTCAAGGCATTTTATAATGTTAGTAATACTAAAATATTGTTTTATCTCTATAGAATTGGTAAAAAGTGTTTTTATAAGGCTCTATTGCACTTGTATGTTTTTTTTCTTCTAATCTCATCATTGTGTAGGGATGAATCATGATTAAACAGTCCTGCAGAGCCCCATTGCATGAACTTCCATCAGAACAGCTTCTGCAAACTGCTTTTGTTTTAAAGACGTATCAAGCACCATAACTCAAGAAGAGGACTTGTAAAACTTTTCAGGTAAATCATTAAGAAAAAGGCTTCAACAATGAAGCAGTGGCTGCTGGGTATCCATGAAATCACATGATAAAATTGTCGTGGAACGCTGAGAGACTGGAACATCAACATCCTGGCAGGCGTTGCAGCCACTCCGATTCCATCAAAAGATCATTTTAACTTTATGACTTGCTGAAAATTAAAATATATGCTCAGTGGCTGCTACTCATCCCGAAGCATAACTCTGGAATTGAACATGAAAGGATCAACCTCAAATGGTTATAAAAGTTTTATTAAGTAATTTACTGGAAATGTAATTGCTCCTGAAATTCTGGTCACTCTCAGCAGTTTTTTTTTTTTTTTTTCTCCACTTGAGAGAGAATAATGTTCTCAAACTGCAGGAAACCAGTTTGAACTTTCACTGCGTAACCATTCGTTTTAAAGAAGTTTACACAACCAAATGGGAGTTGCAAGTTCAACACACGTTCATACACTTGCAAAAACTTTAAATTATGCAATTAACTACATCATTTAAGGGCTGCAGAGGCATATTGATGGTATGTGACACACATCCAAATCAAACATCCCGACACAAACCAGGACATGTTAAAGCTCTACAAAAATAAATCCCATTGACTCTCATTGTAAAAAGTCAGATTTTATTCTTCAAATAAACTTGTTAGCTAGTTCTATAACATTTCTTTACATTTTGCTTTATACTGGAACATTTTTTTTTTTTTTTTTTTTTATGTTTAAGTCTGTTCCCATGGTTTATTAGAGCAGTGTTTCCCAACCCTGATCCGCAGGGATCACTGCAGATTTTCCGAGCAACTCTGTTTGAGTACACTTGATTCCGCTCATCATCAAGCTCTGCAGAAGAATGACATTTACAGTCATTAGAGACACTAGAGACACATTTGTTTGAGAGGGGTGTGATTGAGGAAAAAATACACGACAATGTTATCCAAGGAACAGGGTTTGGAACCACTATGTTAGTGGTCAAATTGTGGCAATATTAGGGGTGTGCCTTTTTAATTGGCAGGTGGGTGAACCCAACAGAGAATCAAACTCTGATTTAGGAAATAATATAGATGAAACTTTGCTGTTGAGACACTTATCAGTTAGATGATCTTGTAGACGGTGACTCTACCCGTCCACAGTTTAATCAGGCACATTCACAGATTGTTGCAGTCCTCTCCTTTGCTTCCTTATTACACAAAAACTGCAATATAATCCTTCAGACTGGAAACTGACCCAGCTAATAATTTACTTTTATATAGTTATTTATTGTAAAGGCAGTGCCAAGAATAGGAGTAGATTAGACTCTAAAAGTATTACAATCACTAAACACGTTCATGGAGCTATATAGGACTTTATTTTGGTGGATATGTTGACAAAGAGCTTACAAAACTTATTAATGATAAAAGTGAATTGGCAAATGTCTGAAATGAGAAATTAATGGTAATTTTATAATATTTTGTTGTGTGGATGATCTCTTAACATTAAAGACTTGAATAAGGATTTTAAAGTCTGTGAAATAAAATGCCACCTGTGGGTTTATTTTTTTCAAAAAATGTGTATGCATTAACATTTGTATAACATTAATAAACCAAAAATATGTGGTCTGTCTGTGTAAAAAGTGAAAATATTATGTATGGAGGCTATCCAAAATGGTATTTTTCAAATGACTGATGGCAAAATAGGAAATGTGCATCTGGTGGTATTCTGTGATAGTTCAAAGTGTTGGATGAATGTTTTTTTTCTTCACTTGGGTGTAAAGGGAATATGTGCTTTGATTAATTTATTTAAAAAAACTGAATCTGCTGCAATCTAATGTTGCAGACCCAAAAAATATATATTTTTTTCTTTTTTGATATTAAATTTCTCTTGATCAGCAAAAACATCAATTTCATTGCTAAAACACAGAGGTTTGGGTAGTGAATGTTGGTGTTCTCCAGTACTGTATAAAATTCACGATAAGCTTTTTGGTTTTCTATGTTCCTCTCTAGCAACATCCTCAAACCAAAAATTGCATTAGTGATAATCTTTTTTTTGCTCACAATACTCACTTCCGATTCCTGTCTACCTACCCGTCACTATTCTTTCCTCTACCACCATTGCATGACTCATCAGCTTTTGTCCTGTGGGTAGATAACAAATATTTATCAAAGTAATGGCAGCATCGTCATCTTCTACTACAGTCAGTGAGTTGATCGCGCAGGTTACAGGTAGCTTTCAGGGGACTTCCCTATATCAAAAATGGAAGAGTTTGAAGGTTAAGATACTTGGTAGCCGTAAAATGAAGAAATGCTTGGAATTTGTCTTTGATGGGACTTAATTTAGTGTGGGCCGTGAGAAGTTGACTTCTTCTTTTGCTGCCGCAAACGAAATAGGAATGTTAAAAAGAACTGTGGACGATCAGTTCTTTTCTGAGATAGGCGTCCGTCTGGAGGAGGAGAAAACGTACATTTTAAAAAATTATGGGGTAGTGAGTGTTTGTTGAGGGAGCGCTAAAATTTATTTTAGGCCTTCCTCCAAAATATACCGGTCTGCGCAAATAGTCATCGCCAACAAAATGACAGGGAAAGCTGCAGAACTTCTGCAGCCCAAGTCTCCCAAAAAACTCGACTGGAGGATATGGATATTGGGGGCCTATTCACGGTCCAAGGGAGGATTACTTCGGTGTCAGCAATACGGCGAGTTGACCAAACAGATGGTCCAATTCCAATCAAAGACCTAGAATTATTAAAGATCTGGAGTATAGTGCCAGTGGCCTTATGGCGAGAGGCAGCACTTGAGGATGTAACAGCCAATACCTTTGTCTCCATCTCCCACTGCCGCATGACAGTGTCGTTTGGGAGCAAATCATCAACGACAAACTATACACAAATCGAGGAGGTGTCTACACCTGTCAGAAAGGTTTCCATCACAGTCAATGGCTTGTACATTACTGACAATGAAGTGCTGATAAACACCACCCAAAGGAGGGGAACTCAAGACTTCCAGCGACATTGTCGAAGAAATGGCTGATGTGGTGAAGATTGAAGAGATATATGATCTTTTGCCTTTAAAAGTGGATGTGTCTTTAGAAGGCGACAAGATTGTGGAAGTTCACAAGTAGATCTGTTCAACAAACGGTTGCACCAGCCCTTAGGAAAAAGTAGGACATCCCTTTAGGTGACATGGGAAGTTTAATGTCTGTTAAGACAAGAAGAGCTTAACAGCTGTGCACATTCTACCAAATTGTTTTATTTTTTTTGTGTGTAATGTCTTTACAGGCAACAAAAACCTGACAGCTCTGTAGCCCACTAAAGAAAAGATCTACTGGTCAACATCAAGCTATCCCAATAGAATGAGCAACAGTGTATGATTGCAGAGCTGGTACTTAGCTAAAAGCATTTCTACAAAGGAAAAAAAAAAGTTTGATGGCAATTCCTAAAGTCTTTCACATTCATTGTTGTCAATAATGACAATTATTTAGGTTAAAGCCATACAATGCATGTTGTCAATACCTAATACATCTCACACAACAACATCCTTACTACTCAAGTCTCTCAAGCATTTATAACTTGTGGTAAGTGTCATCTAGCCGATTGTTACTATAACATCCATGTCCAGCTAAGTGCATGACTGACCAAGTGATGTTCAAAGTTACGCTTGCTTCACGATCCAGACTAATCAGGATGACTTCATCTGCTGCAAACCATGGGCCTTGTCAAGCCCCATCTTGTGTCCTTTAAGGTGGTGGGCATTGCTAAGAAGTGATTTTTTTTTTTCTTTTGCTTTAAATTATGGTTTGCACCTGATACAATTGCATATTCTTCATAGATTGTAAAATCTACATGCATTTGATTTTAGGAAAGATTTTCTTCAAGGTAAACCTTTTCTTTATTTTTGGGGTATATTCATCTGTGGTCTGAGCTTACCTCAATTATGAAAGTAACAAGCAATTAGGCCAACAGTCAAATATGCTGGAACTTATATTCACATCTTTCTTTGACAAATTGCCCACACTCCTATGGTATTTCCTTGTTTGAGTGAAGTTTTGTCACAATTTCAATACATTGCTTCCAGGAACTCTGGGTTGCTTTTACTTTGTTCTACATGTCACTCATCATAAAGCCTTCACTCCCAACCAATTGCCAAGTCAACTGCCTCGCTGTCCAACCCATCATCATCATCATCATGCAGTACCTTTAAATTCATTGATATTTTAACTGTTGTGCAATGTCCACTTTCACCGTGCCTTTTAACTGTAATGCACCTTGTATATATCTATATTTATCTTATTCTTTTTTAAATTTTAGCAAAGAGCTGCTGGCAGAAATTTCATTTTGCTCTGCATAAATGATAATAAAGATTCTTGATTCTTGATTTTTGTATTGCATTCAAAACAGTTTGGTCGTCCCTTTAACACGATTCTCTATTGGAAACTCTGTTTTATATTGTCCTGGATTCCCCCATGACTCAAAAAAAAAAAAAAAATGCTGCATCAAAGCCAACAGACTACATTAAAATTGGTGTAATCTGAAACCCACTAGACATTGTGCTGAACTTTTTATTTTATTTTATAAATCTTTCCTGGCGTCACTGGCAAACATAAAATCATGTGCACCTGCAATATAAGGGTGGCGTTATCTTGACCCCATAAGATAGCACGAGGGTTAAGAAAATTATAAATGATGGATGGAGTCCCATCATCATCCATAGTTACATTTGGTGTCTTTTTGAAAAGCTTGTCATCTTCAACTGTTCCCTTGACAATTTCTATGCTCCTTTGCTCTTAAAATTAAAAATAAATAAAGAGGGGGAAGAAGGGACAACAAATGTGTCTCCGTTGTTTTGTGATAAGATTTAACCAGTGGGCAGCGAGACAAATTTAACATAGACTCTAAAAGTTAGATCTAATAATGGAAGTATCAAGCTCTTTAAAGCAGGTTCAAAGTTTTCATGATTGTGTTATTGTGGATAAGTGTCAACCATTACTTTTAATAGCCAATTTCTTTATGGGTCTAACAAGCCATTCAATCATAATTTATCTTCCCTCAATGAAGATCACAATTAGAAGGGAAAAAATAACTGTAGAAAACTAGAGGGAACTAAAGTAAAAATTAATTTGAGACATGAAATGATGGAAAAAAAAAATACATTTGATTGGCATGTTTGAAACACAAACAGATTTGGGGACTGTAAAATACACTTTTTCTCCTCAACAATGTCATATCTACATTTTGCCTAAAAAAAGTAGTTGACCCAACACACAGGAGACTAGCCTTGTGACAGAAAGTCAAACTTCAATAGTCAGAGATAAACTTCAGTTCAACCTCTAAACACAGACATGTCCCAAAAACCAGCCACAAACTTAAAAGGCAACAAAAACTTAACCAATGACTTGAGTGTCAAACTGAAAAGGAGGAACTTAAATAGACTGTAGACTAATTACCTAAAAGGAAACAGCTGTGCACACTTATCAATTGAAACCAGGTGTGTATGGGACAAGAAAAAATAAAGCTGAAAACAGACCTTAGCTTGAACCAAATTGCACAATTGAAATTAAAAATAAAGAAAACCAAACTGTTGCTACAATCAGCACATTTAGACTCTGAGGAATCCCCTATTTTAAGCCGTTAAGGGTTTTAAATTTTATGTCCCTTTAATTGTTTTGTTCATTTTCCTAAGTAGTGGGTGGAGAATAAAAAAAGGAGCAAGAGAAGACATTTTTCACCAGACCGAGCAACACAATTTTGGCAGCATCCTCATTTAAATGAGCAAAAGAAGTCATTAATTGTTGCGTGTCTTCCTCAGCTCCCTGCAGGGGATCAGACATGACAAGAAAATGAAAGTTCTGACAGCATGTCAGCACTTATTTTGCTGTGTTGTTGTACGTTTATGATGGGAGAAAATATCCTCAAAAAAGGCCCGAGTTGAGGCAAAATAATTCAATTTGCCTCTGAAATTGATGAAGCATCATATTTCATCACTCATCCACATCTTGGCTGATCAAAATTAATCTGGGAGCAGAAACACATGATATCTTTTAACAAAAACAAGTCACTCAAAACTAGCAAATGCAAAGTACAAAATAAAAATGTTTTAAATGAAAATGTGCATAAAAGAACTGTATTGCTTCATGAATGTGAAGATTACAAATATAAAAGTTTTTTTTTTTTTTTTTTTTTAAACCTTACATTTGTCCTTTACAATGTTACCTCAGTCATGACACTTTGCATAATTACCATTTAGCGATTACAGTGGAAGCTGGAAAAGATCAAGCAAAATGAAAGAGCAAGCTCAGTGCATCAGTGTTGATGTCCACATCTGAACACCTACAGAGTTGAGAGCAAATTAATAACGGGCTTTACACCAGTCACTTATCCTCTGTTGTCCAGAAACAACCAAATAAAACACACACACACAGACACGCAAGTCTAAAAGTGTTGCTGTGTAGTTAACAAAACAACATCTGGCTGCCTTAAATCTACTAACATCTTGTAGCTGCTTTGAAAGTGTGAAACGTGTCTTACTTGTTAATTAGAAAGGGGTTTTGTCAGTGAAGGCTCGCTCATTAGCTTCCCATTGTTAAGATAAAATGCAAATCCTGTGAGGTAGCTAATTAGCATTAGGAGTTTGCTGTTCAAAGTAGCCATTCATGATTATTACTGTTGTACCAGTTAACTAGAGTTATTTTCAGTCACTGCATTCAGAGGAAGCTGATTGTGACTAATCAGCTTATGCTCAAACTGTTTTTTTTTTTTTTTTTTGGTTAATTGAGAATTTCATTATATTTGGTTCTCTACATTTTTTTTTGTAAAATAGTCCTCAAAAAGCTGGAAGATTTTGAGATTATCAGTGCAAATAGGATGTGTTCACTCATCTGTGACAAGGAACAGACTTTGTGAGGTACTGGTTTTCTTTGACATATGCTCGATAACATAAAATGTACACAAAAAATAGTGTTAATTAAAAAGTTTCCTCTCAAATTACAGACATCACAGCCTCTGTTTAAAATCTATGCCTCAATTAAAGTCAAGATATGACATGATAAAAAAATAAAGTATATTTGGCTAGGTTTTTATCTTATTTATACAATAAATAATTTACCGTAAACTGTTTTCTATACACATCATGAAGATCCTTACCCCATATTTGCATATTTTAGGTTCAAATCTGCCTGCAATCGAACTCTTGAAGTTTTGCCCTTGGCAATTACCTTCTTATTACTCTAAGAGGCATCCACTATTTAAAAGGCTTTGTGATAGATGTTTGGCTTTGGGTTTTTAGAGCTGGGTATTTGTTGTCTTACAGACAGCGTGAGATAGTTTTACTCACGCCAGCGCTGGTTCTCTGAGCTTCTGGTCTTTGGCATTTCCAAGGGTGTGATGAAAAACCCGCTGCCGTCAGGCCTTATCCATCGACGATAGAAACCCTTAAGACGATGACAGGTCTCTGCAGGTGATTCTCCTGGTGGGATAGTTGTGTCTCTGAAACGTTGTCTGTAGATTTAGGTGGCCAAATATTAAATTTGGCCACCTCAATTTCTGGATAAGAGTCTGAGAGGTCTTCATCCATAGCTGAACAGGCTGCGAGAGCTTTCCCTGTCAGCAAAGAAACAAGTCTGTAGGCCAATTCAGTGTCTGCTCAACCCCAAGTCTTTGCAATCCTCTCAAAATGAAGCAAAACATTCTCAATCTCTTCCTCAGGCTGATATGGCAGCATCTTGGGGTCCTTCCATTGAAAGGGTGGTGGTTGCAAAGTGGAGGGTATAGCAGTCATGTCCATGCCAACTTCATCATTAGCACTCTGACGACGGGGGGGTGCTGGAGCTGGGAGTAGCAACAAGGAGGCCTCACTTCTAGCTGAGCGTGGAGAGTCACATCTGTTGCAGGTTGATTCTGGGACTGGAGAACTGTCCTCAGGCTCTTCAGTTCAGCCAACAACCCCTCTTCTCTGGTTTGCTGTGCTCCAAGAAACTGTTGGAGCATTTCCAGCATTGAAGGCTGCTCCACATCTCTACTTGGGCCAGGACGCTCTGCTGATGGGTATTCGTCATCTTCAGTCTCCTAGTCTGGTTCCACTTTTTCATCCTTCACCGCTTGACTTCTGGTTTGCATTGTGGGATGTGCTTGGCCTTTCTTTGGGCCTTTGCAGCTTGCCATCTTCAGCCACCTCCCAAGACACTGGCTATCCCACCATATGTCAGAAGAACAAACCGCTGTCCACACAAAATGTCAAGAGTCTCTTCTCTTTTATGTTTTTTTTTTTTTTTTTTTGAGAAAATGCATGACACATACATCTTTTTCTAAGGGAAGTATGGCAGGAAAACTGCCTACAGTGCTGCATCATCAAGCCATCCATTTTGAAGAGGTCCTTTTTTAAAGGTGGCTAGCCCCGCCCCTTCACCAAACCAACCCAATTACTAATCAAAAATTAAACACATATCATAAGAAACAAATATTCATGTGTATTTTACTTTTTAGAAATTCAACATAACAAAAATATGTCTCCCATTAAACATCAATTCCAAATAAAAAATACAAAGAAAACATTTTTAATTTTAAACAGGCCTGTCAAAGGAAACCAAAATCATTGGACTTCCTAAAAACAGGATGTGCTCCAAAATAAAACAGGAAGTGAATAAATAAAACATAAAACAACCAAAATCCAGTGACTACTATTAAACTAAACAAAGTGAAATGCAACATATATTAAAGCTGAACAGTGTGTGCACCCAGTGATGCAATTACATACAAATCACTTTGTTAAACCCTTTCTCAGGTACAGGCGTGTTCTGTCACACAGGTTTAGAAAATTGGTCGATGGAAAGTTAATGTAGCACTTCGTTCTGTTACGAAACTTTTATTTGGTGTTTTTGTTCTTTCTTCTTAAAAATTGTCTTCTCTGCTTTTGCCTTCATGAATATACAAGTAAATAGCATTAGTCACCTCTCCTTAATTTACCACAATTTTTTTGCCCACATGAATGAGAATTATGAATATCCTTCCCAATACTATTTAATATAAAGAAAAGGATAAAACCCAAATGCAGTACAACTGAAACACTTTATGACAACTATAAGGGACATTGGTGGAGAGGTGGTAGTGTGGGTTTAGTTTAGTTTATTAGATTTATAAGGTGCTTTAAATGACCACGGTCAAACAAGGCGCCCCACATTAAAAGTTCAAAAAACAATAAAAACAACGGCTAAAATGTTAAAAATAATTCCAGATAAAAATACATTACATAAAAACCATAAAAACACCAGATAAAAACAAAGATAAAACAGTAGAACACACCAGCAGAGCAGAGTCTCGTTCTTGCAACAGGTAGGGGCTTTAACAATGGTCTCTGATAAGAGCGGCAAATGTATTGTCTGGGTCTGGGTGGGATGGAGCACAGAGGTTTCTACAAAGAAAACAAATGGAAATAGACCAGAATGACCAGAAAATAGATTTTTAAAACCACATGGTATCTAGAATACTAATACAGTGACAAAATAAATAATTTGTTTTATCAAGATTTCTTAATGAGCAACTTACTAAATATTTTGATATAATCCACTGTACCAAAGCCTGTTGTCCACATTTTGCAAAGACTAGGATTTTTTTTTTGTCAATGCTTTTTATCAAGAATAGTTGAGAAAATAAAGGATTAGTATGGATTATAATTTTACTATTTAATTTTTGTTTCCAACAAATGTTATTTCGGAGTATTTTTCTTGCTTTGGTGAGATTTGAAGAAGATGTGATGATTAGTGGTGATCCTTCAAAGGTTTTTTTAAAAGGTGAGGACATAAACTTTGGTTGCATCTATGCTATCTTGTCTTTGTGAATTACTTTATTCACTCTCACGGTCTCAGAACAGAATGAAAAAAATTTCAAAAGATTTAGCAGAAACATAAGGTTACAGGTAAAAGTGGTATTCATCCATGATCTTAGCCATCTGTTGCTTTGAAACAGAATAGGACTATAAAATTAAATTATTAATGTGTCTTAAAAAAATCCTTCTGAATCTGACACACATTTGAGTTTCAGGAAAATTAAAAACTGCTGATATAAAAAATATGGCCTCCTCGCAGTCGTTATGAAAATAAATTAAAAGGTTGCTTCTTACCCCATTGAAAAATTATGTTTACTTTTGTTGAAAAGTTTTAGTTAAAGGAAATCTGCTCCATGCTGGAACCAGCCTCCAGTGGTCATCCGTAGGACTGCAACATTTGTAATTTCTGGCTTTGTTTACTGACTGATTTAAAAAAAGAAGCATGCATGATGTCACACAGTAGGAGATAAACTCTACAGTAAAAATTGTCCAGAATGACAGCATATTGTTTTTGTTTGATTACTTCTTGTTGTTGTCTGTATTGTCACACGCAGCCTAGACTTTCTTTTCTCAAATGTCTTCTCCCTGCATAAAAAAAAAGATGGAAGAAAGACATGTCAATGTGATTTGTGTTGGTTTGAGAGTCCCTCGAGGGTAGAGCTATTCTGTTATAAAGCCTGTAAGACACCTCCCAGGTAGAATGATCGGTCTCCAGAGAATACTCATGCAGAAATCCTGCCTGTATGTGAGCAAAAATAATGCCAACCTCAGTCTATTTTTTTCTTAATATACTGTATATAAGACAATAGCTGCTCTCATAACAAAAAAAAAAAAATGCTGACACAGGTGAAGGACTGAAATATGTTTGCTCTCTGAATGTATGAGTGAGTGCAGCCATCTATTATCTCCTTTCTTTTCTGAAGTGCTCTATGAGTAGAATCGTGGATGCATTTCTGAAGAAAGCTGAAGCAGAAAAATGATACGCATTACAGTTTCTCATATGTTTGAGCACTCTTGATGCAAATTAGCGCTGATGATACACAGTGGGCTATCTCAAGATGGAAATGATCTGCACCAAGTGTTCCAAAGGATAATTTGAGACCGAGACTTGCATTTCAAATAGGACTGAGCCATGTCATCCAAACTTTACCCCCCCAATTTAATGCCAAAGTTTAAAAAAATATCAGTTGTAGAGCATGCTTTAAAGTACACTGATGCAGTCGCACCTTGGAATTCATTAAACCATCACAAAAAGACCTACAGCTCTTGAAACGTTTTTGTGGTCAGTTTAGATGACTATATTTACATGAATAAATAACATATAATTTTCCAGTTAGAATTATAATTGAAAAGCTGTGGTAGTCTAAAGTTCTGGTGTTACTGTCTCAAAGTCAGTTGCCAGGAAGTTATCAATAGCAATGACAAACGCATTAGAGTGGCTTAATAAGTCCTGTCTTACATTGAATGCAGAGAAAACAGTTTTATGTATTTATCTATCAAAAAAGTTCAAACTGTTCTTCCTAATGTTTATGTGGGAAGTCTTATGATCAGAAATGTTAGACCCTATGCTTAACTTTAAAAATCATGTTAAAAAGGTCATCACTGATCTAAAATTCAATTACGTCAACTTTTGACATATCAGAGGCTGCAAAGATGGATTTCAATGACATGATCATATCGCATCTTTAATACTGTATTACATTGTGGTCTCAGGCTACAATAACAGTCCTAAAACATCTTAGATCTCTACATAATTAAGCTCTGAAAATTCTTGACAAGAAATCCAGGTGTTACCACCATTGTTCTACCTTGTTTGTGTACCCTCTGACCTCCAAAGCATATTATATAGAAATGAAGAAACTTTCATAATTATTTAAACACTATCTCCAAACTTTGTCACCAAAACTTTTTTTAAATTCTCAACTTAATACAGAGATTGCCAGATTTGTTTTAAATAAATCAGACAAATTACAAGAAGTGGACTAGTTTATTGTTTGAGCACTTCAGTTGAATAGGTAAAATGCCAACTATGCAGATGCCCGTGTAAACAGATGGTGAGAGAGTGAGTCAGAAGAATACATCGGCAACTAATAAGATAAGAACCGTCAATGCATTTGGGCCAAGAAATAGTGAAGCTGATTAAAAAGAAACTGCTGAGAATGTATTTCATTTTAAGTAGGAATAAATAAATATAAATATTTCCAAGGGTTTTTTTTTTTTTTTTTTTTTTTTACCAATACATCAACTTATTTCAATTTTGTAAGTGTCCTTCCTTTAAAAAATGTCGGTTAGACATCATATAGTAATATTGTAAAAATATATTGATATAGATATAAATAAATATATATAGATATCAATAAAAATGTTTAGAAAAAGCCTTTCATAAGTAAACAAACGCAACCAAAAGAAAGTCCTGAGGAAAGATTAATTTTTTAAATATATGTCGGATGTCACAAATATCAGGACTAAGTCAAGATTTAAACAGTTGCATATAAGAATAAACACCAACAGACGGATCTACATAAAATAACATTTCATTATTTATATAAAGTCTGAGGATCATGACTTGTAGGGATTCTCAGCTGTGCTGTTTCTTTAGTCTGAATTTTATAATGTACAAAGATTTTGTGGTCACAATAAATGAGATGTGCTACTTTACTACATTATGATGGTAAGTTACCGATGTTGCCAAAAGAGCAACGTCCTTTTAAAAACAATTAACCTGGTGTATGACATAGAACAGTGAAAAATAGTTTGAGTACAGTTTTTTTTTAAATATGTTTAATTCTGAAGAGAATATGACAGGTCTACAAAAAACCCTACACAAAGAAAAGTTTGCATGTTATATCTGCAATATACATCACTTTTCTGGTGTATAAGATTCTGGTTTCTTTAATTTTATTTTAATGAAACTGCCTTTACCTTTAGAGCGCCTGTCAAAAATTACATATTTTTAATAATCAAGTTATAGGCCCAGGAGCAAGTCTGACACCAAAGTCCTCCAGAGGAGTTTGGCTCGTCTTTCACCCTGGAGCTGTCCATAGTCGAAGCGGGTGAGTTTGCACATAGCCCCTGAGCTCATTTGCTAAGGTGTTGATCTGTTCAAACTGGAGAATGAGAATTGCATCCATATGTTTCTGGATTGGGAACAATTTCAGATGACCTTTATTATTTTTATATGGTCCAAATGGCAATCAACAGGTTTTTATAACCACCATGAACAAAGTAGAGTTTGTTTTGCTCAATAACACTTTGACACATGTACAGCTAAGGCGGGAACCATACTGAACCTGCAACCTTATGATCAGAGGTCCACTTGTTCAAAATCAGAAGAGCATAAAAAACATTTTTTTTTTTTTGGATCAGTAGTAGAAACACACTAATCTGATCTGTTTTAAAGAAATCATATCCTAAAGTATAAGGAAGTTTCAGGTATGCCCAAAAGCCATGACAAGAAAAAAACAAATCAAAAACATTTGTTGGGGGTTTTAAGGAACCAACTTGATGAGCAATAGCTGTAACTAGTTGGAGACAGATACAGAGAGATTAAGTGTCAGCTTTTCCTGTCAAAAATGACCATGCAATAACATATAAGCCAGTGCAGTTGTCTTCTGAGGCTTAACAAACTTTACTGGAGGGATTTTTAAAGGTTTTTTTTTTTTTTTTCTGAAGGCAGCGCTCATCATCAAGTGTGAATTATTCAAGGAAGCTGCACTCAATACTTTGAGAGTGAAAATAGCGCATGTGTATTTAAATGATGACCCTATAACCTACTATAGTGAGAAGTGTTAACTGTTTAGATACCTAAAGATCTGTAAGAAAACAACTTTAATAAGTTACCATTTGAAGCTTCTGACTGTGCTAAACTCTAAAAACAAGGTTGTAAGTTCGTGAACCTTGTCTTTATTTTTGCAACAAACTTTTTTTCTTTATTTAATCAATTTTTTTATGCTTAAATATACTATTGTACCAATGCTTGCATCCGAGAAAATTCTATTCCTGGGTGGTTTGTTAGATGTGTATCATGCATCCAACAGAAAATGTTTTAGCAGATGTCTCTGATGACAACATTTTAAACAGGTTAACCATCCAAAAAGTTGAACCTGTGAAGACTGTGACAAATACGTCATAGGAAGAAGTTGTACTCCAAGCTTCATTGCCTCCAGATGCCATGTCTCGAATAATGAGTCGTGTTGTTAGAAGCTGATGGATGTGATAATTAGCCTAGAGACTCCAGACTTTTTTTTCTCCTTTTTCCAATTGATGCATCATGGTGTTGTGCAGTTGACTGGCCAATACTTTGAAAAAGTAACAAATAAAGCAAGACCAAATATCACTTCAGATGTGACAGATTGTATATTAGCAACATGGGCATGAATTTTGTCGGTGAACAGCTCATCCGCATACTGTCACTCTCTGCAGTGCATTACACAAGGATTTTAATCATCTGTCCAGCATTTAGCTTAAAGTCTCACATAGTTTTATTAAAACCAACAAACTATTGAAATATGTACTGTAAGTGTTTCATACAAAAGTATATACTTTCCCCACCTATATATCATTGTTTAAAATTATTCAGTGTGCGCTATTTGAAAATGAAGAGGAAAAAAACTGCTGTTGGGTCATGGTGATACAGATTGTAATAAAATATGTAATTACTGCGGCCAAATTTTGGAAGATTCTTAACTTTTGGTTTGGCAGTTGGGCTCTGGGCCAGAGACACCAGAGTATTTCCTAAAAGATACAGATTAGACAGAAGATCAAACATATTTACATGTGAATAAAATAAAAATGATTATTTACAAGGAAAATTTAATTGAGCCAATAACTATGGCTTAATGAGAGCTTGTGTCAGAGGCCTAGCAATCAGGGCTTTGTGCAATGTGGTGCTGCCTGGTCATTGAATGCACCCAACTCAGGGCCCGATCCATATGCATGTGCTACTTGGCAGCTGATCGCACTCATTTGCAGGGCTTGAGCGTTAATATGCACTGCATCGCTGCTAAATGTACCTGTGTTTAGGGCTTCAGCAAAGTTACCTTGAATAGCATCTTAAACACCCTTGTGAAGCTTGATAAGAACTGCGCTGAGTGGGTGAGGAGTATCCAATAAAACTTTACCACAGTAGGTTCTGAAGTTGTGTGTAATGCAAGTTAAGTTTATTACAGCGTAAATAGAGATGTTGAAATAAATAAAACACCTCTTGCTTACAAAGGATTTCTGATCATTTGAATTGTATGCTGAATTGTTTTTATATTGAATCATTTTCTATTACTATAGGAAAACAGACAGTTTGACAGTAAGGGGCAAAAAGAAAACATACTTTGACTTAAAATACCTCTAATTCATTGTGTTCAGAAAAAAATAGAAATCGTGACATTTAAACGGAATTGAATCATGGCTTGATTTCCCTGTTAAATCCGTAGTTAGAGCATCTAGCTCTAAACTGCACAGCTGCTAACGTACTGCAAATAACTGACACATTGCAATTTTCAAAAATTAACACTTTTACAATGGCAAATATAGTAAAGTGGGTTGGATTTTTTTTTTTTTTTTTTGTATATAGCGTTTTGCAGAACGAGGAGTCAATCCGTTGAAGATAATAGTTTTGTAAGGAGGGATGGGCGGTGGAGAAGGATGAGATTCCAAACAAAGGTTTTTGAAAGCCTGGAAATTGAAGCGGGAAAAAGTCAGCTTTGAGATTTGTGCCCAGGAATGTGAGAGAGAATGAATTTATGGGTGACAGAATCTCCAGACAAGTGGGAGGTCCAACTGTCTTTACAGCAGATGGAGCCATGCACAGAAAACCAAAAGTGTATTTCAGTTTAGCAAGAGAACAGGAGCCATCAACCAGAGGATCAGTCAAGAGGAAATCATCCAGCAAGTGTAAAACATAGGGAAACCTGAGACGATTAAGCTTTTTCCCCAAAGAGTACTTCCCGGTGGAGATGCCAATAGGGCTCACACAGAAAACGGGGAGAAGCAAAAGTTCAAATTAATAGACACTACATTAGAATCTTTGATAGTAGACTGCAAAAATGAGGAGGCCGAATCATTGACACAAAAACCCTGCAACAACCCAGTGAGAAGGTGATCTACACAGGCAGAGTCAGGGTGAGAGGTTCACAGGCGTGAACGGGTGCACTTTTAGGAGGTCCTAAAACCATTGTCCCGATCGTTCTTTGCATCCCGCCCTTGCTGAGGATGAAACTGAATCTTAGGGCTGACAGACCTGGGATAAGCCTGGTGACAGTTGCTGCCAGCCATGCCTATGGAACAGCATAGGCGGAGGAGGGCTAACGGTCAAACAGGCGAACCTATTTAAAGTCTAGGAGAACACACTAGAGGACTGCAACATATGAAAAACAGACTACAGGAAGTTGAGTAACAGTTTTCTTGGATGAAAAAAGACGAAACTGTGGCCTGTAAACGAACAAAATTATTAGTGTGCTTGTTCAAACAGAAACATCAATACAAAGGGATTGGAACCTTGGCCAAACATGAAATAAGTCGGGGAGACTACTGACCTAGCCACGTTGACCGTCTGAGTCAGCAGCTCCCTGCTAAGGCTGCTTAACAAAATCTAACTATTCAAAAGCAACAAAGGAAGCCCGCAAATCAAGACTACCAGAATCCAACTCCCAAACTAAAATAACAAAACCCAGCTGTATAAGAC
Organism: Oryzias javanicus; assembly: GCA_003999625.1. NCBI lineage: Eukaryota > Metazoa > Chordata > Actinopteri > Beloniformes > Adrianichthyidae > Oryzias > Oryzias javanicus. Next base: position 20,040,651 of record CM012440.1, read on the forward strand.
TGTCACAGACATAAGGAGGGTAAAAAAGAGAACAAACAAGCCAGCACAACTTAACTGAACAGCTACAACTAAATAAGAATTGAGGGGAGGCCCATTTTTAAGATCATGCAGTTTTAGAAACTACAAATGCAATCTTTACTTCGAGGATGTTGCTGGAGAAGTAAAAAGGTCAGAAGGAGCTGCTTTGTCTTCATCTATCTAGAGAAAGTCAATGTCATGGTCCTGAGAGAGGACTTGTGGTTTGTATGAGTATGGCTAACGTTCATGCAGGCCTTGGCAATGCCTGTTCAAGCAGTCACTTTCAATGAAAAGTCCTTTGCACGTTTTGGGTTTCTGCATGCAAAACGTTTGTGTTCATGTCAAGTTTTAAATTAGACTATGTGTAAAACATGCTGCTTCTGAATGCACGTTGCAAGTTAAACCAGTTGAACTTTGACTACTCAGGGACTCAGATTTGGTAGTGACCATTTATCAGACTGTTGCAACAACTCCTGAGGGTACAGGGTACTCCTCATGGTACAGTTCCGAGACGGTGAAAGGAGTCAACCATCATCCCTCTTCGCAAACAAACCAGGACCAAGGACCTACGGGATTACAGAACAATCACCCTGACTTCCATCTTATACAAATGTATGGAAAGGGTTATTCTTGACGAATTGAAATCTGAACTGACTGAAAAATTTGACCCTCTCCAGAGCTGCACGCAGTACGGAGGATGCCAGCCTCACACTTCTGGACAGAGTCACCAAACAACAGGACTCCAAGCTCCCAAACACATAGATTTTATTCATGGACTTCTCATCTGCTTTTAACACTGTAAATGATAATACACTGCTGGAACATCTTTCTTCACTGTTGGTTCATAAAACACTAAAACACTGATTTTAAGGATCAGAGAGTTTTTATCTGATAGGCTTCAGAATGTGGTGATGAACAATATTAAGTCCAGCCAAATGATTTTGAAAACCAGACTCCCCTAGGGCTGTGTATTGTCCCCACTTCTTTTCTCTGTGTACACTGTCAGCATCTCCAGCGACACAGAAGGCCTGACCAACCTGAAGTATGCAGATGATACGCCCCTTGCAGCATACGTGACAGACTCCCATGCCCTGGAAAAATACCAACAACTGGTCAACACTCTGATCTGCCTGTTCACCAAGAACTGCCAGTAACTGAACATCTGAAGATCAGGAACAAAACAAAGGAGCTGTGCTGTAGAAGTAAAAGGCAGAACAGCTCAGAGGATCTTTTATAACCCCTCATGATCCAGGCCCAGCAGGTGGAGCAGGTAGACTCTTTTAAATACTTGGGGACAATAATGGACTGCAGCCTGTCTTCCGGACACCATGTGGATGCTATTCTTTAAAAAGCACGGCAACGCCTCTACCTTTTAAGGAAATTAAGATTTTCTAATATTAATAAGGACATTTTATCAATGGTGTACATTTCACTGGCAGAGTCCATCCTCACATTCAACATTGCTTCCTGGTTCAACTTTCTCACACTTAAACAAAAAAACACTCTCAAAAATAATCGATGAGGCCTCCAAAATCACTCAAACACCACAATCTCCTCTCAGCAATCTGTAGAGGCGAGCAGTGATGAGGAAAGCCACCTCCATCACAGAGGACACTACCCACCCTCTCCATCACTCTTTCTCCCTGTTGCCATCAGGCAGGAGATACAGAACACCGCTGACCAGGACAAACATCTACAAAAAATCATTTATCCCCAATGCAGTCACTCTGTTTAACTTTCAATAGCACTTAAGTAAATTGTATGTATGTTGATGGTGGATTCTGTGATTTGTTGGATCTCTATGACTTCTGATTTTTCCATATATTTATTAACTTTTTAACTTTTATCAATTGAATTGAATTTTAGTGTGTTCTGCCGTGTTGACAGACAAATTTCTGTTCATTGAACAGACAATAAAGTCTATCTATCCATCTATGATGTTTGCAGATGAAATTGTAATTGAGAGCAGGAAATGGATAAAGGAGTATCTAGAGTAGTGGACTCTAGATCTTGAAAAGAGAAGAGTTTAAGTCAATTGCAGCAGAACAGAATATATTTGTGTAAAATAGAGAGGTTGAAGTGGAACCGTGAAGTTACAAGGAAGTGGATAAGATGGAGGATCTTGAGGACCTACGGTCAAAAGTCCAGAGCAACAGAGTATGCACGGAGAAGCAGGTGAGGTGAAGAAAGGTTGCAGGTTTAATTATTGGCATGAATGTAAGGAAGAATGAAAGGCAATTTGTAAAAGACTGTGGTGAGAGCAGCCTAATGTTGCTTCAGATTTTTGAGAAAGAGACGGGAGGTAGTACTGGATGCAGCAGAGTGAAAGATGTTGAACTTCTCTTTGGAAGTAAAAAGGATGGATAGATAAGACATTTATATATTAGAAAGGCATCCATGTTTAATGTTTTGGAAATAAATGCAAAGAAACTAAATGAAAATGTTTGAAAATTTGGAGAGATGGGGCATTGGTTTGGTAAAACTATGCAGTGGTTGAAACTAGAAGGAAAGAGGCTGCAGGGAGGACCAAGAAGGAAGTTCATGAATATGGTGGAGTACATGAAGGTAGTGACTGACAAGATGAAGAATGTGGGATCAGAAAGAGGTAGAAAATTGGGTGTGAGGCCCCTAAAATGAGACGCCAAAAGTCTAAGACTGTATTCAATAGCTGGTATATGTTTTTTGATATATTTCTGGGTTCTTCAGTATAGCAAATGACTGTTCACAAAGCATAGAAGTAGATGAGTGACATCAAATGTCTATGCTCTTTTGAAAATTTGGCTAGAAAAATCAATATTCCCACAGACAAAGGCTATACTTTGCAAAGCTGTCGTAAATAATGTGTTTAGTATGTGCTGCTATTATTAGGAGTGCAAGCTCAAAGTGGTGAAAAGGTCACCCAAATGTCTGTATCTAAAATGTTTCTCTTTCAAACAGTGTCTTCTTGCTGCTCCTATTCGAACAATACTCGAGCTGATCAGCACCACCAGGTCAGTTGGCTCCAATTAGCTGACTCCCATCAGTTGGTGACAGTTTAGAGGGCAATCTGCAGACAAAAAACAAAGGAAAAACAAAACACACAAACACAACACATGACCCAAGGGTCAAAACAATTACAACGGGAGTAATTGCCCAAAATGTAATTGTTCAAAACAGCAAAGACCATTAGGGATAAACTGATGACGAAAAATGCCTCAAACAAAATCCTTTTTTCTTGGCTCAAGCGCTTTGAGCTTTTTACTACACGGCCTTAGTGGTCCCTTGTTGTATCATCGTTCACCTTTACCCCGTCTCACCAATTCTTTTTTTGGTGGAATTTTGCACTTTTCCCCATTTGCTCTGCATCCTGATTGGCTGTTTAACTTGTCAATCAATCCCTTCCTGCCGTGTCTTCTGTACAGAATACGTTCAGGTTGCCGAATCTACATAAATCTTCGATCTCATTCAGATCTTTAATTTCATTCTATAGCGGTTTATTTTTCTACAAAGGTTTAAACTTTGTTAATCATAAGAGTAAAATATCAATGTCTGGCTGTGAAAATGGTATAAAGCATGTTAAGTGATTTACAGCCTTAAATCATATTTAATCCTATAATCTTTGTGGATTTCCCCTATTGCTGGTTACTTTTGAATGTGACTTCTCCAATAAATGGGGGAAAACTGCATTTTAACTTAAATTACTTGGATAAATTTGCTCTTTGGCTTCTCACTTATCCAAGCTTTATCTTTTAAAGCCCTTTGAGGATGCACATGTCTTTGGCTCCCCATTAGTCAGTTGGCATCTGGCGCAAAATTGTACAGGTGGATAGGTCCAATATTGTTCTCCATTTTTGTTGCACCAGTAATGTTGAGTTGGGGTTGTTAGGGGCTGTTACACAGTGGAAGAGAGTGCAAGCAAAGGGATGATGGGATAATAGTGGAAGCTTACATTCACTGCCCACAACTTTTTGGCGAGTTCTGATGAAGTCCTACCACTCTTTAGAAACTAGTGTCCTGGAAAAAAACACAGGTTTTCTTGATGTCCTAAAATTGACAATAATAATTAAAAACAGATACAAAAAAATGATTATAGTGGGACTTAAGATACTGTTAAATACATGTGTCACCTATGATTGTTATTGTTTACTTCTAGAGATACTTACTACAAAAAGTAATTCATAAGCAAAAGCTGTACAATTTTTTAGGGTGACATTGTAAGGGATTTATTTTGAGCAACAACAATAAATGTGTTTGTCAATCTGCACCCAGATTTACAAAAAACAAAATTGTGAACATGCGTTTTGACCAATCCAATATCATAAAAAAAACAAACCATCCAGCCCACGTTAGACAGAGAGAAATGAAACCCAAAATTTACAGAATACTTCGAAAAAAACATGTAAACAGTGCCTGTTTACACATCTATCTCTGTGTTTACAACAACTAGCTAAGTAAAATGTGTTTGACTCTTAACCCCTTGAAACCCATTGATGTAAACGTGCATTAAATCACTTTGGCTCCAAATTTAACTTGATATTTATATATATATATATATATTTATATTCAGGTGATAAAGGATTAATACAATTCACATAATATTGTAATGAAGGATACCACTTTATATTGTCACAGTGTGTTGCCCTTACAGGACAATGGTAGCCGCTGTTCAAAAGCCCCTCATTTACCTCTGTCAACATTTTCTCATGTCCGCCAGAGGATTAAAGGTCCAATTGTCAAACAAGCAAACATGCAGTTCATGACAAAGCTCTCACTGAAACAAATGGGATTCACAAACAAAATTGATATTAGCTTTCAAAATAACATGTAAATTTCAATCATTATAAAACATTCAAAACACACAATTTAGCCTGTCCTAAGTAAACAGTTGAAATGGTTATAAAAACTGTTTTTTTTTTTGTCTTTAAAGCTGCAGTATTTGTCAATATGTCTGCAATTGAACTCACACACACACACAGCAAATGAACATCTTCTTCATTGTATTTCCTGTCCCAAACACCTGCCTTCATTACACACAAAGCTTGAGTTCATTAAATCGTTGAAATCCATACAGCTAAACTAATGGCTCCCTGAACATTTATTTTCATCATCAACCCACAACATCTGCCTCTGGCAGCAGATTTGAGGTATTGTGTTGCCACTTTGAACCATTTAGACAAGAAAATCATCTCCCTGAGATACATCTTCGTATGTGTGGAGCTGCTGTCATTGTGCAGCACTATAAATGAATTTATTCTTGATTATCTTATCTCTGTGCCGTCCTGCTGGAAAACACAGAATAATTGTTTTCTATTACATCGCCATCTGCATTTAAATGTGGATAAAATGGTAAAGTCATCAGTACACAATCTATGCAGGTGAATGCAGAAAATTGATCTTGCTTTTAGGATTTTTTTTCCAGCTAAAGAAAGCAATGGACAAATAAAATGAAATAAATCCTGGTGTACCGTGAGATTCAGACCTGTCAGGAAATTTGCTGCTTTAAGGGGAGTGCATCCATGTTTTGAGCACCTTATCCCATAACTATAGTGTCATCCTGTCACAATATATAACTGACAGGGATTATTACAAAGAGAATCCACCTGTAATAGCCCAGCTTTTCCACCATGGCTTAAAATATGATCCAATGCTGGATTTGGTGTGTTTTTGGTCAGATTGTTGAAAAGGTTGTAAAGCTTTTAAATCCTGCAAGACACCAGATTTTTGTCTTCTGACGTTGCCAAGAAATATAGTCAAGTTGGGAAAAAATATTAATTTTAAAATGTATTTATTTTAGTATATATTTATATTTCTCAGACACGAAATAAAGTTTGTTTAATACTAGGGATGTAACAATTGGGTCAAGCCAGGATTTGATTCACAGTTTTAAAGTCATTATTTCATTTTTTCCTATTAGCAGAAAGGATTCAATACAAATAAAAAAATATACATAATCCTGAAATGATCACAAATCATACTCGGTTCATGTTGTGCTCCACGTGTGATGACCGCTCTGTGCCCACTCAACATAACCCCACGCAGTGTAAAGTTTTTTGAAGATGCCCTCTAATTTGTAGTTTGATTTATGTTACTATCTGACAGGACTTCTACGTAACTGACATGGTTCCATTAGATGGGGAATTTTAAATAATTTCACATCTTCATTTGGTTTGCTTGTCTTTCAAACACGGCACCCTCCAGAGCAAAGAAAAGACTGATGTGAGTTAAACTAACTGGAGGAAAAAGCATGCAGTTTCAATATCTGCTTATTATTCAGTACGGGTTTGACCAAAACAAGCTCTGATGAGAAATTGTGTGTGTGCGGGGGGGGTTGTGTGTGTTTGTGTGTGTGGGGGTGGGGGGGGGGATTAATGAGGGAAAAGAAGTTTGTGCATGTATTTTTGCACCAACTGTTTTGACCTTTTTTTATAATTTGTGTCCATTCACACAAATTAAAATGCAACTGTGAGGATTGTGCCTATTTGCTTTGTCTGATTTCTATGACGTTGGGTTTTTAGGTTTTTTGCTTTTCCTAAGTCTACGGTTTACGGTTTATTCCTTTTCAGGTCATGTTTTGGCACTCTATTTCTGTATTACTGTTTATTCATATCCATCGATTCATTTTCTTAACCCACTTTATCCCTTTCGGGGTCACGGGGCTGCCAGAGCCTAACCTGGCCTCTGTTGGACAAATGAAAAGTAAACCCTAGACAGATTGCCAGTCCATTGCAGGGTCACACAATCATACACAAACACCCAAAGACAATTAAGAGTAATCAATCAACATATGAAGCATGTTTTTGGACTGTGGGAGGAAATCGGAGTGCTCAGAGAAAACCCACGAATGCATAAGAAAAGAATGCAAATTCTGTAATGCTTTCATCCACGATTTGAACCAGAGTTGTCTCGCTGTGAGGTGCAAGCAAGAACCACTGCATCACCATCCAGCCCAGTTATTCATATTTAAGTCAATTTATAAAACATTCAAGTTCTCATCAGTGATGGTGAGATGAAGCCTCATGAGGCATGGAGTCTTCTCAGCCAGGTGTGTTGAAAATTGGTTTGTTCCCTGAGGTCTCAAATGAATACAAGGGGCCCTCACTGGTGTCTGATAATAAAACCAAAAAGGTTTTGACATTAACGCAAAGCTTTGCTGTAATCAAGATATACACTACTTTGTCTGGGTTTAATCACAAAATAGACCATGAACAGATTTGCACCCTCAAGGAGTGAAAGGCGGTGCCTCATAGATCAAGTCGTTTTACTTCGGTTATGAAAAGAGTTTGCAAAAATAACTTTATCATTTGTTGTCTCCAAAGGTAATATATGATCACATATTTGGATATAGTTTATTCTAAAAGACTTGAGAAAAGTATCGAATGACCCCCTTAATCACCAAGCCTCCTCCAACTAGGTGGTGGACATGGTGGTATCGGATAACAATAGTCCAGTATGAATACCATATGCTAATTGCACCTTCAAGAACGTGATTTCTTGAAAGTGTGTCCCATGCCCGGTGTGAACGTAGCATAAAGTAAAGCATGGTTTTGTCCTTACAACAGACCAAAGGCAACATTTCCTTGGCACGTGAAATTATTTTAGGACCTCTGTTGAGACATTATTGGATTTTTACACTTTGCAAATTACTAAAACACTGGCTTATTTTGTAAAAGAAATGCTATTTTCCCTGTTTGTAAACATCTTGTTAAATCCTCTTGAGTTTCCCATTGAAATAAAAAGAAGCAGTTGGCTCACAGCCCCAGCTTTCTCATACAGCTCAATATAATGTTGTGTGGTTTTCTTTCTCTGTAGTCAGAGGTTTAAACACTTTTGGCATTCTTGTTTTGCTTTTTAATTTAGCTGATTTGTAAATGTGCTGAAACAACTTTCTACCTTTCAAAGAGACATAATTGTCATGCAGATGTTCGCATTTCCTGTGAAATTGCACTTATTTTATGCTGGACAGTTGCCACACTATTTCCATAACTGGAACTGTGGGTGTGTCAATTGCATGCCTCAAAAACAAAATTTAAAATCAACTATTGTCACCTATGTAGGTATAAAACATTAATATGCAGTTTCCAACCAGAAGAGCATTTTCACAGTGTAAAATAATGTTTTATATAACAAATACTTTTGCAGTATTAACATTCATACAGTTGTGCAATAAAGAAGGTATTTAAATATATTATTGGCATATAAGAGTATGCAATAAGTAGTACAACTGAGCAGTCAAAACAAAATATGCCATGGTATTGCATTTCATGAAAATAACTGAATAATATTTAAATATGTAACTGTTTTCAGAGTGTATCTACATGTATAAATGTATGTGGGTGTATTTGTCTGCATTACTCTTTTGCATATTCATCCAGGATGTGTGCATAAAAATATGACTCAAAAACAGATGACAAATTTAACTGGTGAAAACGATGAAAGATGATGCCTTTAGCCACATATTTTTTCCAGTTATAATAAGGGTGATGATGAATTAAGGTGACACCAGACGGAGACCATTTTCAAAGCGTAGATGCCTGGACCTGATAGCCTTCAGGGCCAGCGAGCACACTTGGGAGTCCATTGTTCTATGAGCTCCAGATAGAAAGACACTCACCTCTCACTAACCTCTGATGTCGAGGCCTCATGAAAAGTGGGGACTCGCCCTGAGGGAGGATATGTATTATTGTGATGGAATATCTCAGGAAGCCTGCTCCTTTCTAGCATAGACTCCATTGTTGTGTTTTGAAGGCATAAATAAATGTGCTGTTGTTTTGAGATTTGAAAAATCTTATCAAGTATTAATGAGGATTCCATCTCAAAACCCCTCCAAACCAGGATCTTATCGTAACCAGTTTATGTTTACCTTTAAATAGGACTTTGTGGTCCTTTTAAAGGACGATTTCTGGATTGGCAAAGTCACTGCAAATGCCTTTACCCAAAGCATAAAGTTTTACAGGTAATTTCCAAAAATAAAGAGTCTCTTTAACAGTTTCATTAAAAAGACATTAAAGTAGAAAGAAGGAAGCAACACATTGGCACTGACTTTAATTTCCAGTGGGGGTTTCAGACAATCGCTCTTTACAGCAGAAGTCATTCATTCATTCACTCTCTTTAAGATACCTGTTGGCAAAGGTCGATGCAGAAAGGCCTGGGGACCCAGGCACACCAAAAAGGGAAAGATTAAGATACAGGGTATTGATAAACCATCACTGACAATACAAACAACTCATTGGGAGCTTGTCACATGTTCTCACTGACTGAAATCTCCTTTACCATTCACTCCTGATAATGGAGTTGAATTATACCAAACAAAGTGATGGTTGTCTAACATGGATTTATCTATAGTACCCTTTTTCCCTCTAATCAGGGCAGAGGAGCCAAGACTGTGCGGTCAATTATTTCTGATTTTTTTTTTTTTTTTAACTCAGAGCGATAAAGAGACGAGCAGTCTGTCCTTCAAGGTGAACACCTACTTTTATAATTCTGGATATTTGATGGGAAAGGACATTACCGCAACGAGGACATGAGACTGCAGCCTCAAACAATGACCGTATTTATAGCTGGGCAGTGGGTCGGGTGATGTCACCTGTTGGGTTTTTCTGGGCTTATCTAAAGTCATATATATATGTATTTTAAATTCCGATGTTTTCCCCATGTTGATACAATGCCACTAATTCATTATGCTTTTGAAAATGGGCAAACATTAGAAGGCAGTTCGAAAGAGTTAAAAGATACAACCGTCACCTCAACAAATTTAGACCCACTTCAAAGAAAATTGTGTTTTGGGTCTTTTTGATGTACATTCTTTTAAAAGCTATTTTACGGTGGCCGAGACGGCTCACATGATTGCAAAAGCCACAACAGAACGGCAAAAGCCAAAACACAACGACAAAAGCCGAAACACGAAGACAAACGCCGAAACACAACGGCGAAAGCCGAAACACGACGGCAAAAGCCGAAGCACGACGGCGAAAGCCGAAGCACGAAGACAAACGCCGAAACACGACGGCAAAAGCCGAAGCACGACGGCAAAAGCCGAAGCACGACGGCAAAAGCCGAAGCACGACGGCAAAAGCCAAAGCACACCAACGAAAGCCAAAACACAACGGCAAAAGCCACAGCACTCCAGCAAAAGCCAACACAGAACGGAAACGAATCAGAACGGAAGTGAATAATGGACTTTTTTTCTTAACCTTTCATTCAGTTTCAAGCAATTGGTGATTCTTGAGAGATAAGTGATTTTGGTAAGGGATAGGTGAGGGTGGACGTTCGGTGTTGCCGCTTTTATTTCTTCTTTCAAAGCCTTCACGGAGAGCTTTCGGGGGAGAAAAAAAAGGAGGGCGGAGGAGGGAAAACGGGATCTGGTTTTTTGTCTGCCATTCCTTCTTTTTTACCTATTTTTTTATTACTTTTAAATACCTTCCACGTTATCGTCAGTGTAAACCCTAATACTGGGGATCTATATATTGAGTTTAAACGTTTAGATATGCAAGTTATGTGGTGGCCTAATGGGTAGCACACTTGGTTGCTGTCCCAAAGGGTTGGGGTTCGAGGCTTGCGGAGTCATTTAGTATTATATGTTTTTTTTCTGTAAAAAAAAAAAAAGTATCATACTGGTTCTTACGTACATTTTAAGAATCAAAATAAATAAATACTTCTTGCAACATAATTCCAGGTAGTTTAGTCATTTTGTTGCATGGGTGCATGGCGAAAAGGAATTTTGGCGCTGCGCGCCACAACCCCACCATCCTGAACTGAAACGACGTAACTGCCTGGAATTATGTTGCAAGAAGTATTTATTTATTTTGATTCTCAAAATGTACGTAAGAACCACGTATGATACTTTTTTTTTTTTACAGAAAAAAAAATGAATACATACTAAATGATTCCTGCAAGCCTCGAACCCCAACCCTTTGGGACATTAACTAAGTGTGCTACCCATTAGGCCACCACACGGCTTGCGTATCTAAACGTTTAAACTCAATATATAGATCCCCAGTATCAGGGTTTACACTGACGATAATGTGGAAGGTATTTAAAAGTAATAAAAAATAGGTAAAAAAGAAAGAATGGCAGACAAAAAACCAGATCCCGTTTTCCCTCCTCCGCCCTCCTTTTTTTCTCCCCCGAAAGCTCTCCGTGAAGGCTTTGAAAGAAGAAATAAAAGCGGCAACACCGAACGTCCACCCTCACCTATCCCTTACCAAAATCACGTATCTCTCAAGAATCACCAATAGCTTGAAACTGAATGAAAGGTTAAGAAAAAAAGTCCATTATTCACTTCCGTTCTGATTCGTTTCCGTTCTGTGTTGGCTTTTGCTGGAGTGCTGTGGCTTTTGCCGTTGTGTTTTGGCTTTCGTCGGTGTGCTTCGGCTTTTGCCGTCGTGCTTCGGCTTTTGCCGTCGTGCTTCGGCTTTTGCCGTCGTGCTTCGGCTTTTGCCGTCGTGTTTCGGCTTTTGCCGTCGTGTTTCGGCTTTTGCCGTCGTGTTTCGGCGTTTGTCTTTGTGCTTCGGCTTTTGCCGTCGTGCTTCGGCTTTTGCCGTCGTGTTTCGGCTTTTGCCGTCGTGTTTCGGCGTTTGTCTTCGTGTTTCGGCGTTTGTCTTCGTGTTTTGGCTTTTGCCGTTGTGTTGTGGCTTTTGCAATCATGTGAGCCGTCTCGGCCACCGTACTATTTTCTCCCCCTTAAAAAGAACTGGGATGAATACAAATAATTTCAATTCAAGAGCACCCAACGATCTCACAATTAAGAACGTCTTTAGAACTATGTTTCTGAGGATTTATTTTCTTAAATTGTGAATCAGGAGCAGACAGAAAAAAAAGGTATAAAAAAGATTGTTGCTTTTATGTGCAAACCACAATTGGCAAGTTACAAGCTCCCTTCTCTTCCCTATACTGATGCATCCACTTGCAGACAAATAGTCAATAGTTATTACCAGGGCAACTGCCATTTTAGTTGCACTGGTTATGTTAGGTTGGGAGTGTGAGGGGCCATAAGTTAATGAGAAAGTGTGTAAACAGAGGGATGATGAACTGAGAACACTTTTACAATATGTCAAAAGATAATCAGAGTTGGTCTTTAAATCTTGAAGGATTCAAGTCAAATGTATATGTTAACTGCATAAACAGCCAAGCTTTAAAGATTTTGTATTATTTTGGAATCGCCAGCGACCGATCCGGTGTTCAACAGGATAAGCACTAGTGAGTTAGTCAAAAGTGGGTTCAACTCTTTATGGAGCAGAAATCAAAGCAACAATCATTTGATTGTTGACTTATGCAATCACCTGAGCCAGTACTGTGATGCTAGGGTCTGAGATGCTGGGAGCCACTCAAACTTGGGAACACAGTAGGGTCCATGAAGAATCCAGTGGGATTTTTTTTTTTTTTTTTTTTATTGACTGCTATTCACATAAAGTGACAAGTGTTCTGATTGGCTGCTCAGGGATTTTGGCTGCATTGAGCTGAATGCGGATGAGAAGTCTGCAAAGAGGAGCCTGGTCGTGGTGTTGGTATCTCCAGATGCTTCTGAATAGAGTTCAAGATGATCTTTGTATTGTCAACACCTGCCAGCCAACAACTGAAGTGGATCCGTAGGTTTTTTTTTTTTGTTAGGTTTGTGATGTGATCCTTAATGATCCTCTCCGTGGACTTCAATCCTGGAGATGTAAGAACTTCAGGATGGAGATCATTCAGGACCTAAGGATTGCCTTTTTTCTCATTGGGGATCACTAACCGTGTCTGTTAGGTAGGTACTGCGCTGCTGGATCCAGTTGCTCAGCACAGTGCTACAGGGGTCGCCCACAGATATTGTCTGGTCCTGGAGTTGTGTTTCGTTCTGTCCTTCTAAGGACCTTCACAACCTCTGTTGTGCTTATGATAAGAGAAGAGTCTTGAGTTCTGAGTGAGGAGATGGCTGAATTCATCTGGTTGGTGTGATCCTTCTCAAATCTGGTGAAGGAGTGGAGGTCATTAATAAGAGAAGTGGAGTTGCCATCTGTGATGTGGATGGAGTTTACAGCTGACATGTTCTTGAAGCTCTGGCAGGCTCTATGAGGATTGTATTCTTGCTAACCTCTTTCTTTTCAGCGTCAGTTCTGTTGAAGATTATTTTTATGTTGTTGCTGAGAATTGTTTTAAGGTTTTTGGTTAGCCAGGATTTGTTGTTGGGCTACATGAGGTAATTTTTTTGGTGGGGATGACGCTGTTCACAGAGAATGAAATGTAAGCAGACACTGTCTCCACCTGTTCATTGATGTTGGAGGAGAACGTAAGGATGTTCCAATCAGCAGTTTCAAAGCATCTTTGCAGCAAATCAATGTGCTCTGTTGTCCACTCTTTAATGTCCTTTGTTATGTTCTGTGTCCTCATAACCACTGGTGGGAAAGCTGGAGCAAGAAATATGCTGTTGTGATCTGAAGAGCCAAAAAGGAAGAGGGACATGTATGTGACGATTAAGAACTGAACCAAAATATGTATTTATTTATGTTTTCTCCAGGCAGGTGTTACAGTTAAAATACTGATGGAAACCTAAGAGTGTTTTGTCAACTGAACAATGGTTGAAATCATCCATGATGAATTTTGGAGCATTTGATGAAAATGGATCATATTTATCTAAAATATTTTAACTTTTGTAAGTTGAGGATGAGATTGCCTAAAGGTGGATATAAATAAGAAATAGCTGAGGGGATACCCTCTGGTGCTACCATGGACTTATGGTGACTCCTAAGAGTTTAATATCAGAGTACCACGGCTTTTCTCTAACCACAACAGATTTACACCAACGGGGGACAATGTGTCGGCAGACTCCCCTACCAAGCTGGGGGATCCTTCTCATTTAAATAGGTTTCAGTGAAAACCAGAATGGAGGCAGTCTGGTATTACAGTCTTTTCTCAATCGTTTTGGTGCATTTTTCACAACAGTATAAAAGTTTGCACCACTGCCCAGACATTTCTTAAAACAAAGGTAGATAGAACACAAAAGCGAATCCCTTTCTCAAATGGAAAGTCAGTTGCAAAAAAGCAAGTCAGTAGCTCAACATGGGTAGTTCATGCTTCAAAAGCAAGTTTTTTTTATGTCAATGAAAGTGTCAGTGTCGCCAAAATAACAAGTTATGACTCCTCCTTCTTTGAACAATTAAGTCAAAAGATTTGAATATGTTTTCCTTGAGACAGATTACTCTGGAAGTGCTTCAGAATCTCATGTAAAGTGAAGACCACATTATGTATCACGCATGGCATTTTGAAAACTAGAATTCAATAGAAAAAAAAAAGATGTTGAACACGCACAGCAATATGCAAATGGAAGGGAAACAAACAAACAAACAAACAAAGCCATTTCTTTCATGCCGTCTGCCTTTTGCCATATCAAATCCTGCTTCATCAAGATATGTGAATGTGTGTAATCATTCCCTGGCCTCCAAATCTAGGAGCTATACAAAGGGTGAGATGAAAAATAAAGAGCAAGATCATATGCCCCCCCCCAAAAAAAAAAAAAAAAATTGAATTACACAAAATTCACCGTAACTATAGTTGCAGTAACATGTGTGGCACTGTAATGGAAGTCCATAGCATAGTAATAGATAAACGTTTTACAGTAAAGCTACACAACAGAGTAAAGGATGTCTACAAGTTTTATCTGTACATACTGGTGATGGAGCTCCTTCACTCAGTCACTGTTCCATTCAGACTATACTTTGTACAGTTGTTTTCTGTATTTTTTTCTCCTTCTTCCATCCATCCTCACCCCCCTTCCACAAGGCTGACCTTTCATATGTTCCAATTTTGTTGATAAATGGATGTACCTCATGAAAATGTTGTCTCCTGTCTTATATATTCTTGTAAAGTAGGGGTTCAGCTGTGAGTGACTGTAAAGGAGAAGCTTATCAACTAATGTTCAATCACGTCTTATCATCAATCTATAATGAGGTTCTCTTTAAAGTTGTCATGACACTGTCATGGAAACACAACAAGAATTACATTTAAAATTATGAATGTTTGACAACATTTTCAAATCCGTCGAAATGAAGAGTATTAGTTGTCCAAACAATAACTAATCAGCCTGGATGTGTGTAGATCATTTTGATGCTAATGGATGAAATGAACTCCATTTCTCTTCTCGTTACCTTCCTTTTGTTTTGCGAGGACTCCGTGATGTTGAGCTGAGAGCAGGGTTGTAGCTCCTGCAGCAGTTGGTTAATAAGAAAGACCTGCCAGGAAAAGTCTTTCAACTGCAACAATACTTTCTTAGAGTAAGTTATCTCAAGATTTACTGCAAAGTAGTGTCCCGGAGTTATGAATTTTCCGTCCTTGAATGCTCGGTGTGAACGCAGTTTTAGTCAGAAGAAACCAGAATAGTTGGTATTTGGCAGAAGAGGGGAGTAAATCTGAATATCATCTGCTAAACAATGGAAAGAAATGTTAACTTCTTCAAAATGTGAATCCAGGGGCAAGTCGATAAAGTGAAAAAAGGGTAGAGGTCAGAACCTAGCCCTTGGGCAGCCCAAAAAAAAATTGTAATTGTATCTATAATGCTGACACTGGCCTCAAGGAAGAAAAGAAGGATATTAAAGTTATTGTAAAAAAGGTTACTAGCTGATCATCTAAAAGTTTTAAAAGATGCGCTGGGACATTTTATAAAACCAGTTTAGAATTTGACACGCCTAAATGTACTGTTGCTGTCACTGTTTCCATAATTTAAAGTACAAAATGTAGCTTTAAGATTAGAAAATACTTTTTATAATCAGGCCAGTTTATTTTTGAGAGTGTGTTTTATGACTCCATGTTTGAGGTCAATTGAGACAGTGCACAGCCGGAGCATATTTATATCTTTCTGAAGATAAAATGGTGGATGACAGAGCTAAGGAGTGTAAGAGTGGTGGAAAATTAAGAGGGAAAATCAAGGGGGAACAGCTTTGGTTGTGATAAAACAAGGTGATAAAGAGTAGTTTGAAAATCTTCTGTGCTTGTGAAGTCTTAAATTAAGACTTTTTTTTTTTTCTTTCAGAAAAAATGCAGTTATTTCAGTGCAAATCTTTTACATAGTTTAGAGAATAGACCGACACCCGAGGACCAGCATGTAAAAAAAAATTTAAATAAGGTGTGGGCATTTCCTTAAATCAGACCGGACTAAAACTGTTTTGGCGGCTTCAACATTCTCTTGGTACCATAAAATGTGTTTTTGAATATTTCTAGGAAAGCATGGAGATTGTCTGTTCTTCATTTCCTCTCAACCTAGTTGACACCCACATCTGACTTCTCTGCTTGGAAACATTACAATAAAGTGGTGTGAGATGCCCACATGCACCAGAAATTGTAGTGTAGCCTGTTCAAGTTATAGAAGTTTTAACTGACCGGATTCCTCAGTAAAAGCATGTGGTGCCTGCTAGTACAACCTCAAATGTTTGTTTCACAGCTTCTCCTGAGCTCTTTCTCAGTTCAAGGGCTTTGGACTTCAAACAAGCTTACTTGTGATAGTTCCTCTAAAAATGTGACTCAGACTGACTCCATCCAATCACTGTCGACGGATTTCAAAATGGCAGTGGCTGTATCATGAAGTCACGGTGATGGCTTTGGCCTGATTCTGGGAGGCATTTTCTAAGGGTGACGTCAAAACCTCATTTTTTACCCTGATTAATCGATGTCTCTGTTCTGAAACTAATGGTGAGGTATTAGTGTCCCAGCGGCACGTAACACAAAAAGAACTACAGACTGGATCCACTATAATCCTTACTATTGTTTCAAAAGATATTTGTCTGTATAAAATTATAAATTATATCTTGCAGGTAATGCCACAGGAAGTGTTTTTTTTTTTTTTTTGCTTTTCACGAGCATTCACTCGTGTTTTTAGTGTCTCTTCCACCAGGTGACAGGTGAGTGCCACATTGGTAGAGGTTCATTGTATGGTGGGAAGCCAGAAGTGACATATTTTCCATTTCATTTTTCTGTCTAAAAGAGTTTAGGAACCATCAAAGTGGGAAGCAGCTATCTCTCGTTTTGGGCACTCCCTTTTTTGGCATAACAAGCATCTCGTCATTACCAGGTCAAATTGACCTACATTACTTTTCAGATCAGCTTCTGCTATTTTTATTTATTTATTTATTTTTTTTACATCTTTGTTGTATTTTAATCTTGTCTTACTTTTTCTTTTTCATGTTCCTATTTTGTTGTGGATTTATTGGTCTTGAAATTTGCTGCTAGTAATTGATTATTTAAATTTCTGTTGAGGTTTATTCCTGTGCTAACAGAGTAGAGCAATGCATGTATATTTTATTCTAAAACAAAATATTTTCACTTTTTTGGAAAGACCATACAGTATACAGCTGTGCAAAATTATAATCGGACCTACGATGGTAAAAATGTACTTGCAATTTTTTTTTTTAACGTCACTGATGAATAATTTCACTTTTTATGTTGAAATTTTATCCTAGACATTTTTTTACCCTTTCATTATTCTATAAATACCAAAGCAAAATCAACAAAACCAATTGCTAAAGTTATTTTCTAGTACATAATAAAGAGATGGATTATGAGAATTGTGAAGTTTATTTAATATTTAACATTTTAGGTACTTTAATTTAAAAGATGTAAATTTTGTTGCAACTTTTAACTTAAGCTGTAGTAAAAATCATAAATATCTGCCATGACATCTAGGAGGGTCTGATTAAAGTGTTACCAGTTTCATGTTTTATATGGTTGTTTACAATAGAGGTCTGCAACCTTTGATGTTAAAATGAACATTTGATTCAGTTTTTTTTCTGGGCAAAATTTAGCAAGAGTTGCAAAATCACTGTTTAGAAAAATGCACTTTGTTTTAGTGAACATGGATCCATTATTTTATGAAATTCACCTTGTAAATGTTGACTAAAATTGACTCATTATAATTTCCTTGGTGTAACAAGTGATTTTTTTTTTTTTCTTCTGACGGGAGCACATATAAGTTCCTTTCAAATTAAAATTTCCCTGTTATTTCCTGTTATTTTTCTCATTTATGTCACATTTGAAATTCTAAATACTAGAAAAACCTTTCTTCTTGTAGTAATTAGTAGTGTTAGAAATACTAACTTAAGATCCCTATATCTAACTAAAAAAAGATAGCCTAAAAATGGTGGTGAAATTTTTTTGCATGATCTGTCAAACCTTTTCTATTTTTTATTTATTTATTTTTTTGATGACATTTCTGTGTTTCATAGATTAGTTAAATTGTGCTTTTATGATTTGTTATACAAATGATGCCTGATGTTTAAATGGGTCCTGGGTACTTTGTCTCACTTAAAACTAAAGGTTGGAACTTTTACATGATCCCCTACACTAAAACAACAAAGAATATATCAAAAATGATGGTAATAAAATGGATTAATGCTCTCCCTCGTTGGTGATCCTTCATATGGTTATGAATCTGTCTTCTCTCAGCAGTGGAACTGGCCCCTGGGAGCCAAAGCATGTTTGTTAGAACAACTTCATTACAGTCTTGTTAACATGAGAACACATAAATCACTGTAAAGTTTGGCTACCATCTCCAACAATCTTACACACACACAGTGACACACACACCCCCACCATCAAACGGCAGTGATGAAGAGGAGATTTACACCTAAAGCTGCCTCATAAAAGAAGGGAATTCCTCGAGTCAGCTCTTTGTCTTTGGGGACATTAATAACAGCAAAAAAAAAAAAAAGAAAGAAGCAGATTGCTGCCGATAATTTGACGATCCTCTTAGGCATCCGCTCTTCATTACCTGACTGAGACAAGCCTCTCCCAGGATGCCTCAGGCCTCATTGAACAGGAGAGGTGGGGACGGTAATTATTTCTTGGGCCAACCCCAAATCGCTTCCCATTATTCTCCATCCAACATGTAGGCGCAGTACCCTAGATATGTCGCTCGCAGCCCCCCATCATAGGCTCTGTTGTCATGCTGCTAGCTGTTAACTGTGCCCCAATTTATTAGACCCTTAATTGTGCGTTGCCATGTTTGTTTTGGCCCACGCTTGCCGAGACATCAGCCAGTCGCGTTGTTTACTGAAATAGAAAAATGTTGCTGGAAGGACTTCCTGTTTCTCTGTATTGATTTTCTTCACATAGACAAGCAAACCTAAATCAGTTCCTCATGTCTGCTTCATTCAGCAAATGCAATTCTTTCTCCCCATTTTCATTTACAAATTAACAAGTCATGCCACAGAAACTTTAGATGGTAACAGCATAAATGTATCCATACTTGCACATATTTTTTCCTAGTGCTGCAGAAAATCTTCACACTTTTGATTGGTTTGTTTAATTTATTCAGTTGCAACTTTAGGAGATTAAATGTTAGTTGGCAAAGAACACAACCCTAATTTACATATGAGTAGTCTTATTTGCATTTTGGCTGCTTTCCTTTTTTTTTTTGCTTTTCTATATATATATATATATATATATATATGTGTGTGTGTGTGTAGGTGTGTGTGTATATTTATGGGGTTGTATAGTTTATGATGCTGTATAAAGAAGGTCCTATTCCAGATTTTTCCTGCTTCCTTTTTGGGACTTCCTCCTACAGTCTAACAACATGCGTGGCAGATTGACCAGTGCTTCTAAATTACCCTTAGGATTTAGAGACTGTGTAAGTGCATATGGACTGCTATTAAACTGGTATGCTGCATACAGTGTTTCAAGCCATCTGTGATGGAAGGAGCACATAGAGAGAAGCTATATGTGTGCGTGGGGGGGGTGCACTTCGTGAAGCAAAATGATATAATTTATATAAGAAATTATTTTTCAATCCAGGAAAAAATATTTAAGATACCTTTTCTACATTTTCTTATTGCACAATAATTAACTTTGGCTTGTTTTTCTCTTTAAATGAAGGGTTGAAGGGTTAATTTGAACCAAGTAGGTTAGCCTCATTTTACAAATGGTGGTCAATCATTATATTGAGGTTCATCTTTCGTTGTCTTGCTGTTTTATAGATTTTTTTTTCAGTGCAATTTTACATATATTTATTTTATTTTTTTTTTACACAGCAAATTGTCCTCCACTTCCTGATTGACTTTTGACCACCTTGAATCAATCTCCTCCGTGCCATATCTCCTGTCTGAAGACCATACACTGAAAAAAGGGAAACGTTGCATCATTTAGCAGAAGTTCTGTCATTTTTACATCTAAGATAATTATTTTCATAAAATTAAAATTATAAGCTCATGGTTTAATCACCTCCTTTTATTATTTGATAGAAAAACTAATAACTTTAAATATAAAAAAATATGGAACTTTTGTTTATTGATCCAACATTTAACTTTTTACTGTGTTTGACCTTTTGATTGCGATCAGATCTTTGTTTTAATTCTTTAACACTATTTCATATTAAGGTTTGAACTTTGAGAGTTTAGACCAGGGGTGTCCAAAGTTGTTCTTCAAGGGCCGTCCTCCTGCTGATTTTCCAAAACCCGGTTTGTCTGCTGCTGATTACCTTGATCAGGTGCTCTTGACCAATAAGGAGCTTCAATGGCAGATTGGTTGGAAAACATGTAGGTCTCCGGCAAGTTACTAACATGCAGTCATAAAAAACAAACATTGCGTTTCTGCGCTTTCACTAACTTCTATGAACTTCCACCATGGTCTAGGTGACTACTGTTAACTGATTGGCTGCTGGGTGTGGATACTCATCTTTAAGGAAGATCTGGTCCAAAAGCTCAAATGTTCAATATCACTGCCTGGGCTTCTTCAAAACAGACGTTTGCGTGATCATCTGGACAAAAACAAGCAGTAAGAAGTGAACTTTCTTTCTGAAGTGGTGCTTTGTACTCCATCGTGCCGATCAGCTCATAGATGGCTTTCCTTTGCCGCTGCAGACAAGGTCTGCGCTGTTTCAGTAGCTCAACAGCATGTTGTAATGAAACGGTGACAACGGACCACAACATAGATCAAATAGTCAGCTTAGAGTGAAAAAGTGATTTAACCAAAAAAATAATAAGAATAAAGTACTAAATATCTGTTGGAAATGTCTTACTTTTTTAAGAGATCATGCTTTGCATGAGGACAAAAACAAAATTAGTATGCTTTGTCAGCTGTTGAAGACTCTCGATCCAATGTAAACCTTTATGTGTTCAAACTTCAGGATTAAACTTATTCAGAAAAGCCTTCTTCTACAAATATGGTTAAATGTATAGATTTTGATTGGCCAGCCTCAAATGTGGTGTTGGAGTGTATTTGGATCACCTGATGCTGAGTGTCAAATGAAACCATTTGTTTTGCCCCATTTTGAGATGAGTCTTTGGTAAAATGGTGGTTTATCTCTGACTCACAGTCCAAGCACCATACAGAAAAAAACAACTCATCTAGTATTGATAGTTTTGGCTCGACACTATTCCTCCTCAGAATGTCTAAACCCATGGAGGGGAGATATACTCAATTCTGCCGTCTTTTTCAATTTCTCCTTAATATTTGCAGTTTTTATCTCTGTCATAAGGTTCTTTTTTATTTGATTACTTCCCTTTCAGTTTGAGCCAATAATTTTTTAGATTGTGCTTATTTTCATCTAAGATTACATGAGTGTTTTCATTACATTTTTTTTAGGATTAAATCATGGTTGATTCTGGGCTTTATTTTACCTAAATTAATAAATCACATGTTGCCAGATTAATTATTGAGTGGATCTGCCAAGCCCAACGTTGATGGCCTGGTTCGATCAAATTATCATTATTTACTCCCTGCTGCATCTCCCTCAAGAGGATTACAGACCCATTTGAGGAATGAAGGCTTCATATGAATTCTGCATGAAGGATCTTACTCATCTTCAGCCTCAAAATTAGAATGAGAGACGAGTTATGATGAAATTGTTTTCCCTTCTGTGTGATCGATGCTTTTCACTTTTGCCCCAAAACCCCAATTAAAAGCATTTGTCTCAGCACTGCAGGTGCTCAGACATGCAGACTTTCACACATACATGAATAGTGTATGAAACTGAGGTTGTTTTATCTCTTTATTCAAACCCTTGACTCTGTGTGAGAGCTCAGGTCTACAGATGTCAAAGCTGGAGCAGATGCCCTTGTGGTCTTAGTGTATTATTCACCTTGGAGTGCAGGTGCACCCACCAACAATGTCTCTTTTTTTTTTTCCTTTCCAGTTCCATCTGCTCCTAAAACATGACGCGTTTTACTTCGGCAGGTTCAAATCTAGCTATCAAGTGCACTTACACCACTTGAGATTCCTATAAAATCCACTTTTCTTGAGATGAAAAAAAAAAAAAAACTTATTTTTCCTCACAAAGTATTTTAGAAGCAACAGCAAAGATTCCAGATGTGATTTACAAAAAAATATAACCATGCTCAGAGAAAGCTCTAACAATTGGAATGGATGTGCAAAGTCTCAAACAGAAGTTGAGATTTCAGCATAAAACAAAAAAAGGAAAAAAAGTGTCTTTTTTTTTCTCTCTCTCTCTCTATGAAAAAAAAAAAACGTGACTTTTTTTTTTTTTTTTTTTGGGGGGGGGGCAAATCCTCTTCCATAGATAAGAACACAGAAGTGTGAGGTTGAGTCATTTGGGTGCCTAAATCTCTGATATACTGTACTGATGTGAAGAGCTCAAAAAAATTTTTGTTTTTGTTTGTTTTTTATCACTTTAAAAAAAAATGAAAATGCACTGATATGGTTGAGTCAGTACAATTAAATCATACATGTACATTTTCCTTAACCAACATGACAGCCCTCTACATAGATACCAAAGAAAATATTTAATAATTTAGTAAAGTGTATCACAGCCAAGTCAATTTTTTTTCAGTTTTTTTTTTTGCGAGTTCTTTTCCTATTCAGTCCGATTTTTTTCTTTTTCTGAAATATTTAAAATTGATGAGAAGAAACCGTTTTTGTCAGTTTGATATTTATAATCCCAAAATTAAGAGAATAATAAAGATAGCCTTAAATAATGAAAACTGACCATGTCAACAGCGGGTATTCCCACCATTTCCCACAATGACAGCTTGACAGTGCTGTCTCATGCTCCTCACTAGCCTCATGATGTTGTTCCGCTCTCCCAGTTCACTTGGGGATGGGGTACAATCATCCAGTCACTGCTTCAGCTGGTCCCAGACATGCTCTATGGGGTTTGAGTCGCGGGCATTTCTTGTTTTACCATATGAGACACTCCCACTTCTAAAGTCCAACTCTCATGACTCTGGCAGGATATGGTGAAGCATTATTATGCATGGATAGAAAGTTCATGGGGGTGTGCTGGTAGAAAAGGTGGATGAATGGTTCGATATGAGGTATGAGGAACTGGGCATCCATCAAACACAAACTAAATCAGTTTTGAGCTGACCGGTGATGCCTGTCCAGACAGTTGAACCTCCTCCACCAAAGCCAACCCTGTCATCTGTATACCATATTGACCACAGTGCATTGCTCCCCTTGCCTTCTGCATTAACACTGGAAACCATTGTTTTTCAATAACTCAGCAATAAATCAACAGTTAAAATTATAGGTAAATGTCATCTACTAAATGCATGGCGAAAAAGGTACGTTTTCAGGTATTTGGGGAACTGAAAAAGTGAGCTAAATTGTTGTAGATCAGAGGGGAGGGTGTTCCAGAGTTGTAGTGCGGAGCTGATGAATGCTCTACCCCCCGTGGTGCTTAGGTGTGATCTTGGAGCAACCAGTCGGAGGGAGGATGATGATCTGAGGGAGCATGTGGGAGTAGCGACAGTCAGGAGCTCTGAAAGATACGGAGGGGCGAGGTTGTGGAGGCCTTTGAAAGTTTAACCGATGATTTTGGAGGTGATGAGGTACTGCTAACCAATGAAGCTGCTGTAGGACGAGTGTAATATGCTGAATGGAGGGGGTTTGGAAGCAGCTGAGTTTTGAACCAGTTGAAGCTTACGGATGGTTTTTTGAGGAAGTCCAGAAAGAAGGGAGTTACAGTACTGTAACCCAAGTAGAAGCCGTTCTTTTATTTTTTTTCCTGCCTTGCTCTTGAGTTTTTTTTCTACGTCTGGCTGAACACACCTGAACCAAGTCATCAGTGTAGGGGGCTCAGGAGAATTACCTGGTTCATGTGTATTCAACCAATAAGAACATGCCAGAGCAGGGTATGTTGGAAAACATGCTGGAAGGTGGCTCTCGAGGACCCGGGTTCCCTACCCATGCTCTATGTGGTCAAGCAGCAGAACATGTGGTTGTGGTGGAACTGGGTGAGTCAAGCTGTTATGCTAACGCAGCTTAGCCACTTGACACAGGAAGATAGCATCCCTTTTACAATCTTTCTGGCTCTTTTGGCCACATCTAAACATCAATTTGCACTGAGAGTAAACGCCAAATGTTATTCATGCACTGTTTATGCCTGTGTTTATATATTTATTGTGTGCCTCAGTGAAATGAATGAATGTATTTATTTATTGTTTAACAAAATGAATGAATTAACTAATGTATTTATTTATTGTGTGCCTCAACTGAATTAATGAATTAGTTTATTTATTGTGTACTGAAATGAACAAACAAATGAATGTGTTGATGGTTACAGCACTTTAGCAGTCTGAAGCACTTTAGCTGCTTTGGCAGATGACTTTAGACTTATTCATACAGGTGTTTTACAGTTTCTAGTTTGAATTTGATGGATTATTGCTGTTTCAAGAGCTCAATGACTAGCTTTCACTGATTTTTCTTGTGTGGCTAAAAGTGACTATAGTGCAATTATCACCGTTTATTTATTTATTTGAGATCTCAGGATTTTTTTTGGACCACGGGTTAATTTGAAACTCTGGTCCTGATTATCCAGGCCAGACACATGATGGCGAGCTAGACCCCAGGATACCGAATCAGCAGACGCAGCAAATTGGAGAACTACAGCCTTCCACCGGGCCGGTAGGGGGGTTCCTTGTAGCCCATTAAAACCCACCTCAGTTACGCCCACTGAGGTGTTAACACGCACAACATTCAACGGACTCACTCCTCCATTGAACTCTGGGCTGGATTCTTTACGCTTCTCTCTGGTTCTGAAACTGCTGAGATCTTAGTGAAACGAACTTTTCTGGACTTGAACAATGCAATATGAAATGTTTTGTTATGTCTTTCTTTTCTTTGTACATATGTAGGTTTAAATGGTCATTCACTTTACAACTGTCACTCACTGTATATATTTATTCATATAATAAGCTTCAACCAATTCCAGTCTCCAGTTGCTCCCTCCATGAGATGAACTCTTGATTTCTGTCTACTAGCCCACTACCACTCAATGTGTCAACTTAGCAACACAATTGCTACAGTAGTCAATACAGGAGGTGATGAGACTGTGGACCAGGACAGCTGGGGAGTGAGGGGTGAGAGAGGGACGGAGACAACGGATATTGCGGAGATGGAAGTAAGTGGAGCGGGTGATGTTACTGATGTGGGCAGAGAAGGAGAGAGTCCTGTCAAGGATCACACCCAGACTCTTAACCTGAGTTTTTGCTAAGGGTGGATTTAGTGCCAACAATGAGAAGTTCTGTCTTTTTGCAATTTAATTTAAGGACGTTTGCTGTGAACCAGGGCTTGACTTCAAAAAGACATTTGGAAAGGGAGGAAGGTGGAAAAGTGGAGCCAGGTTTGGAAGAGAAATCGCAATGAAACTGGATGTAATGCTTCTGAAAAATGTAACTGAGGGGGAGAAGGTAGATGAAGAAGAGCAGCGGCACCAGGACAGAGCCCTGGGGCACACCTGTGGTGATGGGAGCCACGAGACAGGTACATGATTTTAACTAGATGAACTGGGTGTGACCTTAGAGATAGGAATGGAAGCAGCTGAAGGGTATGTATGTATGTATGCATGTAACCTTTATAAAAACTTGTTGAGATCAGGATCTCTTTTTTAAGGGTGACCTGGCCAAGAGGTCGGCAGCACACGTCTCATAAATATGGTTACAGTGAATTACAAATAAACAAAGGTATGACTTTAGGATATTTACAATATAAAATTTGAATTTTAGGTACAGTAAAGTGACAGTGATTTTTAAATAACATAAGTAACAAAGTAGACAGTTGTTTGGAGAGTGAAAAGATTATATGCATCTGATATACAGTGAAGCATTAGAAACATGAGCAGTTTTGTAGATTATTTTTCTTTTTAATACAAAAATGATCTGAATAAACCCAATGAGGCGAGATTAGACCATTTCAGTTTGGATGGAGTTCCAGGCAGAGGCAGCAGAAAAACTGAAAGCTTGTTTCCCAAATTCAGTTCGGACACAGGGAACATGGAGGAGAAGAACTTCGCTTAAGCGTAAGGCGTATTGACTGGTGGGTTTTTGTACAAGAGAATTGAGATATGAGGGCACCAAATCAAGTAACGCCTTATAGACAAGGGTCAAGCAATGCGTATACCTTTGCATGCTCAGAGAGGGCCACTCTGCTCTGAAATACAGATCACAGTGATGGGTGAGATGACTACAGCCAGTTACAAACCTCAATGCACAGTGAAGCACAGTATTGAGTGGTTAAAGACATGTGGATGAAGCATTCATGTAAAGAGCATCTCCATAGTCTATCAGAGGCAAAAATGTGACCAGAAACTCTTGTGCTTTGAGCGAGAAACAGGATTTATTTCTATAATAAAACCCAAGCTTCATTTTTAGTTTGTGCAGTAAGGAGGCTACATGGATTTTAAAGGGAAGCTCAAAATCAAGTATGAAACCAAGGTACTTGTAGCTGTTTACTAATTCTATTGAATTGTTCATTTCCGTTTTAACGGAAGGTTGGTGATGCCAATATTGGAAAGTCTGTCCAGAAGGATACTATGTATGTGATTTCCAATTAGGTTTTCCACAATATCCCAATCTAACAGTAATCTAATTGCTCAATGACACCCAGCAACCTTAAATATAAGCTTCATCGAAAAGGTGAGCTGTAAATACATTGTATGCTGTATCAAGTCAATGTAATTCCTCACACAATCATGTTTTTGCAGTTTAAAATTTTTGTATCAATACATAGATACATACATAGAGTAACATTGAAATATGAACCATGTAAACATTTAGAAAGCTTGTTATTCAAATGTAGCCACCATTTCAAACTTTTCTACTTCTTTTACTCATGAGCTTTCACAATGACATTCAAACGCAAATCACAAACTGTCCAATCAAAAACAATTACACCCATGAGCACATCACAAGCACGTTCCAATGTTGACTAACAACAAAGCTATGTACAACTTTCAACATAAAAATGATAGCAATGTCCCTAGCACTGTTTGCTGTGTCCTTCCTGATTTTGTCCACCTGAAGGCAGCATTTTAGTCTGCCTTTTTTCGAGTTCAGCCCAGCATCTGTGACAGTGGGCACAGGAATGTGATCATCTCTAGGGAACACCTGTCTAGTCCACACCACAAAGCTGACACACAATCACCACCATGAAGTCTCTTTGTGTCATAGCTGCACCGGCTTGGTGCTGCTCATCTCACACCGTTTCACCGTTCCATCCCAACACGTAAAATGTCTCAAATATCTCTGCTTGTTACACTTTTCCCTGCTACCTTTCAAGCTTTGCTTTGCTTGTTCCACAAACCTGCCTTAAATTTGTGCCAGCAACCAGCAACATGAAATGTATTGATTGTTCAGTGGGATAAAGAGTGATTCCACACTTTTGGTCTACAAAGCGCTGTAGGCATTCAATCGCTTCCTGAAACAAAACTGCAGAAAAATGATACGTTTATCATAAGTTTTGAAGGAAAAATAAAATAATACTGGTAAAAAAAAAAAAAAAAAAAAAAAAAAAAACATTTATAAATAGTCAAAAATTACCTTTTTTAATTGGTCATGTTATTTGGGCACTTTTAAATGTCTGACTCCTGAAGTTATAGTTGTCTTTTAGCATATGGTGTTCACACTGGACTGACTATCAGATACTAGGGCATGTACTTGTCACAGGGTAGAGTTTTATTGTTTATATATGTGTCACTTGTGTGTGTGTTTTTTTTCTTATTCTTTTGGCTCTGTTTTACGCCAGCCATGTAGCTCCAAACTCTGAGGGCCAGTGAACATCCCAGACAAATTACTGAGTCACAGGTGTATGACGGGGTGGCTCGGAGTTTTGGACTTTTGAAAAAGATGTGCAAGCAGAGACAGAGGGGGTTAGCTGCCCTGGGCAACTTGAGAGAAGCCCCAGCTAAAGGAGCTACCTGCAGCAGCGTTGAAGAACGAGCTGTATATGGGTCTAATACAGGCTCAGCGGGAAGCAACCGCCTTGCAAGTCTCTAGTGGGCACAGAAGGAGAGCCAGCGCCTCGCGGGTCTAGAGCTTGACAGGGTCGGCATTGGGAACAGAGCCGAGTCCAGTCAGCAGCTGGCCAAGAGAGGGGACCGACGGACAACAGCAGAGGGGCGTGGTCAAGGCCCGTCCCTCTTTCAGCTAAACTGGGTTCCTTCTGACGTGCTTTTAAACCTTGTAACTGGCTTTCCTGGTCCTTTGCCAGCATCCGATCAATTAGAATCTGCCTGTATCACATACGGCTGGAAGAGGCTTGATGCAAAATGTTGGGGTGACCCAAATCTTGTGTTTCTTGCTCAAGGCTTTTTCTTTCATAGCTCTATGAACAACTTGGTGTCATATATTTACGACTGCAATTATTAATTTTCAAACACTTGGCATTGTGAATGAAAAGAAACCCCCATCCATACATCACTACCTAATCGGATTCCCTGAATAGTCAAAGTTCAACTGGTTTAAATTTCAACGCGTGTTCAATGTCTGATCGTTTTGTACATAGAGCCTGAAAACCATTATAAAAACTTGGGAAGGTGCGCGTGAACAAAATAGTTTTAAGTGCAGATGTCAAAAACACGCACATACAAGTAGTTACAGAGACTGTTTATTGGAAGTAGCTGCTTAGGCGCTCGTTGCCAGGTGTGGATGTGTGAACGTAGCTTTAGGGTTAAAGCAGCACAGACAGGCACAAGATGATTTGTAAACTGTGAAAAAAAAAATAAAAAAAACTAACCTCAGGCTTTAAAATAGTCTGCAGTTTCCAATAATACTTCTCCACCTTTGTGACTTGAGCCTGAAACCATTTAAAGAAAATAAACGGTTATCCCACCATAGAAGTACAACAAAATACACACCCAAAAAAGCCCTTATCCTTAAAGTTCTGGTTTTTTTTTCCCATAGGACTAATTTAATGCACTTTTAGAATATGCCAATTTTCATTTATAACTGCACATTTTCTCCTTTCATTTTGTTATTTACAAAAAATTCTCAACATTATTTGTTTATACTAAGTAAAACACGAGTCACATTGAAGTATTTATTGACGTCTACAAATGGTATTGTCTTTTTCAAATACATTTATGCTCTTGTATGCTTTCTCATATTCAAAAATGGGAGATTTAGAAAATTAACCATTTTTATTTGAGAAAGATGAACATTAAGCCACAAATTAAAACTGCATTTTTATTATATGACCGTGTAAAAGTGTTGCTAAGAAACAGAAATGTCTGGCTGCCATTGGCCCATCATAAGGCTTCATTATTTGACTTGTGTTTTTTTTTTTATTTATTTATTTTTTTTTAAGGTTTCTATGGCAACTAGAGCACAAGAGTAGGCAGGTGAATGACAGGTAGTAAATGCACAGCCAGCATGCAGTGTGTTCTGGGATCAGCTTGACACTGCAGAGCTATCAGCACTAGCCTTGCTCAAATTTTTTTAAAACAGTTTAAATTAATTTATCATTCTTAATTTTTGCTAGTTTTTTGCATGTTTTTTTTTTAACTCTTCAAGAGTTTTTAGTAAAGATGAATGAAATTAAATTAAAATGTTAGTTTTTTAAGGTATAGTTGTGCATTGTGTAGCAATCACTCAGTGTATAGAGCACAAGTAATCACAATCAAAGACTCTTACGTGCTAGATTTAAGCAGATTCTTTGCTTGTTTTCAGTTGTCGTGCATGATTGGACCTCATTGGTAACTTCAATTTTTTAAATCCCTCATCGTTCAGTCACAAAACAGGCAGTCGTACCTCTTCAGAGCCAACAAATCGGACTTAGCAGGCAGATGTCAGTAGAGAATATTACTTTCAACGCAGTTTATTTCCCATAACACCCTATAGTACACCCTTGGATACAGCTTTGATATAAATTTCTGAGATCTACTCTCTGAAGCTGACTTTTGATGTGATTTCCAGAAATATCCCAGCTACGGAATGCAATAAATAAGACTGTCAGAGACCGTTACCTTCAGGGAAGTACATTAAAGGCAAGGGCGCGCACGAGGTGCTGATGATAGAGAATAAATGTTCATTATCATAATGACGTTCCACACAAAATGTCACCATGCTGTGACAGCCCAAGCCTCCCTCTTTTTGATGCAGCGCTGCTGCTTGCTTCTCCCTTCTGTTCTGACACCGCTGTGGAGGATAGCAGCACGAGAGCTGCTAGAAAGTGTGGCTTTGACAAGACATTTTTCCATCTCATTTGTCACTCTGAGGAAAGAGACACAGTAAAATTGAATATAGCACAGGCAAGAGATGAACTCAGCTCTCAAGATAAATATGCTCATTTTCTTCCATAGTGTTTTTTTTTTCCAATAGTGACAAGTATTGCATCTCATTTGGAAGTTTACACTGTAGTAAGAGGAGGAATGGGAGTGGTGCACAGGCTCTACTGTATGTCACACAGAGCTTTGGGCTGTGGCAGCTCGTATATAAAGTCCAGTGAAGCAAAGAAGTGGAGCTTAGTTTGACCTACAGTATATAACCTCTAAACCTGTCCAGAGAAGGTCACAGAGCAGGAAGCTGTGCAGACACTCGTGGACTATAATATTTACAGAGAAACCTGAGGGTAAATTATGGACTAGTAAAAAAAAGTGGTTAATACAATAATATGTTGCACTAGATATGGTTTGGGAATGCATCTAAATATTGGCTATACGTGCTATAACAGCTTCAATCCTACGACCATCGGTACACTCAACAAAACATAAAACTCGCAAGAAAAGGCTGCTGAATGGACTAACCATGCAATAAGTGAACTACTTAAATAAAAAGCTTTTTTTTGTGCAATAAGTGAAATATGTTGTGCAATACGTGGACTATTTTGTGCAAGAAGTGGACTTTTAATAGTACTCTGTTTTACTACTTCAAACTTGTTATGCTGTTATAGTAAGCTTCCACATTATTATGTCAACTTCTATGTTTTGTTATCTTTCTGAACATGTGACTGCAAAGACACTGGAATTGTGTTTGTGCAAGGAAACATGTTACATTGACAATAAAGCATATTCTGATTCTACTCTTAGTTTTTTTTTTTTTTTTTTTTTTTTACCAGTCCCTTTTAAACTTAAACATATGAAATAAATCATGCTGCATATCTTTTTACTCAAACCAAGAGAAACTAGATTAATCCCCCACAAAACACATTTAAAATTGAATGCTTAAAAATATAATTTTTTTTCTCATGTGGACTTAAAACCATTTTTTCCTTTTGGGGGATTTGTTTAACAACATTGGTTTTATTTAGACCCAAAGAATGTTAACACTGTGGTTGTTTCCAAATTAATTTTCTACTCACCACTGGAGAGCATTCTAGATAGAGCATTTGACATTTCCAGGGCTCTCCGAATGTGCAATTCCAAAATCAAGTGCCCTAAAATTTCCCAGAAGTCTCTGCAAAAAAATCTGTGTGGATCGATGCTCACTGGATTGGTGAACATAGACATTTTGTTTGAATGATTTTTCATGTGGAAAAAACATATTTTAGTAATCTCATCTTTCAAACACAATGGAATAATACATAATTTTGTAAAATCTTTATATTTGTTGTCATTAAGAAAAAACAAGTAGTGAACATGGTGTCTGATTTTAGTTTTTTTTTTTTTTTAGCAGCTAGGGAGTAGGAAGGGAATTTTACTGTGGCCGGGAAGTGCAAAACAATAATACATTTACCGAAACACATTTACATTTCGACCGAAACACATTTACATTTCGACTGAAACACATTAACATTTCGACCGAAACACATTAACATTTCGACCGAAACACATTTACATTTCGACCGAAACACATTAACATTTCGACTTAAACACATTAACATTTCGACTTAAACACATTAACATTTCGACTTAAACACATTAACATTTCGACCAAAACACATTTACATTTCGACTGAAACACATTTACATTTCGACCGAAACACATTAACATTTCGACTTAAACACATTAACATTTCGACTTAAACACATTAACATTTCGACCGAAACACATTAACTTTTCGACCCGAAACACATTTACAAGTTTGCCCATAGTCTGTATATTTGATGGACAACCCCCGCTCCGGCCATTCATTTCCTATGACGTCCAGTAGAATAATAGCGTCTATGAGGTTCACCTCCGACATGACCCGGAAGTGAGGGTGCAGAGGTGAATTCTGGGAGGAAAAGACCGCGGAAACAATAGTTTCGGATTCTGAATCGAAATAGCCGACAGGATAACAAGCGAAGATGTTTTGCCCGTTTTGTGGAGTTATTACCCGGTTTTAGGAAGTTTTGTGGTAATTGTGGACATAATTTGGTTTTCTGGCAAATTTGTAGGACAATAGGTCTGCCTCTCTGTTGTCGTTTTTTACCCCATAAACCCAGCTCTGTCCCCACCGGAGTCTGCCCACGTTTGATCTGTGTGCGTGCGTGTCTGATTGGTGTGTGCCTGTGGTCGCACGCA
Organism: Oryzias javanicus; assembly: GCA_003999625.1. Lineage (NCBI taxonomy): Eukaryota > Metazoa > Chordata > Actinopteri > Beloniformes > Adrianichthyidae > Oryzias > Oryzias javanicus. Next base: position 20,073,281 of record CM012440.1, read on the forward strand.
CACACGCGAGCGCTCCGCGTCAATTCTAGCAGGAAGTTGCACCAACATACACGAGAAAATCCTGTTTATCTTCAAAATATAGCCAATTTTCACAATAAAACACTATGATTGACAAATGTGATCATGTTTTTGTATCTAAACAGACTGTGGAAATAAACATACAATCATAACACGCACACGTGTGTGCGTGCGATTTACAGGCACAAACACACCAGACATGCACGCAGCCACGCACACGATCACCGAGGGCAGACTCTGAGCGGGCTGCAAGGTTTTGGGCAGAAATCAGGAATCAGTTTTATTAATTTATCCACTCACACCTGCGAGCGCGTGCGCACAGACAGCGCATACCCAGCGTAAACCAGCCAAGACAGGAGAACTGTAAACACACCGCAATAAGGCGATCATCAGCTAAAAAAATGTATTGAAAGCCCCACACCGAGCCCCAAGCTTATGAACACATTTATTGGCAGGCGAGGGGCAATCCCCTCAACAAGGGTTTAAATGACAGTGCCCAGGACCATAAAGCGTCTCCTCCTGGTGCGTTCACTGAGCCTGAGAACAAGGAAACATTAGTGGAAGTCCGATCGCCATCCAGCCTAACTAAGACCGCTACTTTTTTATAATAAGGAAAAAAAACGCCAAACCGACCATAAACCGCCAAAATATGCCCACCCGCCCAAAGCAATTTTTGCCCGCAAATTTAGAACCAAAACCGCCCATCTGGCAACACTGGCTGTACGACCCCCTTTCGCGGTCTTTTCCTCCCAGAATTCACCTCTGCACCCTTACTTCCGGGTCATGTCGGAGGTGAACCTCATAGACACATATTATACTGGAGTCATAGGAAATGAATGGCATACCGGAGCGGGGGTTGTCCATCAAATATACAGACTATGCAAACTTGTAAATGTTTCGGTCGAAATGTTAATGTGTTTCGGTCGAAATGTTAATGTGTTTAAGTCGAAATGTTAATATGTTTTAAGTCGAAATGTTAATGTTTAAGTCGAAATGTTAATGTGTTTCGGTCGATAATGTAAATGTGTTTCAGTCGAAATGTAAATGTGTTTCGGTCGAATGTTAATGTGTTTAAGTCGAATGTTAATGTGTTTCGGTGAAATGTTGTCGATGTGTTTCAGTTAATGAAAGTAATGTGTTTTCGAAATGTCGGTCGAAATGTAAAAGTCGTGTTCGGTCGAAATGTTAATGTGTTTAATGATGTTTAAGTCGAAATGTAATGTGTTTCGTCGAAATGTAAATTGTTTCGAAATGTAATGAAGTCGAAATGTAATGTGTTTCGGTCGAAATGTTATGTGTTTAAGTCGAAATGTTAATGTGTTTCGGTCGAAATGTAAATGTGTTCAGTCGAAAATGTAAATGTGTTTCAAATGTTCGAAATGTAAATGTGTTTCGGTCGAAATGTGTTAAATGTAATGTGTTAAGTCGAAATGTAATGTAATGTTGTGTTTCGGTCGAAATGTAAATGTGTTTCAGTCGAAATGTAAATGTGTTTCGGTCGATAATGTTACTGTGTGTAATGGTTTCCGAAATGTAATCGTTTAAATGTGTTTAAATGTCGAAATGTAATAGTGTGAGGAAATGTTAAAGTGTTTAAGTCGAAATGTAAATGTGTTCGGTCGAAATGTTAATGTGTTTAAGTCGAAATGTTAATGTGTTTCGGTCGAAATGTAAATGTGTTTCAGTCGAAATGTAATGTGTGTTCAGTCGAAATGTAAATGTGTTTCGGTCGAAATGTTAATGTGTTTAAGTCGAAATGTTAATGTGTTTCGGGAAATGTAAATGTGTTTCAGTTGAAATGTAAATGTGTTTCGGTCGAAATGTTAATGTGTTTAAGTCGAAATGTTAATGTGTTTCGGTCGAAATGTAAATGTGTTTCAGTCGAAATGTAAATGTGTTTCGGTCGAAATGTTAATGTGTTTAAGTCGAAATGTTAATGTGTTTCAGTCGAAATGTAAATGTGTTTCGGTCGAAATGTTAATGTGTTTCGGTCGAAATGTTAATGTGTTTCGGTCGAAATGTTAATGTGTTTCGGTCGAAATGTTAATGTGTTTCGGTCGAAATGTAAATGTGTTTCGGTAAATGTATTATTGTTTTGCACTTCCCGGCCACCGTAGAATTTGGACATAACCCTCATCTTTTGATGTAAGTGAGCCTTGTAAAGACCACAGATGATTAGCATTCACAGCTTTACATTTTTAGTGCATCATGTGCAGTTGTGTTGAAAGTACCATGTTGTGCAGCAACAATCACCTTTTGTCTTAATTTGGTAATTAAAGGCCTAAAAGGATAGGTTATCCTAAAATTATATTATTCTAAACCATTTAGTTTCTATTATGTGGCCATGTTGCTTAGTTAAAGAAAAATAATCAGGATTTATTTATTTTTTTGTCCAAATTTTAAACATTTTACAGCAACTTGTAAAAGTAAAAAAAAAAAAAAAACAAGTTGTTCAAAGTAAATGTGTAAAAATTCAATTGTATGGACTCTGGGGTTCAGGTGAAAAAACATCGAAAGTGAATAGTGGTATTCAAAAAAACATACACAAAATGTGAAACTGCTATCCCATGTGGCATTTTTTAAGTCGTCAAATTTAATTAAGAATTTAACTGTAGAATCATGAATTACATTTAAGAAACCTAATTGTAATAGTTTGTCTCATGATGGGAACCATCATTCTTAATGGAATGAAAAATTACTCATTGATGAGGATTTATCAATCTTACCTTAGAACTTGATTAAGAGAGCAAATTTCATTTTTGATCTCAAGGCCTCAAGCAGTAACTTTTCAAGAACTTATCAAAATAAACTGGGCAAAAATAACCTAATTTTTATTATAAAATCAGAATGAAATTTCAGTCAAGTGTGTAAGAGTTTGTCTGTAAAGAAATGCCTTGAAATGGTTTAAGAGAACTATCGTAAGCTATAGAAAACAAAGTTTGACTGTTTGGATAGACACTAGTTTTTTTTTTTTTTTAAAGGCTATTTCTTGACCGGAACAATTAGTAGCACATGGCTGTGAGGGTGTTCTCTCTCCTCCTGAAGCTTGACTTGGACTTTTAGACAAAGCTCCCCAGACAAAGGCGGGTCTCCTTAGGCTGACGAGGTGGACGAAAGCAGCAGGAGTAGCTTTGGCTTGAAGATTTTAGGAAAAAGATGAAAGTCTTTTGTGAACCTTACAACTAGACGCAGCTGAGAGTTAGTGGTCAGCGGACTTGCACAGCCAAAAAGACCAGGTTTTTCTAAGACAACCTGCCCAATTTAAAGTTCTCTGGAGTTTAAATCTCAAAATGGACCATCTGGTCGGTTATAAAATAAGAAGCAAAATATATATGTAGTATTAAAAAATATGTAGCTACTTGGTTAGACTTAAAAATAAAAAAGAGCAAGACCAAAACGAAGATTTTCCCCTCATATTCCAAACTTTTCATTCCCATCTCTCCCTCTCAGCTCCAAACTCGACACAGAGAATGTCACCTTTTTTGACCTTAGAGGAGGCATTATCTACCAGCAAACATATCTAGAGGCTCTAAAATCTTCATGCTGAAGTCAGAATCTGTTAAACTATTTAAAAGGGATACAAGCACGTTTTTTAATTATTTGTTCAAAGTGTTCAGAGGTTTTATTGATTTTTGTGATGAAATCAGAGGTGATGTGAAAGCAAGAATAACCATGAAAGACTTTTGAGATAAACAAGTTTGCCTAATGTTTAAATCAAAGTTAGTCTAACTTATACAGCATTTTTAAACATAAACATTTAAATTCTCAATGACTAAACAATTAACCATGACTCTATAGTAGAGACAAATGACAAGCAGTTTCTTTAAATGATCAAGAGGGAATAGGTCAAAACTTTAATTAAACCTAACACAATGACATTTTTACATGCAGTTAATCAATAACCAATGAAATGTTGTGCAAACTCCTGTTCAAATCTTGAAATAAAATATAATTGCAATATATTTGTGGAAACTTATTGTGCATTCTGTTAAGATCTGTGAAATAAAAGTTATGTCTATTTCATGTCTAATAATGGGAGAATATCATCAAGAAATGCTGTTTAAGAAATAATAGGCCTTATGGAGGACTGTTGATCCCAGTGGGTCTTCTAATGCAAGGTGAAAACAAATCTACAGATGTGTTACCATCTGCCATAGAGGGTTTGAGCCTTGGAATGTGTTTCTTATTAGTGAACTTGCATTTCTTCCTTAAGTTCTCATGGTTTGATACTAAAATTAAAACTTGAAGATAATGAAAGACTGTCACCACTGGGTTTGGTGAGCATTGAGTCTCATGTGGAAAAACATGAACATCTTATCTTGGGTTCCTCCAAGATAGTGATGCTTCTCCTCCAAGGCAAACTCAATTGTCGGGAGATTTCCGTCCCCAACATAATAGTTGTGCTATGCAGCCAATAGTCTCTAGGTAATGAAATAATATCGTCAGTTGTTGACTTCCAAAAAAATAGAGGGCCCCACACCAGGATCTGAGACTTCTACTTCAACAATAAACTGTTGAGTAAGGACAGGACCTAATGTAATACCAACAGCACATTTTGACACCGTCTTAAAGCTCTCATGAATGACCTGCACAACCCCAATGTACTTCTCTGACTCTCTGGACGTCCTAATGCAAAACCACTGCCCTTCTCTCAGTATCTGAGTCCTACCACAACATTTTTACAGACTTTTCAGCATCATGTAGTAGTCCCGCCCACAACTCTGAGGCAAATTTCTAATGTGCTCCTGCTGCTCGGCAAAAAAATTTGTTTTAGAAAACAAAAGATTTTTGGATTTTGGCTAAAAACAGAATAATCATTAAAAGACAACAAGGAATGCTTTTACAATAGATCAAAAGACAATCTGAGTGTAACTTCAACTCAACACAATGGTAACTGAGAAATCAATCTGGATATGTATCTGCAAAAGACTTTAAAAGACGCTTGTTGACAACATTGTATGATGTCTGAAACATATACAGTATATCCAGTGTTCGTCATTCAATCTACTATAGACTTCCAAAGCTTATAGAATGTCTTCTGTGTGGTTGCACCGTTTAAGACATTGCTCAGTTTGAAGAACGTCACAGCATGGAATAACATATGTTGCTCTATGATTGCCTAAATGAGAGAAAATCTCAACAACTATGTCATGTTTGTGACTAAAATCTATTGAGCTACAAGTTTAAAAGCACAATTTTCTCACTTTTTTTTAAATTGATCAGCTAAAACTCAATACAAAGCATGTTCTTTTGTGTTATCTTTCAGGGTTCTTTTTTAAATTATTGAAACCATCATGACTTTTTAAATCTCACTGCAATCCATGTGAAATTGTCAATCTTTACCGTTCCAATGTATTCATGCGGTTCTGCACATGTTTACACTCTTGCATATGCAATTATTGGATGAGGCATATGTCATCTCTCTGTCTCATCAACCTTATCAGCCTCAGTGCAACAATCTTTTATGACATAAGACTCATGCAATCTCCCATAATGCCTTGTGGCTTTGTTTATCAGCTCTGTGACTCTATTTGAAGTGAAAGATTCAACAGTGAACTGGAGCACAAAAAAAAGACAAATGCTCACCTGAATTTTTTACAGAGTTGTTTGGGTGTTTTTGATGTTCATCCGTTGTTTCATGCGCATTGTTGACAGAGTTGGTGTCTTCAATTGGTAAGCTGACTGTGTAAAGTAGAGAAACCTTACTCAAATTATAAAGGAGGTCATACTTACTGATAAAAGATGCTATTTAAATCTATTTCTTGCTTTCGCAGACCTGTAACTTCTTCTGCAAGAGCTCATCTGTCCTCCACTCGTTACCTGTATTAATGACACCTGTTTGAACTTGTTATCTATATAAAAGACACCTGTCCAAAACCTTTAACATTCACACTCCAAACTCCAATGCGGCCAAGACCAAAAAGCTGTATAAGGACACTAGAAACACAATGGTTGACCTTCTCCAGGCTGGGAAGACTTAATCTACAATAGGTAAGCAGCTTGGTGCGAAGACATTAACTGTTGGAGCAAATATAAGGAGAGGGCTGCCTGTAAAAGGTGTAGTCGTGCTACTGGGGAATGATGTGGCTTGCGGTAAAAAGTACCACATCTTGGAGTGTTGCACAAACCCACCTTAGCACAAGTTGTACCCAACCATTACGCACGGGCAGACTCGGAAAAACGCAGATGTTTATTTGTCTGGCAGCACTGATGATTATGTTACAAAGTCACACACTGAACTTAATGGATCATCATCGCAGGTGAAGATTGGAAAGGTTCACACGTTTCATTTGGAATGCCCCGGGCTGTCTGCGCTCTCCGGACACGCACAGTTAAGCGCTGCGCAAAGACCCAACCAGTCTTTACGCACACGTTTACCCCATGGATTTATGTACGTGGCTCTGCGAAAGTCACTTGGGATCAGCTCAGGATTTATTCAAACCCCGCAAAGTCCCAGTCAGGCCTTAGAGGAAAGGTTCCCGACACCTCCGGAGGTTAAGTGGAAAAGAACGCGCATCTTTGTCCGTCAATTTTGTGAATGTCGTTGTTGCGCCAATGTCCTTTTAGAAAGAGCTTGTCCGGCTCACCAGGTGAAGAGCAAGTTAGGTATACATTTGCTGGAGTGAAGCCTGAGTCTCGCAGCCTGCATCAACAGGCTCTGAACTCTGAAGCCTGTTAGATGATGACCTGTCCAGACCAGAAGCATGTGAGTTGCAAATCACACACTTTATTCTTTTTGGTTGGTTTGCTTGCAAGAATTTAGATTTAAAGGTTTCCAGCTTAAGGGGAGGGGTGTTACGACCTCTGGTCATGTGTGCTTTGTGTGTGTGCTTTGTTGGTGTATCTGTTTTCTCCTACACTATTTAAACTTGTAGTTGTAGAGTCAGATAAGTTCATTCTTATTTAACAATCCTGGTGCATCGACTGTCCATCCTGGGAGAGGATCCCTTCTTCATGTGGACATCCCTGACATTTTCTATTTTTTCCCAAAATGTTTTTTTTTTTTTTTTTTTTTAGGAATTTTCCTCGCCAAGAAGGAGGGTCTAAGGGCAGGGATGCCAGGTTAACTTACTTAAGTTTAGCAACTGTTTATATGTTATGACTGACTTTATGTCTTTTTACAGTTACCAGTAAGCCCACTGAGACGATTGCATCATGAGATTGGGCTATATAAGTAAAACTGAATTGAATTAAAACAATTTTCTGAACAAATCCTGGAATGTGCAACCATTGGAACTTATTAGAAGTCAATCATAAATGATAAGTTGAGCATGTGCAAATGGATAGATCTGCAAAGAAGTAGTGGATACTACATTACCCAGTATTGCCTGAATTTAATCTCCTTATAACATGTTGTAAATAGATACAATGAAGTTCTTTCTATGGATGGTATATAGTGACTCCCTGGGTGTTGTAAATGTATGATCCATGTTTGCCTGCTCACAGTAGTTTCTGGAGGCAGAAAAGCTAAGGTACATATTTGCTCAATACCACAGATTTACTCAGCTTTGTTTGCTCAAAGATGATTGAACACTTTTTAATGATCAACCTGGATTATTTCAAGACGATGTGAAGACAAAAACAGTTGCAGGTTAGCAGACTTGAGTCCCCCAGAGTCATGAACCTGAACTGGGAGACAAACTCTAAAAACTTAGACGGTGTGCTGCATGCTGGAATTTTATAAGATATATTTTTTTTCTGCCAGTGTTTGTATTTGATCATAGGCATGCATGCACACACACACTCACAATTCCAGTATTTACTGTTAAAAATATTGATTGCATAGTGGTGTTTATGTTATAAATGGTAAATTGCTGTTTTTAATAACCCTTTGTAACAAGCTGTATTGCACTTCTTGTTTTTTAGCAATAAATGATAGTTTTTTAGATAATTGGTGATGTGGACATTAAAGTCAACACAGAAGATCTTGACACGCAGATCTGGGTATGGATTATAATTTCCAGAAACTGTTCGATTCGATTCACAAGAGCCTAGATCAATTTGATTCCGATTTTTTTTTTTTCCCGATTTTTTTCAATTCTTTAATTTAATTCAATTTTGAGTTTACACATTTGTCTAGAAATGTATTATTAATCTACAATATCTTTTGAATATATTTATCTTAATGTGATACAGTTCACATACTGTAAAATGTATTATTGAAATAATGAGATTGTTAATGGGTTTTTACATGATTTCTCAAAAGGAAAAGTTCTAACAAAAATGTTCAGATCATTAACATTGTAAACATTGTTCTGCTTCTCCTAGAGGGTGTTTCAGTTTGGCCACTAGGTGGCGATTGCGCTATAATATTACACCTTATTCCAGAAGAAGTCATTAAGTCTAAAACGCAGTTTTTTTGTGCATACTTTAAAATATTACCTCAAAAGAGTTTGGAAAATGAATGCTTGTGAGTTTATAAAGATGCTATTTTAGTTAGCAATGTATGTTTAGGTCAATCAAGCATTAGCATTAGCCATCCTGTATACAATTCCATTAAACATTAGCGTTAATCTGGCGGACTTTAGCTTTCTTTGCTAAATCGATGTATATTTATGTGAATTGATTATTGATCTTTTAAGCTTAAATTGATTCAGATTGATTAATCATTGTTATTAACCCAGCCTTACTTATAAGAGAACTCCCAAATAAAAGACTGAGAATCACTGAGAAAGACGTCCTGTTTAGTGTTGATGAAAAGTTGAAGCATTTCAATAGGTTAATATCTTAGGAATGTGAATTTGAAGAGAGATTTATTCATAATAAAGTAGGCGTGCATGAACTGAGTCCATGGTCTTTGGCGGATAGGTTCTGGGCTGATGACAACCTGCATGCTGGTGGGATAAACTCGGACCGTAGATGAATAAATCCCAGAGCCTAGACCAGGGGGGGCAAAACTTTTTCACCCAAAGGGCCAAAATCTAAATGGGATCCCGGTCCCCAGGATATTAATTAATATTCATGAAATAAAAAGAGAAAAGAAAGAAAACTGCAAACTGGGATCCTAATGAAGGACGTGGAGCTGGTCTTTTAACTTTATCCATTAGCCACTGCTGTTGTTGCTCCATCTTGGCTAGCTGAAAAAGGCCACTAAAAGCATAGGAAATGACTGTGAAGGCTCTTGGAAATTTCTAACACACGCAAAAAAAAAAAAAAAAAACAGGGACTGACTCATTGGGGGGGTATTTCACCCATAGCTGCAGGCAAATAAAGTGCTAACAGCGCCACCCGGAGGCCGAAAGTATATTATAGCTATAGAGTTTTGGAGCATCATAGAGAATCAATGGGAAAAAGGTTAGGTGTTCTCCACAGCTTATGCTCCCACGACTTGGCAGGCCAAAAGATGACCTCTGGCTGGCCAAATGTAGTGAGATAAGCATCCATTACTGTAAAAGCAAAATGACAATTGCAATTGGCTGAGAAGAAAATGCGGATAATTTAGCTATTGATTTAGAGTGAGGACTAAATTCGTGAGTAGGGTTGGGCACCGTTGGGTTTTATTCAGTTCTGGTGCCAGAGCAGTTCTTTGGTTTCGGTTCTTGTTCTGTGCAAATTTTGGTACTTCAGTAATAAAAAATAATGCCTGCATCTTCCCAAATCAACACATTTTCATTCCCAAGTCGTCACATATTGACACATCGTTAAGACCTCTGCATCAAAAATTGACGTTTTAACTGTTATCATTTTTATCTTGTTTCTTTTTATTTTATTGACCTGCTGGCTGTTCAAATTATATCAGGGCTCTCCAACCTACGGGCTGCAAACCAGTGGCCCGCCCCTCTGCTCGCCGCCTGTAAAAAATGTGATCCTGAGCTTGAAGTCGCAGCTGCGTGTGGTTGTTTGTGCATGTTACATTTACAATGATTCAAAGACATAATGTTGAGAGATCAGGTTAAATTTCTATAAAAATCTACAAAAAAAGGAAAAAGAAAGCTCTTTAAAGATTTTATCTTGTAACTGGGGCTTTTATCTTGCTTGGGGTGTGTCTGGATGACAGTCACTTCTGCTGTGTCTCTGTGATTAAAATTGAAATCTGTCCCGCATTAACCGGAGAGGGGGGAAAATAAAGGATCTTTCATTCATTATGTCTCGACGAAAATAAGTAAAATATCCCAGTTCAGGAGACCCGAGCAGGCTGCCAGCATTCCTTACAGTGGCTGTCTGTCTTCTAGTGTATTGAGCGAACCAGCTCCGCTTAATTTCAGGAGGCTGGCTGGCTGCAGCCAGAGAACCACCGCGCTGCAACAGTCTGCTTATCCGTACAGAGTGGATCCCGCCTTCACTCAATAGTTGCTGGAGACAAGCTCTGGTAAGCCCTGCGGGTTAAGAATATGGATGGAAGGGATCTAAAAAAAAGCAAAAAAAGAAATGTATGAAAGAGAACCGCTGCGCTGCAACATAACACAATGCTCATATTAGATTAGTATTTTACCCGCTGATGGGGTCAACATCAAAATGCCCAAAGCTGAGTTTCTGATTGGTTGTTGCAACGCAGCGACCTGTCAAACTTCTGTGACCTGCTCGTGCTCGCTGCAAGAAAGGCAAATTGGCTAGAACTTCAACGTACTGAACAGAGTAGAAGTGATTGACATGTCCTAAGACAAATAGACCTTCAATGAAACTAAGCACCGAAAAGCACCGAGATGCAAGAACCCAACTCACCTTGATGTAGGTAGATCCACCTTATTGAAACTTTACCAAAGCTTCACTATGAAGACTATGTTGTGTAGCAATTCTCCTAGTGGTTACCTGGTTAAAACCCCTTTCCAATAACTTGTTTTTTAATCTTTTAAAAAAGGAAGTCATGCGTTTGTCCCTTTGAATCCAATCTGTAATGTGGCCTTCAGCAAACACATTTTTCTTTGTTGCTCTATATTGAATTATAAACTATCCTGACATTTCTCCAATCACAGCCATTAAAAGAAAATCACATTTTCAAAAAGGAGTGCCAACATGTTTACTGAATTCTATTTGCACAGTAGCTTTTTAGAATTTTTAAGGAAAAATTGGTGTCAAGGTTTTCAAAACTATCAGTGAAGGACAGAGCTTGTGTGCTTTTCCAAAAGACCATTTTGCTTAGTAAATAAATCTCAATTAAAATGGAGAAATGAGCAGAAATGTGTTAACTTCAAGATTTATTTAAAAAATATATATTTTATGTGATTTTTTTTTTTTTTTGCCAATGTAGAAAAAAGGAAAGAAAGTCAATGTCTTTGACTTTGAATTCATTTAGAGTTCAGCGTCAATATTCCAGAGTGTTGAATGTTTTTGAGCGACAGCAGAGTTGATGCAATATTAGGTTTGTTTGGCTCAGAGTCAGCAGGTGGGATCTTTACAAAGCACAATCACTCACTCCATCTCCTCTGTTGGCTGTTTGTTGCAACTGTTATTATGTATACCCACAATCCTATTTTTCACCCACAGAAGCAGGACTTAAAGCTGTCCTCTGCTTGCATGGAAAAATAAGATATGAAATTTACCAGGGAAGGTTATATAGTGCAGAGTCAGGATATCATCCTGTTAAAGCAGCAAGCACAGTGAGTTTATTCTGACCTTGTCTAATCGTGAAGCTTCACAGAAGGTCAACTCACTATCTCCATGGTTGCTTTTGCCATTGCCACACCTCAGGCCCTTGTAATTTTTTTCCCCTCATAGAATCATCATGATAGAGTTAGCTTTATAAATATTACGACCTGTCACAGTGACAGTACAAAGGCTCCACATGATAGGGAGTTTGCCCTTACATAGAGAACTTGAGTAGTTTTCAGTTTTGTGAGCCTGTTTGTAATCTTCACAGGACACTCAAGGTAGTGAATGAGAAAAACAGCATTACATTCCAGGGGAAAATAACAAATCAGGTCAGTCAGCTTGTGTTGGAAAAACATTAAAAAAGGAATTCAACAGGACAGGCTTGTTGAAAGCAGCCTGGAGCCTGTGAAAGACGCAATGTGGTCAATGACTAAATACAATGAAATAACCTTTGTTTGTGCGCTCGTGGTCTGTCGACCTTGAGAGAAGTGTGCTGACACTACTGTTGTAAAGCTGCTGGGGTCATTGTCTTTCCCAGGGATATGCCACAACTCCTTTCTTAGCTGTCAGACAAGATTGGGCTTCCATGTCACTGTAGGTCATTATGAATCATTCATTAAGATACAATGAGCCAGGAAAAACACATTAGCGATCTCATTAATATGTGCCTGTCTGCTTTTTCACATCATTTTGATGATGGATGTTAATATATTTATTAGATTTAATTGTGTAAACATACTTGCATTAAAACCCAATCTTGTGACTTTAGATAGCTGACAGCTCGTGTGTTTTATTGAATCCTTTTCATTTGTAAATACAAACAAAAGGGAATTACTTGCCTTAGAAATCAGCAAAAGGCTTGGAAAAGAACTCTTATAGCTGACATGTCAGAGACAGGACTGCCATTCATCTGAGACTTTATCCACATTCACTTCCACATTGTGATTCACGGAAGCTTAAGAGATGGTGGCATGTCTTGGACACCAACTCCCTCAGCAAACATTTAATAAATCAGCTACCCCAACACAGAACTGGAAGAGTCAGTCCAAGGTGAAATGGTCCATCAACTCAAAGCCCTCATAATCTGTGGCATTTATTAACCTTAGATGAAAGCCAAAAAACGATGAGCTTCACTGGGAATTTAGGTCAAAGAATCTGTTTACTTCTCTTTACATTTTTCAAGATATCTGCTCCCACATCAGCCACTTTACACCAGACTTCTTAGGAATCTTTTACATCGGCCTGCTGTGGGCCAAACAAGACGAGTGGTAAGTGGTCCCCCTAAAAACAAGGATCCAATTTTGCCTGAAGCTAAACTTTCAAGATAGTTAGTGATGATAAGAAGACACTGATTGATTGATTGAATGATTGATTGGTTTATTTCAAGCATAGATTGAAAAATAGAAGACAAAACATACAATTATTTCAAACTCATTACAGAATCAATGAGATGCATTGATTAGAAAATAGAAAACAAACAAAAATAAAATAGACTTATGTTACATTTGGTTCATTCATTCTTTGTGACTATTAACTAAAGTCAGTAGAGTTTGATTGCTTGAAAAGCAGTGGGAAGAAGCAAACTTTCTGATTCTTAAAGAGACAGATAAATGTTTGTTATGTAACAATTAATGGATGAATTGATTTAAAGCCCTACGATCCAACAGGATTGATCAAATTTTTCAACTAATCAAATCCAACTGTGACATTAAAAGATTTTTGTTCAAAATTATGTGAATTGATTATAAACAATCTTGAAAAATACCACTTGGATTGAGGCACTGTAGGTTTATTTTATCATAAAGTAAAAGTTACCATCATAGCGGACAACACACATGAAAGCAGCAAAAATGATCAAGCCACTATTACAGACTAATGTGTGGAAACATTTTGATTTCACAGGCATGTGACCGTACAGCAGGGGTCCCCAAACTTTTTTCTTGTGAGGGCCACATATGTGTTTCCTTCTCTGATGGGGGGCCGGGGTTAGGTTGAAAGCCAAGAGAAAAAATGCAACAATCACAGCATTTTTCTAAACATAACAATTATGTTTTTCCAGAAATCTATACACGATCACATTTTTTAAATCCCTTGCTGTAATCTTCACAGAGAAAATAAGACTGAAACATTTCAAAAATTAAATCAATAAGAAGGGAATCCTCTCCTGTCGTAGTTCTTTTGAGCCATTGGAGAGGTCAGCTCCTCACAGGGATCTTTTAGCTCTTTAGGTCGTTTTGTTGTTTCATTTAACTTTAATTTCAACAAACATATGCACAAAATGAATAACTAATGTAAAAAAAAATGTTTTTATATTTATGAATTTAAAATGTATTAAATATTGTATTTTCCCTCAGGTAAAAAGGTACAAAATAAATGATAAAAAAAGAACAAAAAAAGCTATTTACTATTCAACTTTTAAGGTGAAACAACACAAAACACTACTACCATAACCTAAAATACTAATTCTAACATCCAAAACAAAAATATTAAGACAATGTGTAATCATGGTAAAAGTTGGCATATGGTAAATACTGTAGCTCATCTTTCTGAAGTTGATTTGGTTTCTTATGTCAGTAATGATCTTATCTGTTCTGGAGAAAGTTGTTCTCTGGTGTCTGCATGGGTTGGTTGTTGGGACGGTTCTGTTTGAAGTTCTTTTCTGTTTGAAATTCTTTTCTTGCAGATTCTAAATTTGGCCTACCTATTATGATCAACTCTGAAATGGTTCCAGGTTCTTGTTCTTTTTTCAGTCACTCATTTTCAAGTGTTTGTGTTGATGTTGTTTGTCATAGTTGCACCTGACTCGCTCTTTCTCTACCTCATGTGCACAAATAGTAAAGAGCAAACAGGATTACAGATGTTAAACTGTTCACTACACACTTTCTCCACACATCTCAGACAGACATGGACGTTTTCAAATCCAGGATTATAGAATGAAAACAAAGATCTGGTCACGATCACAGATTTATGTAAGAGCTGAATGTTTCTGCAGGAGACAGCACGGAGGAGATTGATTGACAAGTTCTCCAGCCTATCAGGACACGAAACAGGGTAAGTTGTTCAAAAAAAAAAGCAGCTGCATGATCGCGCTGAGACCAGGTGAACTGTTTGCAATGTGGAAGGAGAACACTGTTTTCTGTTCTATTTGACAGGGATTTGGAGGGTTTAGATCGAGGCACAGACTGTTGAAGGGTGGAGTAAGAAAATCACATTATATGTGGTTCTACATCATGTGGTAAGATTAGAAAAAAAAGGGGTCTCTGATAGTGTTTGGTGGCCATCCCAAATGTGGAGGCGGGCCGGGTAATGCCCGCGGGCCGTAGTTTGTGGACCCCTGCCCTACAGTGTGGTGTTCTGTTCTAATAATGTCCCATCTGTATTATTTTGATGTGGAAAAACAACAGTCGGCTGAAGTTTATGAAACTATATCGTGAATGGATTTGCCATTGATTCTTGATTGTTTGCACACACATTTAATTTACACATGATAGTTTTGCAAGAAATACAAGGAACGTGGAAAACTTCACCTGCACTGTTCACGCTGGTTGAATTTTTGGATTTCCTGGATCGATTTCAGGTCAGTGAACTGGATCTGATCGTTCAAAATGAACCAATATCTGCAATGAAATTATATACATCATCATAAATCAAAAATAATGATGCTGTAACATTTAAAAAAATATTTAACTATACATACAATACAACATTGGTGTGACATACTGTATATATCTTTAGCTGTCCACACAGAGAGTGAAATCAGATCAATAGAAGTGGGATTGCATTCCTGTGGGAGGCACTGTCAAGTTTGTGCTCCACCTCTTGCTTGCTGAAGGTAATTGGGCCCATTCTTCACACCTGTTGGAGAGCTTTTTAACCTGTTTTCTCGTTCATACTAGTGCTAGTTAGTCACCTGTTCATAGACGCTGCCCTGCATCGATGAACCTGCCTGACCGGGTTTCCTGACTTCCACTATTCCTGTCAGTCTTGTCAAGTTTTGGGGGGATTTCAGAGGAAGTGAAAACTGTGTTTGATGTAAGGTTCAGAAATGAACACACCAGCATCACTGACATGTTCACAATACAGCGGGTTGGGTAAAACATTTGGTGGACATTTTTACCACGGGTTAATGATTACCCTGAGCAAACCCCTACACTTCTATCAAAATACACTTTTACCTTTACAAAGAAAACTGGTTAAGGCAAAGCATAGAGCTGGACATGAGCTAAACCTACCTTCATTATAAAAAATAGCCTAAAAGTCAATTTTCTTACATGAAGCAAAACACTGGGGCTAATTCAGTTGCATTTGTGTGTGTTGAATAGCTGAATCATACTTCACCAGCTCCTGTATATTTCTAAATACAAATTTACACTCTTAAATAATTGTGATTTTTAGATCAAAAGCTGAATCAAGAAGATCTATGAAATTAGCACAGACTTTTATTTTGAAGGGTGCTGCAACAGATGTATGAGGCAAACTACATAAAAAACACAATGCTGTACAGATAAACATTTTTTTCTGTAACTTGATTTTAATTAATGTAAAAAAATAATACAAAAAACATACAATTTTGTGAATTTAATGTCTTTTTTTTAAAATGATAGCTTTAAACAATGCTATAAGTCGCTGTATCTTATTCCTGTCTATGCCTACAGCAGGAAATCTTCCCAAAAGAAGGTAAATAATACATTTACATTTTTATCATACATAACTATAGTGTTTTGTGCTATTTACCAGCTTAAATCCTAAAAAAAATGTTCCTTTTTTCTCTCTTTAACTAAAATACTAAGGCTAAACAGTTTACATGCAAACACTGGTACTCTCCATTTTAGCATAAATGAAGTATAACTTTTTTTATAGGTTTTTCCAAAGCCAAGAACTCAAGCTGAACTGTGTCCCAAAGAGTCTTCAATACGCTCCTATTATTCATTTATTGAGAAGACATCCGCTTCAAAATGTGTCAAGCCGCGCCGAAGCGGTGTTATCGTTCATCCTGGGTGATCTGATCATGAGATGACACCTCGGGCATTAAAATGCAATCCCACATGCTTGTTGAGTGACCACTTGTAATCAGATCTCAGTTACCCACTCTATATGCAAATAAACGCAGCGATCACATCACACTGTCAGCTGGCTGGCGAGCAACAAACAGGACGTAAGTAGATCTGCTGCCGTTTCTGTAAAGTCACCAATATTCATTGACGTAAACATCATCAGCACTAATTAACACTTTGAAGAGCCCAAATACTAACAGCGGTTCATTGTTAAAGGGCTAAACTAACCCTTAAACTAACACCCTGTGAACACTGTACTGTGTTCAGATCCTGTAAAACCAATGGCTGAAAAAATATCAATTTTGTAAAGTTACAAACAAACTCAGACAAAAATATATGATATTACAACACTGCTGTCAGTTTGGAATGACTCCTAAACTAGATGTTCAGAATTTTTTTCTGAACTATTTGACCAAATACCTAAGACTAAGACAGAAATCAATAAGTTCCTTAAAGTCAGAAAAAAAGGACTGTTTGGATAAACCTTATCCAAACCGCAAAATGTCTTATTACTTTTATCTTGTAATCCTAATTCATGAAAATGGCACACAACATTGGGTTTCATTATAAGGTACATATGAAGAAACAAAAAAAACTTTAAAGCTTGTTTAATTTCTTCCTAAAAAAAAGTAGCAATGGATAGGGTTAACACGTCTCCCTTAAAACTTTGAATAAAAATGTGTTTACTCCTTGACTTTTGCATCTTATTTAGTTTGTGAGAAAAAAAAAAGTTCTAACGCTTGCCATTAGTGTCCATCAGAACATGTCACTCACATAGAATGATGACCTTTCTTGGTTTCCATGGAGAATCGTGAATCAATGCACAAGTGGTGAAATGGCAGGGAGGCTCTCAAAGCAAACAAAAGGACTCTATTAGTGTGAAAATTTCACAGTCTGATTGGTCCCTGGCGCAAACAAAAACAAAAGTAAATGTCCTTCTTGGGTGAAAAACTTTCCCACCCAAAGAGATGTGATAGGTTGAGTTCATTGAAGCAACTTAAGAGTTAGAAATTCTAATTTGTTTTTTGAGATACCTGTGATTGGTTAGGACACGGCATCATGTCTGCATGCATGTAACTCTGGATCTCGATGGGTTCATCTGTTCAGCACTACATTCTTTAGGAACAGGCTGCCTCAGGGTTATTGATCTGGAAGTCTTTGACCACTTAAGGAAGTAAGGAGCGGCACAGGGGAGACATAAACAGTTATTTTGTCTGTGTTAGGAAGTAACTAAAAGGAAAAACACAAGGACGGCAGAAAATAAAGAAGTCAGGCATTTAAAAAAAAAAAAAAACAAAAAGAGGGAAACAAGGGTGTGGAAAACAATCTAAGAAGAAATCACTGGAAATGAATAGTAAAAAATGAAGGCCATCAAAATAGATCATCCAGGAAGAGGAGGATAAAAGGCAAACCTATGAGCTCCACTCATATTGCTGTGGATAAACCGTCCCACCGGGATATTAGCCGGTTAGGCCAAGAGATGTGTATACAGGGATCTCCAGCACCCAAGTCCAGCTAAAGCTTTAAGGAGACAGACTGATGGGAACTTCAATAAATCTATTTAAGGGTGAGCAGTGTGTAGGACACCATTAAGTAGACCTGTCTTATTACTGCCCAGCGTGTGGCAGATGGTTACTAAGCTTTTGAATTGACCAAATAAACCTAACATTTAACTATTAAAAAGTTTCAGTAGGACATATAGATAGATGACCTACTTGATGTATTGTTGAGATTTGTCTCAATTTTTGTATAAACAGCTAGTCTACTTAGATTCTACGTTTCTTTTGTCTATTTTTCCCACAAAAATACATTAAATTAAGTAATAAAATCTTTTTGTTGATTTGTTTTGAAAAGAAATGTTCATTTTTGTATTTTAAGCTAAGAGAATAGGCAACTTTTCAAATGAAATAATTTTACATGAATATTTCCAAAATTGTTCATTTTGTACATTAAATTTATTGGAATGATTTTTTTTTTAATGAACTTCATGCTAATAGCTTTGTTTCCATTAACTCTGAAATTTCGCAAATTGGATTTTCAATAATAAATTCTCTTAATGGATAGACCACAATTTTGAAAAAAAAAACTTCAAATTTTTTTGAAAAAAAGTTTTTGCGCTTAGAGGAGGTGGTTTTGTCGGAATATCAAAATAGACATTTTTGCAAAACATAACTAAGCGAAACACTTTTTTAAAAATACATTTTCTTCTTGTTATGAAGTGTCTGTCCCGAGCGCTGCACACAGGGCACCATGAGAGATCCTACAGCGTCACAGCTCAGTATAAGGAGTGTATCATACGGAAAAGTACAGCTTCTCCCTAAAATCCCTAACCAAAGTTTCATCTTCACTTCATAGTTGCACTTTTGCAGCTTGCAGCCTGAATTAGACGTGGAAGTCTCCTCTGAGTATGAGTCCGAGTGCCGTAACAAATTTCAATGGATCTTGTTGTGTTCTCAAATGGAAAAAAGTTCCAGCTGCTCATTTGCTAGAATGTTTCTTTTTTTAAATACCCTTGAACTGGCTTCTCATGTCCATCTGATGAGACTGTCAATGAACTAGCTGCACTTCACATGTGCTCCCTTTTAGTGAATCCAATTTAAAACAATTCTTGCTCTCATCCATTACTCTGCTTTTAATGACTTATCGCGTGCATTGGTTTGTACTTTTTCAGAAAAATATGATTTAATCAAATCTGTTTTTTCTAAATTCCTAGAATTTCGATAAAGTTTTGCACAGATCTGATAAAGAGGAAAAGGCGTGTGGATCCATGTGCAAACGAAGGTTTAATAATGAAACAGGACAAGGCCAAGCGTGATCACAAAACAGGCTGAGGTTAAACACAGGAGCGAGAATTGAGGAGTCAGGCAGTGTAACAATGACTCTGAGGCATTTGGATCCATGTGCAGAGGTACGTTTAATAGCGACTAAAAACAGGCGAGGACAAGAGCGTAATCCAAAAACCAGCCAGGAGTCAAAAACATGGAGCAAGACAGGAAACTGTTAATGGTTAAAAACAAGAAGGCAAACAACAGAGTAACTGCTCATGCTATCTCATAAACAAGACAATGCTTCACACAGTCAGTCCAGACAGGGTATACAATATATAGAATGAGACTGATGAGGCTGATGAGAAGCAGCTGAAGGTAAAATGGAGGGGAGAGCATTGACTGATGGGATATGGAGTGAGGAAGAGAATGAGGAGGTCAATACTCAGGTGATGGCTCCCTCTGGTGGTCAGAGGTGGAACTGGAAGGCCAAGCCCTGACAGGCAGGAGTTAAAAACTCAAGGGGCAAGCATAGAAGGAAACGCTTAGACTGTATGCTGAGAAAACAAGACTTCGCAAAGAGCTCTAGTGAGAAGTGAGAAGTACAGTGGAGTTGATGAACAGATGTAACACAGCCGAGAGTCATGAGAGTCCTGAGAAAGGCAGATGGAGGTGGTCAGAATTCGGGCGAGCGTTCCCTCTGGTGGTTGGAGGAGGGAGAAGCAGGTTGAACTGTGACAGTAAATATGTAATGGAAACCCAGCTAGTGACACTGTTGCCTCTTCAAAATGAAGACAAAGTTTTTAGCTCGTGTCTTGTGTGTCAGTCAAAGTTAACAAAGGAATGAACTGAAACGCAGAAAATTAAAATGTTAAACAATATCCTGAGCTAAAGAGTGAGACATGGTGAAAATCTTTTTTCGTCTAAAAACTCTTTTTTCTTTGTGGTTGCTGCTTATTTCAGGTTTCACCTCACCAAAATGATCTGATGTTGTACCAGCTTTTCTAAATGGTTCTGCTTATGATTTTAGGGTAACATTTTATAATAATATTCCTTTAAAAAGCTTTAGTAACACATTAACAAACATTATTAGTGTGTTTATAGGTTGATAATGAGACATTTATCAGCACAAAAAGCCAAATAAGATTTATTAACGTACTTAGTAAGATTCATTAACACCTAGAGTGAGACCATTGTCTGCAAGAGCTGTATTAACAAACTGCCTAAACACATACAAAAACATGAACCATCTTTGTCAACATTATTTTGAGGGATTTGCAGCACCTCGTTTAAAGTGTTACCAATTTTAGTCTACTGTTTTTAGCAATGTGATTTGGGTTATTTTGAAACAAAAAAAGTATTCAAATTAGTTAGCCAAGGAGATCCATGGAGAACGCTGAAATTAGGACAGGCTGTGGCAACACTGCAACGCCAACAGGGATACAGTGGGTTATATGGATGGAAGGGCGGATGGGTTAAGGCTGTGGAGTAAATGGAGACTGAAGGGGCTAACCAAAGAATAACCATTTGTATTTCCAGTTGTAGTAAATTTAAATATGACAGTAATTTCAACACATAAGGCAGTTTGTCATATAACCATTTGGTAGCAATCAAAATATTAAAATGTCCAAACCTCACCACATAAACAAATATGACTGCAAAATGATAAATAAAACCAAAAAAAAAATGCAACTGATTTATCCAATCTATCAAAACATTTTGTGTTATATTTTCATGCATACTACAGTTATAATTCTAGTTTTAGGTTAAGAATTCATAATAGTCTTGAAAGTTGCACCCATTTATTTTGAACCATGAGTAAACAGTTTTGTCATATAAAGACAAGAATGGTTTTGGAATGGACTAATAATTTTAAATAAAACATGTTATATAATTGAATTTTAAACAGAAACAAAATCAATTAAATTGTTATTCCATGTAAGTGTGCAAAGGAACAAAACAATTGTTTAACATCTGTGGTTGAATGTACTGGGGAGAAAATTTTTCACTGCTAATAAATTTTGTTTTAATTTAGAATCGATATTGTTCTCCAAAGAAGAATAGTTCTTTAATTTGACATTGAATTTTTAGGTCCACAATGGTCTCACTGCTACTGCTCCAACAACTGTCAGGTTAGTTCTTTTCTTCTGTTTGCCTATTTCAGGGTTGGGAGACAGATAGATGGGGATGTTTGCAGAGCTGAGAACAGACTGAAAATCAACTCAGTGCACACTAATGTATGTAGTCACTGCGGTATATTGTCTTTGGTTGTTGAAAAACAAATACAATTGGGGGTTTGGGACTGCAGCCCTACAATAGTTTGCATTTATTCATTTACCAAGTACTTTTATCCAAAGTAACTTAGAGACTAATATTACTGATGGCAATCTGGGATTGGAGGAAATAAATAAATAAATAAACCAAGCCAGTCATTTTAAACAGTAATGCTATGTACAAACCACCCCCGGCAATGCTCGTTCAAGTGACCACTTCCAATGAAAAGTCTGTGTAAACATGTGTTTTGGGCTTCCGTATCCAAAACTCTTTCAATCATGTGTAGCTATGCCAGTTTCTCCAGCTATTTTTTGGCATCCAAACCAGATTGAACTTTGACCCATCAGGCACTTGGATTTGATAGTGATGGATGGAGCAAATTCACTAATTTCACCACCACATCATTTTACTGAGGTGTCTGATTGGTCAGTTTATAACTTAAATAACTTGCAATAAATAAAAAAATATCTTTAAAAAAATTGTTTGGATTAGAAAGAAAGTCTATGGGATTTTTAGCTTCTTGAAACCAGCGGTTGCTTCCTGTTTGGAACACGAGATGGGAGGGATTGGCATGTCCAGTGATTTCTACTGTCAATGGTAAATAGTAGTAAAAGAAAACAAGAAGCTCCTCCCTGCATGTTCACTGTGAGCATCGTTTAAGAACGTGCCAAATTCAGATCGTGTATAGCGAAATGATAGACCCCCCAAAATGGCAGGAATTTGTTTTAAAATTGTTTGATATGTATTTAAACTTATAAGACTTACAGATTTTAGCTTCCGCTCACTGCTGTGACTGCTAACCTGTCCAGAGTGTACACCATCTTTCACCCACTGACAGCTGGGACAGGCTGCAGCACCCATTGAACCTGAAAAAGATTAAACAAGAAAATGTCTGAATTAATGAATCTTTAAAGTGAGATTCTCTCGGCAGGCAGATTTATCATAATTACTTAAGGGGGTTTTAACTCTCAGCGGGGCATCGCTCTACATGCTGATCAAAGGCCACAAAATGATTTGAAGCCCCTTTTTCTTCACACATTCATGCTTTAAATATTTCAAAGATGCTTAATTTTGCTACTTTAAATGACATTTGAAAAAGACTCAGTGACTAGTGATTTGACATTTTTCATGGCAATATGCTGACAATATGACATTGCACAGTAATTACCCAAATCATTATTTATTTTCTTTTTTTTCAAGTTGGCATTACTATGCTTGTCTGTCCTTTGAAAAATGGTTTCAAATTTTTACCAATTTATGATTTTTGCTCCCATTTTTTTAAAGTTCAACTTTTGCTAGTACATGTTTTCATTTTTTTGTGTCCATTTTTGTTTACTCCATTGTAAATGTCACAGCTTCCAGTGGAAAATCTTGATGGTGCATAGCCAAATGCAAAACACATAAATAAAGTAAGATATAAAATATACATCTAGAAGGTCGAAGGCAACCTTTTGCATGACTGCCTTTATCTAAATTAATATTTATGTGGACTGGTATGAAGTTTGTTTATACATATGTGTTTCTGGACACTCCTGTCATATCTCTGATTTTTTTTTTTTTTTTTTTTACTTTCTTTGGCCATTAAATGACTAAAAAAAATCTTTGGAGCTCTGTGGAGATACTGGAACGTTGTTTGCTTGCAGTCACAGTCCCGCTCCCTTATACCTGGAGAACTGCTCAGTAAAACTCCTATTATTTTGTGCACTGTTCTTAGTAGTCTTTCAAATATCATCAGTGATCCTCAAAAGAATCCAGAGGTGAACCTCACCATCAAACGCGCCTCTGTTGCCTCTTTTTTTAGTGTACATAAAAATATGTACGTTGCCTCTTTTTTTTCTTAAAGCCCAACGTCTAAAGTAACGAACACCTGTTTGAGCTTGAATTTATTGAAAACAGGACACAACTGGAACATATACGGTGTGATGCATCTAAAATGAAAGTTGTTTGCTGATCACCACTTACTTTGTGGAGAAATTGGGTGTTGGTGTTAGACTAGGGGTGGTGCAGGTAGAGCAGACTCTTCCTGGAGGGGGCGGTTCACATCGTGCTGACGTCAGCATGATCCGACCCACTTGTTTAGTGGGTGTGGGAGGGGCTACTGCAGAGATGGCAGGTTTTTAGAGGATTACACTTAAATCCATGAGTGGATCAAAATATTGTTTTTGGGGTTCTTTATAGTGAGGAATGAAAAGTAAAATGCACTTAAACCTCAAAAAGTATAATAGCCCCTTTAACAAACCTGTTATAATGCTGCACATCTATCAATATATTTCACTAAACATGTTTACTATTTTTATTATGTTTGTTATTTAGAATTTATTACTGTTGAATAACTATTGCTTGCTGTTATTGTAACCCTCATCCCCACTTTTAACTTGTTTAATAGTCTCTCTTCTTCTTCTGGGTTTTTTTTTTTTTTTTGCACTTTATCTTGTCGCCTCGTTCGTATAAATACTTAAAATTAATTCAGTTGTCGATTCATGAGCTTTAATTGCCTGTGATGCCCGAGCTGCTTCTCTTTCACGGATAGAAAACAGGTGCCCTGAAGGTGATGGGAACCATTCAGCCTGTCACTGGGCAGAGATGCAGGCGGAACAGCGCTTTTGGTGTTTTGAAGGCTGGAAACGGGTTCCCATCATCTCAACGCTGGCATTCATGATGGGATAAATTCTCCAGCTTTCCATTCGACACACAGGCCTATCTCAATAGCACAAGAGACCCACCAAAAAGAATCTTAAACTTTCAGATTGGAACATGTTTTGGCAGATTAAATTTTCTATCCATGCATCCATTTTCCACAGGGCCATTAGAGCTAATGTTGGGCGAAGACAAGGAACACCCTGGACGGGTCACCATTTTGTTGCAGTTTAGTATCGTCAATGGACTGTAGGAAGAGGCCAGAGTGCCCAGAGAAAACCACACAAGGATGAAGAAAAAATAAAAAATTCCACATATAAAGGTCTGGTTTGGGATTCAAACCAGTACTTTCTTCCTGTTAGGCAAGAGTGCTATCCACTACACCCCTTTATATTAAATCAAAGAAGCAAAATGACATAATAATGGGAAATAAAAGCCTTAAATGGAAGGTAAAAAAAAAAAAAAGTTGTAAAACATTTTGAAAGTGGACATGGACCAATCAAAAAGTGCAGGTACCTATTGATTTTAGTGAGGTCAGATGAAACAATGATAGCTAAGTTTATTTTTTCAAGTCATTTTTTACCATAACACCCCCAAAAGATTAGGTGTTGTAACTGAAAGATGTTGGGATGAATATTGAAGTGTAACGAAAAAGTTGTGGACATTTTTCCACTTTCTCCTTTCACTTTGGTCTATTACAAAGGCTGCCCAGAAGTGCTGATGCATGGCAAATTATATTTACATATGGTAAAAATGTAATAACTTTTGATAATTAAAAACTTTAAGCTTTTCCTCTACTTCTCTGCCTCCTTGTTCTGTGCCAATCCAGATTTTTGCATATTTCCATCATTTTGTCATTGCATCAATGTAATTTATTCTCAGCATGAGCAATCACATCAATCAGATTCCAAATTTGAGGATTAATGGAAAAGGTGCGCTGAATGCAACATGGTTTAAAGCTGGGGGCAGCCTCATATTGGATGACCTTCTTAAAACAGGGTGTTCCGAAAGTCTGAGCCTTAGATCTAATATTGATTTTTGGTGTTACAGGCAGATCAAAGAATACCCAGAAACGAAGTGCCTGAGCAACATGAAACACAAAAACATTTGAAATGTTAACACCCTGTGAGAGATGAAGGGATCTGTAATAGGTCCTCTATTATGATTTAGATTTTGAAATAGTGCTGTGGTAGATCAGACTTGTTGGGTTTCTTTGAACAGTTTTAAAAGCTGTTTGAACAAACGCCCCAAAACTGTGTGGATTGAATTGATCTAAAATTACTTATAATAAAAAATAAAACAAAAAATCAAAATGTACAAATCTTAATGAAGCCATACATGAACTTTTGACAGTATACGTCATGCTAAAAATATACAAGTCAACTATTGTAATCAAGATTATTGTCAATTCCATTTAAATTACAGATTATATTTACTTGATCTAAACTAGGGGTGCCCAAACTTTTTCGCTCAAAGGACCAAAATCTCAATAGGATCCCAGTACGTGGACCATATACAATATTTTTGAAGTGATTGTGGGGGTTTTTCACCCATAGCTGCTGGCAAAAAAGTGCAAACAACGCCACTCGGAGCCCGAAAGTATATTATGGCCATAGAGTTTTGGAACACCATAGAGCAGGGCTGCTCATTCCTGGTCCTCGAGATCTACCACCCTGACTATTTTCCAGATCTCCAAGCCCTGCCACCTGCTGATTGGCTCAGTCAGATGTCTCCACAATCTGATTGAAAGGACACACCTGGTCCAGGTAATCAGCAGCAAGCAGTACAGGGAGAGCTGGAAAACAGGCAGGGTGGTAGATCTTGAGGACCAGGAATGAGCAGCCCTGCCATAGAGAATCAATGGGAAACGGGTAACAGGTTTTAACTGAACACTTGGTGGATTTGGCAGCCATGGGTTGACGGACCAAAAGAAAACCTTTGGCGGGCCTAGTCTGGCAAACAGGCCCCCACTTTGGCCACTCACAATCTAGACCCTTCAAACAAGCATGGTTTGAATTATGAGTTACATCATGTGAAGAAGAAACCTTTGAAAATGAGATGTGGCCATTTTTGGGCAAGTGGTATACACCTTGTCTCAAAAGTGTCCTAAAATGTATGTTGCTTTTAGCCACCAACATATTTTACACATTTACACCTACTTGTTTGCTAAGTTCTTGTGCTTTTAGAGATAATGTGAAAATCAGCCACATTTTTTTAGTACTGTTTTGCTTAAAGTACTGAAACTATTGCTTTTTTCTCCTACCTGTTCTGCTTTGAATATGGTTTCATTTAACATCCCCCTCCAAAAAAAAAAAAAAACTCCAAAAATAAATAATTGTTTTAGGTTAGCGACTCACTGGGCTTTGACATTACCAAATTCTCTCATTCCCTCTTCCCTCACTTGACCGGTTGTGTCACTTTATGTAAAGGTGAAATTGCTTCTTGGTTGTTGTTGAAATGTTATGACAAATTTTAACCCCTTGTGCGATCTTATGGGGTCTAGATGACCCCACTCTTACACGGATGTGTGATCCTTCCCATGACAAAAGTGGACAGGATTTTATGTTTGCAATGGACACAAATGACGATTACAAAGTCCTTGAAAAAAAAAGTTTAGCCCATTTGTCTTGTGGGGTCCAGATGACCCCTTTTTTAATGTAAACATGCCTATGATAGCACTGGGGTTAAGACAGACCAGCCACTTTTGACCAGGAATATTGTAAAGTAAAGGGTGAAAGATGAACACAACCAGATGCCAGTCATTCATTTATCCGTTTTCTAAATCGCTTTGTCCCCTTCTCACCTTGAGGCAAGAGCGCTAACCACTGTGCAGTATATTCATTTACTATCTGGAGAAGTCTGGCTAGAATTACTCTTCATGGAAAAGTTGCTAGCAAAAAGCAATACATACAAAAACAGGCACAAAAGCAGGAATTGAGGTGAAGAAAAATTGTACCGGGTGCCCTGAAATGATGAGTCAAAATTTGAAATATTTGGCTTCAGCAGAAGGCAGTTTGTTCATGGGAGGGTTTGAGAGCGGTACAATAATGAGTGTCTGCAGGCGACATTGGAGAACAATGGAGGTTCCTTGAATGTTGGGTACTGCAAATTTGCAAATGGAGTTGGAGATTGGAAAACGGTTGGACAGCACTGTAAATGTTTGAGCCACACACAAAAGCAGTGTGCATTACTCCCCAAAGCAGTTGGGAATATTGTTTCTAATGGAAACACACAGAGGCTGCGAAAGACAATGAGATTCTGAAATCCAGCTTGTCAACTTTTTCAAACAAACTGAATCCTTCAATTCTGTCAAACACGGAAAACACACGCATTTCTCTGTAAATTAGAGGCTTTCTTGTGTCATCGTTTAACGTTAAGGCCAATTCTTATCTATAGAGAATTGGAGTGAGTGACCTTCCCCCCTTTATGTTCAAAATAGGAAGTACCAGCTGGCTCCACAAAGCCAAAATCCCATAGACTTCCATTAAGAAATACATTTTAAAAACTGTTAGTCATTATACGGTATTTGTCAGAATAACCACTCTTGTTCTGATGCCTTTTTTTATTAATGTCTTCTTAATAATCCATTTGTTTTATTCAAGATGTTTTTTTCTTTATCACAAATTACTCAAGTTATGAACTTACCAATCAGATGTCTCAGTAGAAGGAAGTGGGCCCACTTGCTCTACCTCGAATATTTAATTGACTGATTCTCCTGAGCCTGCTTCTACTGGAAGAGGTGTGGACTTCAAACAAGCTTAATCATGATTGATGACAGTACCCAATGAACATTTCTATGTGGGCCCCATACGGTTTACCTTTTGGCTGAATTGGTGGGTCCCAGCGAGGTTTGTTCACGGGTCCCATGGTGGCCCGGCCTGTGTTTGCACTCAGTAGCCCGGCTTGCTGGGCAGCAGAGCTTGCTAACTCGCTACGCTGTCCACCAGGCAGCCCGCTAGCTTGCTACGCTTTCCACTTGGCGGAATTAAAGTTCCTACCTAAGCCAGTGTGGGCATACTCAGGTGGGGCCACCATGGAACCTGCGAACAAACCTGCCTGGGGCCCAAAAATTCAGCCCAAAGGTAAACCATATGGGGCCCATAGTGAAATGTTCGCTGGGTAGTTGCCATAGAAACACTGAACCAGACTGACTTGGACCAATCACTGTCATTTGGCTCCAAGATGACGGCATCCATATAACGTAAAAATGGCAACTGAATTGACTTCATTTCACTGGTACCAAAAGTAAGGCATTTTCTATGCATGATCTCATACTTGCTCTGTCCACTACTTTATATACACTCAATGTTTGCGGTCCAACATTAAAATGCAATTGGCATTGCTACTCGCCTTCAAAAGGTACTCATGGGTTCAATGGGTTTGTGGCCTACTTCTCGCCACTTGTTACAAAATTGTTCTTTGCCTTGCAATACTAATATTGTTAACAATGGTAACTATGCTAATTTGGCTACCCTTACTAGCATTGTGTTTACCATCACCAACAGTCTCTGGAAAAAATATTACTAAAGATGGTGATTATGCTAACTATGCTAATGCTGCAAAAAGTGTTAGTATTGCAATCAATATCTCACCTTTAACTGCCGTCCAAACTACATTGCACCAGTCCCATCTGAAATCTCCTGCAGGTAATGGTCCCACTGGAGGGTGATCTCACTTTGCTCCTTTGGGCTGGATCTGACTGGGGCCCATGGGAGGAGCCCTGGCCACCAGGCGTTCGCCTACGAGCCTAACCCAGGCCTTTTTCCAGGGTTAGGCCCCGGTGAAGGAGCCCCAGACAGCATAGCTCCTGCATCACTCGAGCACTCAAACTCCTCCACCACCTTAAGGTGCCGGTTTAAGGAGAGGACAGAGAGGGAAGTATAGGCATCTTAGCTTAGACCGCTGCCTCCACCACCTGGTCCCAGATTAGCGGAACAGGATGGATGGATGTTCATCTACTGTCTCAGAAAACTATTAGGAAGTTGCAAATGATGGTAACTGTGCTATTTATGCCAATGTGGCTAAAAGTGTTTAAATTGAGATTAGCATCATCAACTGTCTAAAAAAAGATATTGCTCAAGATGCCAACCGACTAGCAATGCATGTTATTCTAGCAACAATATGAAATTAGGATCAAACCTCTGTATTAAATACACACCAGTGCTAAGAATAAGGACAAACTTAAGCAAATAAGTCAGTACACTTTGCCCAGTGAATGGGTCATCCCTTCATTTAATTTTCTGTTGTAGAACTCTCTGATATAAACCCAAATAGAAAGGTCCCGCAGTTGTACTCTTTGTGATATTTCACCAGAAAGATCCCCTGCGGAACAAGTGAACGTCTCTGCTCATGTGTGAAAATTACAGGGGTTGGTTTTGGCTCAATGAGGCTCCCTGGGAATTTAGCGGATTTAAGGTTACAGTCTCTTCAGCCTGAGAGAAGAGGCGGCAAAGTGACAATGAAGTCCACTGAGGGGGTGTTTCAAGCAGTCTTCATCTGAGATCAATAAAACATACAACAGTGGAAGAAGTCCTTATAGTATTAAAGTTTGTTGATGTCCAAACCAACCTTTTCTACAGTTATGAGGTTTTAAACCCTGCAACCCTTACACCAGTGTATAAGGAGTTTGTCACATCCTAACACTTCAGCCTAACAAAGACAAAAGCTTTGGTCTCTCCCCGCCCCCTCTTCTTTTCAACGGCCAGCTTTATAAATGAAGGCAGATCCTTGCTGAAACGGCCCAGTAGACTCACTAGTGTTTGTGTGAACGAAGTTCTGCCTTCATAAGTGCAGGTGGTGACTCACTGGGTCACTTTTCTCCCCCTAGAGAACTGCTCAGTCCGTCGCACTGAAACAGTTCACAGCTACATATCATGTGTTTCGACTCAGCTGCTGAATTCAGCTATTATCCAAACCTGCTACCCTCAACACTTTCCTCACATACTGCAGCCAATGCAACAACAAAAAAAAACAAAAAAACTAACCTAATTCTTAAATACAGATTTTCAAACATTCTTTTTGTCACCGATTGTTTTCTTTTCTATTTAATAATATGTGCACCACTTAAAAAATGTCTGATATGCAGGATTTTGCTTAAATTGTATGGGGGTTTAACCAAAATACAAACTATATGTGAGGATAGTGGTTTTTAGTTGAATGTTTTGAGTTGTTCCCCTGTCAGTCACTTCAAGTTCATGTGGCCCATCCACCCTTGTTGTCATTTGTTTATTACCCTAAGTGGATTAGTGTCTGGTTTTCAGTTCTTCATGGGCCATCGTGCACATTAGGTCCTACATCACCAGATCCTGACCATAACTAAAAAAAAATACATTGAATGAAATTACTGGCCTTGACATGGACCCAAATATAGTAAACTTCCCTTTATAATCTACACATAGTGTATTCAATTTAAACTGAAATGTTGTTTTGAAAGAAAACCTCTTCCTGACCAAGTGCGCTCTAAATTATTTAATTCATCTGCTTCTGTCTTCCCCAGAATAGAAGCATAAATATAGCAAATAATGGCAAAAACTGAATAATATATATTAGTGGTCTTAATTATCTTCTGCAATCTAACTTGACTTTTTGTTGTAGTCTCAAATCTTCAAGCCTCAACTCTTCATCACAACTGCCCTTACGGGTGGACACAGGCTGTCTATGGCTATAAACAAGTAAATCTTTACAATGCACTAAGGTGATCTGCAGGAAATTTTAAAATTGTAGACAACCCAGTGAGCCCGTAAGGCAAAACATTCATGCTCATTTTTTCTATGGGCATGCTGCGGGTGTCAGATGGTAGTTCACACTTAAGCAACACATAAGGGTAAGTGAGGAGAAAGTATAGTAGACCAACGCTAATAAATCACCTGGAAAGAAACCTGTTAATGCTACCATACACACAGCTTGGCTGTTAGAATTTAAGAAATTTGGCAATTGCTGCATAATTTGTTTGGGCATCTTACAGACACTTAGATATTACCCCACGCGTAAAGCATTTGCACATGGTCAGCAAGGAGCCATAGCACGCACCTCACTAATGGTAGAGTGCAGCGTAAGGACACCGTATTACATTATCACCTGTATGTCTTAAGTGCAAATAACATATTATCTTTACATAAATGTAATAATACACTGACAACATGCATGATGATCATATATTTCATAGTCATAGCATCCCTTAAGGCGGACACATGAACCTCAAGGGAACTGCAAGATACACCTACTCTCCTTTTTAATACAGGAGTGTTGGAATCTAGGCCTCATGGGTCAGTGTCCAAAATGTTTTCCAACCAACCAGCCATTGAAGCTTCTCATTGGCTAAATAAACCTGATCCATGTAATCAGCAGCAGATAAGGCAGGATTTCTGAAAAACCAACAGGGGCTGGCCCTCGAGGGCTGGAGTTTTACACTCCTTTCCTTGAAGATTTGGCCACACCTTTCTATGATCCTCTACGGGCCCAGACAATCGAGAAAAAAAAACAAAAAAAAAAACCAAACAGCATCACCGGTACAGATCGACCCCCTTATGAGTCCATGTGACTAAGACATTAGATGTTGTTGGTTTCACTTAAGCCTTAAACAACAACGTTTTAGTTTTACATTCTTTTAACCATCACAACTCTTCAACCATTGGCGCAATTAACACAATTCCAGCAGATTCTAGAATGGAAAATAAGCAACATTGTGCTGATATGTAAAATTTTACTAAGTACTTAGTCAGTTTTAATCTGCTAATTCTGTTGCAGTGAAAAGTGGCTATGGGCCATTACAAAACGTGTGTTTTCCATGCCAGAATTAGCTAATTGAAGTTGATTCTGTAAATGGTTGGAGATTTACGGTATGTCAGAAAGTATGATGTTTAGGTGTCATCAGCAACATCTCCAGTTTTTAGTACTTGAAACATCACTAAAAAGTTACTTTTTCTTTCTGTGTTTTGGCTGTTTAGCCTCTGGGATTAGATTATAGAAATTAGCCATTGACCCAAGAAGATTACGGGTGTTAAACTACAAAAGTATGTGGCTTAAAAGTCATTAATGTCTCTACTGCAGAATAGGCCTGAATGTCCTTGGTGTGGGACACGTCAAAGTTTCCCTTTGACAGCCACTACCAGACTGCTCAGAAAGTCTACAGGAAATTGGCTCAAAACTACCCAACGCTGAAATTCATTAAATGAAATTGAAAGTGACTCCTCAGATAAGATGAGACATTTTTTTTCCAAGTTTCTTGTTTCCTATTTTTTTTTTTTTTTTTCTGGGTGTGATTCTCTTGCTGGTTCTTGCTTGACGTGGCTCCATGGGGCAGCGCAGTAATGGGTTTTTGGAGGAGTAAAAAGAAACGGCGTCCCCCCCGCCACACCACAACCCTCTGCAGCTTTTTCTCTGTGCTAATAAATCCCCTGGCAGGGGTTGTTTATAATGTCTCTCTGATGTCACTTTCATAATGGGGCAATTTTGCAGTGCACATGTTCTCCATCTCACAGCTCGCCTGTTCTGCAAGCATGATTCCTCTTCCGCGCTAATCTGCTGAGCTAAAATCTAATGGAGTATGCCACCGAGGTAAATCAACCAGCATTATTGTTATTTCGCCACCATTACTCTATGGCAGATGTATAATGATCTCTTATAAAGATAAATTCAGTATTTTCAGTTGAGGGGGAACATCTTCGGCACAGCAGTGGTTGTGACATTTTTACCAAGAAGACGGCGAAAGGAGAAAAGTTAAAGGAATATTGTCACAGGTCAGTGGTGCTCATGTGATTGGTAAAGAAATCAATGAAAACAGTGTGACCCTGAGTGCTGTCCTCATCCCTTGATTGAATTGTTGCAATGTCAGTCATTGAAAATAACGATGCAACTTTTAAGTCCTCTTAGACTTTTAGTCAATACAAAAAACAACATCTCGGCCAGTGGATTAGGTTATAAAAGAGAGTTGAATCTTGGGGGTTTCGTCGCATCTGATTGTTGCTTAAGTCACTCAAGCGATTGGCTGCAACTGATATGATAATCTGTTCTTTAATCCGTATGTAAATCAGCCCACACAGAGTTCCAAAAGAAAGCCTAGGAATTGATCACAGCAGACATGTGAAGCAACACAATCTATCAGGTTAGCTTCGAGCACATGAAAGGCCTTTATAAGGGAGGACAAAGGGACACCTGGTCACTCTTGTGATGCTGTGCAATTGCAGGCAAAACACAACGAGTGCTGCTTTATCTCCAAGGTCAGCCCTCCTTCAGCATTTCGTTGTTTGGGCAAGAGGAGGACGTAAACTCAGATGCTCTGTGCAAAGGAGTGCTGCTGTCATTTTTAGCCAAGCGTCTCGGATTTCTTACCCCCTCTGGCAGTGTGGCAGATTCATTAAAAGGGCACTGCCTGCTTTTATTACTCCCATTATCAAAGTTAATCCAATCGTGATCCTGCCTGAAATTTTGAATATTTCACTGCGAGACGTTGGAAGGCAAATGCCCAGCGTTATCGATAGCCAGCACAACTGCGTCGCATCCTGAGCCAGCTTGATTTATTGTTATTTTCCGCCTCTATACGGAGCAGACACAGTGTTGGTGAGAAATTCAAGGGCATCTGATTGTCATTACAGCGCCATCAAAGTCTGAATCATTGCACAACACCTAATGGCTTATTACAGGAGCGTATGCTAAATTAAACATTACTGCATCAATAAATGTTGCATGATATTAACCTGACAGTGCTTCATAAATATTGTGCATTTTCCTTCCCCTATCCGCCTCTTTCAGCTTCAACTTCCCCTGTTCTTCTCACTCCTCCAATCACATCTACTAATATTCACGTTGAGCATGTTTTTCTGCCATTATTTCAAAATGCACTGAATTACATAAATGAGTATTAAATAGTTTTCAATTCCCCAAATTATCTTTCAAGTATTTTAATTAGCAACCATTTTCCAACCTTCATCAGATGGGTGCTCGTGTCAGCCAATTTAAGCAAAAAGCAATTAGACATTGCACATTAGCATTTCTATTTTCATCACCCAAAGCCCTTTATTCCTCCACTCAGCCTCGTCTCACTTACCGGGCTGTTCACATTTATCCCGCAGAGGGTTTGACTTACAGATGGCTCACTGAGGATGTTCAGCCCATTTCTGCACTGTGGCTCTTCTTGAAAGGTCAAAACATCACAACTTGTTCCCCAAAGAGGTTTGAGTACACTGCAGTTGTAAATGCAGCTTTTTTTCTAGTTTGTTATTTTTCTGTACCATATTGTCTGCAGACATGTATGCCTCCATTGTAGTACACTAACTTTTTGAAGTTGGACTCAAGCTTTTTGATCATGTTTGACTAAATCTTAGTAAACTTTAAAGTCCTATTCCAATCCTGTTTTGATCTGTTTTTTAAGCGGTCTTGTGGTCTTTTAATTTTCAATTATGTTGTTTTTAGGTAAAGTTTTAAAAACTGTCATTTTTTTTTAGAACATAGTTTGTGCAGATTGGCAGCAGTTCGTCAGAAGTTTGCCTCTAAGTTATGGGAGGGACCACTGGCATGGAAGTAAGCTTCTATTGATATATCACATCATCCCTTTGTTAACATTCTCTCCCACTAGCTTACAGCCTCTTACAACCCCAAGCTAACAAAAGCCGTGCAACTCAAATGCCAACCAACATCAGAGTTGTCCAGCTGTATAGTTTCATGCTGAATGGCAGCTTAAATGAGGAAAACAAAGATTAATCGATGTAGCGATGAAGCAGGGAGCTTGTGGTTTGCTAAAGAAACT
This sequence comes from Oryzias javanicus, assembly GCA_003999625.1. Taxonomy (NCBI): domain Eukaryota; kingdom Metazoa; phylum Chordata; class Actinopteri; order Beloniformes; family Adrianichthyidae; genus Oryzias; species Oryzias javanicus. Next base: position 20,108,302 of record CM012440.1, read on the forward strand.
TATATAAAGAGACTGAAAAAACTTTTCCAACAGAATTTTTGTATCTGCTCCTGATCCAAAATGCGTTGAATTCCCTCGACTAAGCTAAAACTATAAAACTGTGCGGCTGGATAGCTTCAATATTGCTCACTGTTTTTTTGCACCCATTGACATGGTAGAGATGGCTAAAATAGAGCTTTTACCTCTGGTTTCAACAAAACTAAGTCAATTCAGTTGCCATTTTTCCGCAGTAAGGATACTACCCAGTTTAGACATTTTGGGACCAGACGACGCTAGCAAATAGTGATTGATCTGAGAATCTGTCAATCAAACGCTTTGAACATTTGAGATGGGCACCAAAGACTCTTATTGAGGAATCTGATTGGCAAGTTTATAACTTGTATAACTTGCGGTAAAGAAAATATATCATATGAAAAAAAAATAGATTAACAAGACTATGTCAAAAAACACCAGAGCAAGAATGGTTATTCTGACGAACTGCATTTTTCAATAAAAGTCTGTGGGATTTTGGCTTTCTGGGACCAGCAGGTCATTCCTATTTGATGATCAGGCCAGTTCTTTCTATGTACTATCTATGGTTGCACCTGTAATGTTATGTCGGAGGTGTGAGGGGCTCTAAGCTAGCAAGAGAACAAGTAAACAGATAGTTGACGGGAAGGTAGGGCGGAGTTTACTCCACGTCCACAGCCCCGCCCACTCAGAGGTGATTTTCTATGTAACTACTGCCACTCTGCAGAAATCTATGCCCTAGAAGCTTTTTTGTTTGTTTGTTTAATTTTGGCCAAAAATAGCATGATCCTAATTAAAAGACCATTGGAAACACTTTTAGAACAGATTACAACATGACCGGAGTGGGACATTTCAAAAAGAAAAAAATAGGAATTTACCTGAGTTGAACAAGTTGTGAAGTAAGGATCAGGTTTGTAGAAACGCTGATGTGTGGATTTGCAGATCTTACACCCACCAAGCGTGAAACCTTTCAAAGGAATGGAGTAATTTCTAAATGTACACATGGTGAAACAGCATTCCAGCTTTGGCAAGCTATTCAGATTTATGTTTATTTGCTGAATTCAACCAAAAACAAAATCAAAACATTCTTTGGCAGTGCATTACAGCCGATACCAATTCCGTTCCTTTTATTTACCATCTTTTTCCTGTCTCTATCTCCTTTATTTTGCATTACGTTTGAGTGTTTTTAGCAGCTTTTTAGATTAAAAATGGCTCTTGGCAGTCGCATAAGCAGCCGCATAAATGCTACGCAGTGCCTGTCCCAACAAAGCTTCATGTCCCTTCTTATTACAAATGCTTTTATGCTTTTTGCAGGCACAAAATTACCATCTGATTCGTTGCTTAGTATAGTGTTTAAATCCTTTTTCAAAAAAAAAAAGTAAAAAATTCAAATCAGCCAGAAAAAGTGTAGTTTTGGTCTTCAAATTACACTGTAAGATTGTAGCTAAACTCGACTGTAAGCATTTAAGGCTCAAAGCTTATTGCACATAATAATACGAGTAATAATTGGATCAAAATTTGTATAATTTTGCAGGTGAATAAGAGGTGAAAACTAAGAAAAATAGAAGAACAAAGAGTTACAGACAATAAGAGGATGTACGGGGGATAAGCACACCTTTTTCCTTTATAGCCGTAGATGCCAGGTGAGTTGACAGCGTGGGAAAGGAGAAGTGTCAACCCTTAAACCCACAGTGAAGTTAAAGTACTGAGACAGATTAACCGCATAAATTGCATTGTGTTACAAAATTGAACTCAAAAACTTTTTTTTTTCCTGTTAAGCTTTGATCAGAAGCAAGACAAGAGGGAGCTTTAAGGGGGAGGGGAGGCTGCAAAGTATTGTGGCGGGTCGGCATTGTTGCTTTGCAGATTACTGTCTTTGTCTTCTCTATGTGGAGTTTTATGTGTGTTATCAGCCACTGTTGCTGTTTTCCACAGCCCAACGGCCGTTTTCAGGTTTTATTTGGGGGTTCTGAATTGTCTTCTTTGAAGTGACTGTGATTGTACAGAGTTGGAATATTCTGCTCAGCTTCCCCCAGAACATAGAATTCTAGTTCAAGGTTGTACTCAACTTCTACTATCAACGAATGATTTTGTTAAATGTCTCTTTCAGTGGTGTTTCTAACAATCCTATAAGCAAAGTATTCATTAAGGGCGTTTTTAGGAGCAGGGATGTGGGCACGTTCCTGAAAACACCCACCTATGGGCATGACATAGGCAGCCACAATATTCAATTAGCACAACGAAAGTTAAAAACATGCCATTACACGGTATGGTGATCTGTCAATTTGCACATCACAGTCATAAAATTCACCAGTGTGGGGGAGAGTTGGTAGGCGGGTCCTCTGATTAGAGCGCCTTCAGCTGTGGAAAGAAAAGAAAGAAAAAGATGATGAACTGCAAAAGAAGACATAGGGAGGGAGTCCAGATTGGTGGATGTCTCTGGAACACTTAGAGGTTTTTCTCCCTTCTCTGATTATTACCTAGGGTTGGGCACAATTGGATTTTATGCGGTTCCAGTGCCAAGGTTGTTTTTTGGTTTCGGTTGCTAATCGGTGCCAATTTCGGTACTTCTGTGATAAAAAAATAATACCTACATCTTCCCAAATCAACACATTTTTATTCCAAAATCACAATTAGATGCACGGTTAAGGCTATTGCGCCAAAATTTTACGTTTTGGGTGTCATTGTATGTTGATGTGCTGGCTGTTCCCATTAAATCAGCGCTCCCCAACCTCTGAGCCGCGAACCAGTGACCCACCACTTCTTCACCGGGCTGCAAATTCGCTGCCCCACCGCCTGCCAACCATGTGATCTGAGCTAGTCTGAGGGGTTACCGATGTTTTAATCTCACTCAGGAGGGAGTTCGCATGACAGCCGCTTCTGCTATTTCTGTGTCTCTGTGACTGTGTTTTAAGGCTGTCGCGCATTAACCCGAGAGGAGGTAAAATAGGGGACATTTTGTTCATTATTGTCTCAGTGAAAATAAGTAAAATATCACAGTTAAGGAGAGCCGAGCTGGTTGCCTGTGCTCCGCACTCCACGCTCCCCGTAGTGGGTGATTTCTTTTGGCGTCTGGAGCGGGCGAGCTCCGCTGAAGTCCAGAGTCTGCAGCCAGAGGACCGCCGCACTGTGACAGGACAAAACCCTCGTATTGGATAAGTATTTTACCCGCTGATCAGGTCACTGAAAACGTCACATGCCTAAAGCTGAGTTCCAGATTGGCTGATGCAACACAGTGACTTGTCCAACATCAGTGAGCTGCTGTGAAATGGAGCCATGCGCATGCTCGCTCTCGTGTTTGCCATTCAGAGGTTTTCTATGAGCCCGCCCACTATAGCAGGAAAGGCAGAGGGATTGGCTAGAACTTTAAAGTACAGAACAGAGTAGAGTAGACATGTTCTAAGAGAAAAAGACCTTCAATAAAACTAAGCACCGAAATGCTGGACCGTTTGCAGCAGCATCTTTCGGTTTCAGTAGAACCGCTAAAATCATAATGGTTCCTCCCTGGAACCGAACTTCGATGCTCAACCCTATTTTTACCTGGTTCATTATTCATCACTTTGGCGGTTGGATGGCTCAGTTGGCTGCGTGCAGGACTGGTGCATGAGAAACCAGGGTTTGTTTACAAGGGGCTGCGATGAGCTGAATCCAACATGAGTTCTTAAGCAAGACCCTTCACGCTACTACCTACCTATGTAGGTACAAGGGGGAGCCAAGTCTCTGTGCTGGTCCCCAGCCCGCAAAAAATATAGGGTTGTGTTGAGAAAGAGCATCCGACATAAAAATTATCTGTCAAACCAAATGTGAATCAGTGAAAGCTGATTTGTGTCAGAACCAAATTTTCTACACAAAGAACAACAGCTCTTCAAAGAAAGATTGGATCCGCTTTTCTAAGGCAAAAAAAAAAAAAAAATGACAATTGAAAGCCTACATGTTGGACTGAACCTAGGAAACAAGTCCACCCCCCCCACCCCCGAAAAAAAAAAAAAAAAGAACAACCTTTTCTAAAGATTATAGGACTTTAGCTAAGAAACCCAGAAGGGCACAAAAGTACAAAGCAACAAACTCCCCAAAAAGAAAAGACACATTAAAAGTATTTAAATGAACTTTGAACTTTATGTGTGTTTTCAGAGCCGAGGATGTAGATGACATCCTTAGTGACATAGGGTGGATTTTGTTATCTTACATGTCATGAGAGAGACCTGGCCAGCACCTCATGGCAATTCCTCCACAAACTGTTTCAACACGAGCATGCAGCAGTTTAAGACCCCTTTAAAATGTAAACTTTTATTACTCTGGCTGTCTTTTCTCATTTTGTAAATCAGACATGTGACAATGTTGCAGGTGATGTTCTGAGTCTGTAAAATGAACAAACCCTTTCTGTTCAAATGAAGTAAGTAGATAAGTAGAGCTTCTTCCGTATTGACATTGTGCCAAAGCTTCACAAAATAAAGACTTTAGTGCTTTTATGAAACCATATGACATCCAGAATACAAAAAAACAAAAAAAAAACAAACAAAAAATAGCAATACTACTTGATATTTATACGCCTAGAAATGTTTTTATGTTTCACTTAAGTTTATTTTAAAGTTTAGTTTTTTTCTGGTTTTTCCTTCAATCAAACCTCTTGTAGCTACATCGTCTCATTACCTTGTGAGAAACGCTTGTGTGATTTCCAATAAAGAGGAAACTTGTTGGTTGAATAAAAGTAACTTTAAGTCTGAATTTCCCAAGGGTCTGAATTATTTCAGGCTTGAATTTGTGTTGGTAAACTTTCATGAGTGTTTTCTTACTTTGTTAGTGATGAACTCCTGCAACTGCTGTTACCCCAGTCAAAAATTAACATGTTTAGACAAAAGATGAAAATGTAAGTGTGAAATTACATATTTATCTCAGACTTTCTGGTGCAAGATGAGAGTTTAAGGCTTGCCTTCAAGCAAATTCACTCAAAATTCAAATTTTTATCAAAACAAAGAAAATAAAAAACATAATTAGTTGCTTGTTAGCGTTTTACATGGACTATTTGTCTTACTCTGAAGTACATGAAAATATCAGAATATATGTTGATATGGTTTTCTTCTATTTATTTAATTATTGTACAATATATACAGTAAATGTATTTGACAGAATGACCACTCTGATTTTATACAAATAATCAATCAATCAAAGCACTTATAAAAAACTAGAGCAACCAAGGTGCTGTACAAATGGGTTAAACAAAGATAAAAAAAAACCCTGTTTTTCAGCTTCCATGTCCAAAACTCTCATGTTCACTCGCTGCTACACAGGTTTTTAAGTTTGTTCTGCATCACATGCCCGGTCAGTATGTGGCATAAGGGATGTGGCAAAAATTATCTTTCTGAGGTTTCTGTTAACTATTTACAATGGAGTGTGTTAAGTATTGTTTTTATAATTAAAATGTTGACTGTATAGTGGAGACAAATTTATTTCTAGAGTACAGTCAGTCTGTGCAAAGAATATACACAAAAAAGTAGTATTCAATGAATCCTTATTAGAGTCAACAGTTAGACCCTTTTGTTCTCATTAAAAATAATCCGGTGAGAAAAACAGTGCTAGCTTGAAATCAGATGATTTTTTTTTTTGTGCTTCAGTCATCTCAATGTCAAGACACCAAAAAGTTTTGGGGTTTTTTTTCACTATATTTTGTATTTGAGCTGCTTGACTTTTTTTTTTCTGTTTTCACGCTTTTCCTCTTCAGTTCTCCAGAGATGGACTGTCCCTCACCTGTCTGCCAGTCACTTTCTCTGTGCGCAGCTCATTAGCTGATGATGCTCCTGCCTCCGTTGCCCTTGTGCTCAGCCACTTTCCTTGACCTCATTTGATGCAGTCGCCAGTTTGTGGCTTCGGGCTTAGTTTTAAACCGGGACAAATAAAAGGTAAAGACTTTGTTTTTCTTATCCGGCTGGTTATGCTGAATTTGCTTCTCGACAGTTATCTTTCTAAGGAGCTTAAACCCAAATCCACAAACATTTTAATTTAAAAGAAGTTGATAATTATGGTCATGCAGTGCAGTTTATCTTAAGTAGACTGTGCAGCCTAATGAAGTCAGTTATGCAAACAAAAAATCAGAAAAAAATAACATGTTTTGAGCTCCATGAGCCTGTTTTCCTTCTGCAGGGAAGAAACTGTCAAAAACTCAGGGTCACAACAGCTGCTCAGGCATTCATCCAGTTGCCTGGAGCCATGTCACAATTCTAACTGACTTTTGGAGCCCAGGCCAGTAACATTCAGCAGTCCAGAGACAAACAACCCCCAAGTGTTCATTATATGGAAACACTGTGAGCAGGGGTGGGCATGACAGTCCTCCAGCCATCCTGATCTGCAAGGGTTCGGGTCATGACTGTGAATTTGGCACTGCGATTCCATTAGCTATAACTCCACTACAGTCATCAGTGTCAACATGTCCTCTCAAATCTGTTTCACACCCTTATTGACCAGTCAGCTTGGAAGTAAGAGGCATTTCCTTGCTTAATTGTGCCATCAAGCAAAGTGAGTGAAGGCAAACTGACACATATAGGGTCACTTCTTGGAATCAGGAGCCGTAACAGTCAGAGAGAGAGAGGAGGATCTGAAGTGTTGGGGGAATTATAGAGTGCTGGATATCGGTTTCACCAAGTTTCTGCACTCACATCTTGGTTGGAAATGCTTTTTTCTATATATATAAACAGTTCAACGCAGCAATAAAACCTGAGAGAGGGTTAACTTCACAATGGTGGACATAATGATAATAAGGTTTAGCAGAATTGGAACCCTGTTGTGCCGACAGCAAAGACCATGTGAAAGAGCTTTTATATGAAAGCTGTAGGTGGGAGCTAAGTGAAAGTATAGATTTTATGAAAAGATCTAATGAAAGCAAAATTGGATATTTTCTCTTTTCTTTTAATAAAGCACAGAATAGATTGGTATTGGCTTCCAATTAAAACTAAAATTGCCCTCAAGTTTTAAAAAAGAAAAGAAAATACTTTATAATGCTGTATTTAAACATACTGTGGCAAATGAAGTCACTGTGGTATTTGTTTATTTATTCCACTACTGCCCTGCGTTTCCCAAACCTGAATAAATTGAGCAGCTCCAGTGTTCAAAGTGGCTCAGTTGACAGCTTAGTTTAGGCTCTCGTCTGTCTTTTTCTTAGTTTGTGAGTGTCAAAATGCCAGAACTTATAGAAAAAGCTTGGGTTAAAAGTTTAAATATTCTGTAGCACTCCAGAAAAAAAAGGAAAAACAACCCATCTAGAGGTTATAATAAGATAAGTTACAAATATTGCAGTTTTCTGTCCGTCCTTCCATCCATCTATCTTCTTAACCCGCTTACCTCCTTTTGGAATCACAGGGTCACCTGGCTATTATAAATGGTCAAACAGTAAATGGTGCATACTTATATAGCACTTTTTAACCTTTTATAGCCCAAAGCGCTTTACAATCACATTCATACAATGATGATAGCTCTGCTGCCCAACACTGGTAACAACCTAAAACCATCAGAAGCAACGTAGCATTCAGTTTCCTGCCCAAAGACACTCAAACACATGGACAGGTAGGGTGCCAAACCTGCAATCTTCTGATCAAAAATAGACTACTCTACTCTACTATGCACCATGTCCACCTCATGGTGGAGAGATAGAGTCTGAAGGAAGGGTACATCCTGGACAGTCGCCAGCCAGTCACAGGGCCACAATACAACACACCCATACACACTCAACAGTCTCGCCTAAAGACAATGTGGAGTAACCAATTGAGCATGCCTTTGGACTGTGGGAGAAATCTGGACTACCTGGAGAAGACAGCTGTTGCAGTTTTTATGTTGCATATCTGGTGAGCTTAGTATGTACTCTAACATATCTGGTCAAGTATAGAAAACAAAAAGTTGCAAAGGCTTGTTTGAGTTTAAAGTAGTAAGTGGAGCAATTATCCCATCATATTTTGATACCACATTCTTGTCTTTGTAGAGAAATATAAATAAAAAGAGGCATGTTATTTTTTTTTTTTTTTTTTTACATACTGTATAATGGGTTAATTTAAATAACTCCTCATAATTCATCATACCAAGGACTAAGACTGTATTAACCTCGGTCGACAGCACCACAAATCTAAAGCAACTGTCTTGTCTGCTTTAACTGGACAGTGGTTTAGGAATTATCTTCTGGATAATATCCAACATGTTGTTGCACTTATAACACGTTTGATTTTATGGCTATTTAATGTGGTCCCTCAAGGTCCTTTGCAATGCTGATGATATAGCCATTTATTTAACTGCCTTAGTCCCAGGCTGATCATGAACGCTATTTTTTTTTAAACATCTTTCAACATTACTGGGTAATCCATGGATAACTGTAATGACTAATTGTACAACTTTCACTGGAACACGTTCTACAAACACCAACCATTCAAAAGCAGTAACAAGCATCCATCCATTGTAACTCTTTGGGGTAATCTGGATCCCACAAGACAGTCCGATGAAGATTAAATCCTGTCCACCTTCATCCACATTTGTCATGGGATGGATAACATGCCAATGTAAGGCTAGGGTCATCTGGACCCCATAAGAGCACAAGGTTTAAGGAGCCACTGAATTCCTTTCTGGGTCACGAGACTGCTGGAGCCAACCCAGCCACCGTTGGGTGAAGGCGGGGCCAACCCTGAACAGGTTGCCAGTCTGTCCCAGACCTTCACATGGGGGCAAATTAGAGTCACCAGTCACGTTTTTTGACTTTGGGATGAAGCTGGAACTTGTGAACTCCACACAGAAAGGTCCCAGTCAGGATTCAATCCAGGGTCCACTGCACCACTGTGGAGCCCATAACAAGCATCGAAATCCATCCAATTGAGAAAAAAAAAAAAACCCAAATACTTAGGAGTCAAACAAGCTGGAGGAGAAATTTTACATTAAATACCTCAATCAATTTGCCAAAGAAAGTGAGATTGCTACTGGAATGTTATTCTCGAAAAAAATGCAATTTTAAGATGTTCGTGATTTGAAAATTAAACAAAGAAACTAATAACTTTTGAAGTACTTTAGAAATTATTTTAGACTAAAAAGCAGGGAAATTATACTACTTGTTGAAAAGAAAGTACCTATTATTGTTTCCCCGCTACAAATAGTCCAAAATATTAGAGAGAGGAAAACATTTGGAACTTTTGTTTGGGCTTCTCGTTCAGCCAAGTGCTGCCAAATGTGTAAATGTCAGCACCTGTGAGCATGGGCCCTGTGAATATGGTCTTGAGGGGTCTACTCCACAAAAGGGCACATCGTATTTAAATTTGAAATTGAGTCCATGATGCAGCACTGTTTGGACTAAATCCTACAATCATCTCTAATATTAAATCCAAGTTGGGACTTGATATTGGTCTGTTCCTGAGGGACCACCATCACATTGGGGTACCTCAGTGAGAGACCATGAAGTAAGTCTTAAGAAAGCTACACGCCAAAAGGATTTATTCCCCTTTATTAACACTTGGTTACTGTTGGTTGTCTTTAACATATTTACAGTTAAGTTTTAACACCTTCACGCCTGTCTTTCCATCCATCCAACTATCTTCTTAATCTGCTGGATCCGTGTCAGCGTCACTGGGTCCGCAGAGCCTTTTCCGGCTACTACTGGAGGAAATGGTGAAAATGCTAAAGGGCGTATACTTGTATTGCGTTGTCTTTGAAAGTCCAAAGCACTTCACTGTCCCATTCACACACTGGTGGTGGCTCCACTGCCAAACACTGGTGCCAACTGTCCACCAGAAGCAATGTGGGGTTCAGTGTCTTGCCTAAGGACACTTTGACACATGGGCGGGAATTGAACTCGCAGTCTTTCAACAAGGAGTCAACTGCCATACCGCTGCACCACGGCCAGAGGGGTGATGGCGGGGTACATCCTGGACAGGTCACCAGTCTGTCACAGGGCTGATTTTGTTAATGTAAGAAAATATTTTTCTGTTTTTGTCTTTCAAAGTGATGTTAAATTAAGTGGAGTCCTGGATTTAACGGCATGTTGCAAATTAGCAACATACTTCTCTATGGGGTTATAGCAGGATTGTCGGACTCTAGCCCTCAAGGACCAACATCCTGCTGTTTTTATTAGAAAACAAGCTTTACCTGCTGCTGATTACCTGTATCAGGTGTGTTTTGCCAATAAGAAGCTTCACTGGCAGGTTAGTTAGCCCTCAGGGCCTGGAGTTTGACGCCTGTGGTTTAAGCAGACTGCAATTTCTGACTACATAGCAGGAGCTCTGTCATGACTGCCCTTCAGCATCAGGCCTGATGGGGTTTCTGTTGACAACACACTGAAACCTGAACATGTAGAGATACACTGTTTGGCAATCAGGTCATATTCTGCTTTTTTGGATTTGAGGGTTACAGTATAGTGAACAAATAATTTAGCCCTATAGATTTGGCAGTATGGTTCTATGTCTTAGTTTGAGTTTTATTGATGGGTTATAATATCATGTCATGTTCCTGCTGAGCCGCTATGGATTAGCATGCCGTTATTTCGTGGAGCATTCAGCTTTGTGTTTAGTAGTTTGTCTACTGCTGTTTTTGCTCTTCCTGGGTTAACTCTCTTCATATCTATGCAGCCTGTTGTCTCAATTGCAGATTCTACAGCTGCTACTGCACCACATGGATGCTGTATTAAGTTCCCAGAATTCAAAAGGGACTCGGCAAAGCAGCTTATCTTATGCTGCTCCATGCATGGTCCTAGAATCCTGGACCCATTTTCTCTGGTAAATTTAAAATTACTCAAAACTAACAGATATGTGCACTTGATATTTCTGAGTCATACATTTCTGCAGATATTTTTGTGTCAGTTGTGGTTTTATTCGAAGTTGTTGTTTTTAAGCCTCTTGGCTTCGGAAATCAAATTCAATCACAGGGGACAATCCTTGTTATGAAAAAGTAAAAATGGATCTATGCATTTTCATGTTTTGAGGGTGAATTTTAGTAAGGAGGTCATTAACTGCAAAAGCAGAAATTGGAAGCTGCAGGGTGGGTCTACAGAAGACAATAAAAGGGAAAGAAAGAAGGCTGGGCAAAACACAATTCGGAAAACAAACATTTGCTTTTTCCATTTGGGGCTGAATCCTGAAGACGCTCGACTGTCAGCAGCGTGTGTGATCTTCTGCTGAGGAAGTGGGGATGATGAGCCTCAGAAGGAGCCCCCGCTCCAGCTCACTTCAGCACACTTCTATAAACCTGTCATCCCAAATGCAGACATAACTTGGACTGCTGGAGTGACTACAGTTTAGGAAGAGTTGAAACGGCGTGCTTGGCGAAAAGCGTGTCGACGTGACATCAGGTTCTAAAGGGGACAAACGAGCAGATCAGCTCGTATTCATCAGACGGTAAAATGTGAGATTGTCTTTTGTCATTAACAGATGTTCCTGATGAAGCTTATTAGCTCAATGTACCGTAGTGTATGAAAAAAAGCCTCTAATCTTCCCACATCGTAATCTAATTCGTTTGTGTGGAAAACAGCTGAGAGAAAGTAAATGTGCCTGCATTGCTTAGTTGAGGGTAACAGATGGCTCCATGAGGATTTGCTACATCATGTTTTGTGTTGGCATATCTGCGATGGGGCATTGTTTATGATAGCGACTGATGCTAAAATATTAAACTGATGGAGACTCTCGAGATAGTGTCTGTGCACAACTCTATCTATAGAATTGAAATGAAACCACCCAAGGAGGACATACAGGGATTTTAGATTTATGTAATCAGTTATGCGTGCTTCTTTTTATTTCCTGATGTTTTATGCAACCCCATAATATATAATACAACAATTGTACCCAAAACTTGAAGATTTTAGAGCTCAAGAAATATCTTTGAGTACATGTGGGGGATAACACCCAAAAGGCATCTGTTGTTGGTAAAAATATTAATAAAACAAAGTAGGACCTCCCCACTGGGTATATTGTTTGTCTGAATTAAAATGGTTAAAGTCATCCTTTCTTTTTTAATTTATTCATTAAGTGTCAGTTGCTTCAGAAACAGTGCAATATTAAATTCTTCTTATAATACCCCCCAACCCCAAACAAGATGTGTTTAAACACAATTACAAACAATATTGCAAAAAAAAAAAATGCAATATACAAATACACATAAAAAAGAAAATACTGTTGAAATATTTTCTATAAACTTTAGATTTGGAAAAATAGAAAAATCCTTCCAAGACCCTAAAAATGACTGATAAAAACAAGCATGTTACAGAAATGACCCAACTTAAAACTGATCAGAGGCTGCATGCAAAAGAGTTTATATGTCCGTCATTGAATCCCGTAACACACGAAACGTTGCTGGTGACACATTAATAACATGCACTCTTTGCCATATTGTAACTTTTTGACCGTTTATGTAATAAACTGATTCTGACAAAGATAAAAGGGGTATTTCATATCTGCTTGCACAGATATATGGCACAATGGTGCAAAGCCACTTTTGTCTGCTTCTAAATCTGCTGAAATTACATTAACCTTGTAAACAACTAAAGATAAGGGTGTTGGGAAAAAATCGATTCTGCGATAAATTGTGATTTTTTTGTTTGGCGATACTTGTATTAATTTAAAATGCTGAAAAGACGATATTTAATTAATTATTTATGAGCGTCCTTCAGTGTCTTACTTTCATTTTCCACCTAAACCCCTGACCACTAGTTGGCAGTACAGCACATTAGCCTCTTTGAGCAGCTATGCACTACACCAAGATTTCCCGACAACCATTTTATGTTAAATAATCAGTAAGCCTTGCGGTTTTTATTGTTATGAGACATGCACTACTTAGTTTTTACATGGGATAGGTAACTTTAAAGTGAAAAATTATTGTGGTACAGTTTTGGGATATATTGCAGCACCTATTGTAAAGCGAGACAGGGATCGGGATATGTATCATATCGCCAGACTCTTGCCAATACACACTTCTAATTGAAGAGCTATGATAGTCGAAAGGATGTCTTCACTGGATCTTAAAAGGTTGATGATGAAAATCTTTTGAAAACATTTCTTAGCTTACAGGAAAACTATGAGGTTTCCACTTCAGACCAGAGCTGTTTTTATCATTTTTTCTCCATTTTCATCATATATTCTTCTGCAGTTGCTTTTGAAAAACCTGAGGTATGGTCATTGTTAAGACATGATTTCCCATCCTAAGACGTCTCCCCAAGTTCTGTTTTGTCAAAGGAGAAAAAAAATATATATATATCAGCCAAGTTTCTTAGGAGATGAAGAAGGCTTGAAGACCATTTTCTCTGCAGCCATCCCACCTTGCATGCCTCACCCACATGGTCTGACTCAACACCCCTTTGTCCCTGGGTCTTGCTGACTCGCTGGGGGTGTCATCAACCCACACACACACTTACAGATGATAGGATGTCTTCCTTCTACCACTCTAAGGTGACCAAGGTTTATCCTAAGGTTCACTTCCCCTACACCAGTTGCACTCCGTATATCTACCTTTCTCCTGGTCTTATGAGCAATAGAACTCTGATTAAAACATGAAACCTATTTCATGATTATAACCAGGGCTTATAAAGACAAAAAGTAAAGTAAATAAAAAGCAGCAATTTTATGGTATAGAAGTCATATAGAACTAAAAATAGTACAAAAAACCTTTATGGAAATGTAGAAAAAAGTTTTAAAAATAAAATTCTTCATCAGTGAAGCCGTATTTTTACATTGTTTTATTGGTATAGTCTCCTGTGCTCAGGTAATTATGCTCTCAACCTTGAATGTAAAGTGTTTGCAGTGGATCTTCACACTGGTCTGGGATGCAGTTGGGAGTTTAAGTTTCAGGACTTATGACTGTGTGAAAAAAATATCAAGTGCTAAGCCAAGCTCACTGGAGATGTCTGTCTGAAACTCCCATCTGTTACCTAGGCTGCAAATGGAGCCAAGAAAAGTGGGCAACATAACAGTGTTTCCTCGCTATATCGCAGTTCACCTTTCAGTCTTGCTGTTTTACATATTTTTTTTTTCTTGACGGCAAACTGTGTTCTGCATCCTGACTGGCTGTAGACCTTGTCAATCAAATTTCTCTATGCCCTATCTTCTGTACACAATACCCAATCATGTAAATCTTAAATCGTAAACAAATCTTTATCATTCCATAAATGTGAATTCATTTTTTCTGAACTTTGAGATTTCAGACAATAGAGAAAAGTGTGAAAATCTTAATCTCTGTCTGAGTAAAGTATATAAAATGTGTAGTGAGGAATTTTACTGCCTTAAAACACCTGTAATTCTAAATTTGCAGATGTCACCTATTGTGGGTAATTTGCATAGAACATGACCCCTAAGATAAACAAAAAAAAATGTGTAAGATGAAAAACTCTTACAGAACAAAACTTTGAAAATCTCTTTTAAATCTTTTATCAGTTTTAAACTTGTACTTTCAGAGATGAATCATAATTTCATTTTACAAAAAATATTTTTGAAATGTATAAATGAATAGATATTAGTCATCATTTGGGTAATCAAAAACAGTTTAAAAAGTAGAAATTTTTCATTCAGGGACCAAAGTGTGACCATTGAAAGCATGTCTTTATGCATTCAGATCAGATTCTTGAATTAGAGCAGATCACTCGTGTGTCATAGCCAGTGGGACCTCTCTGACTGATTAGAATTGCTTCTAATTTATTCTAAATGATGGTAGAATTAGGTCATAAGAGAGAGGTTTTGTTTTGTTATTTTCTTTTTAAAGTTGTGAGAGCAGGTTGAAACGGGTGGAGGAAGGTTTCTGGTGGGATGTGTGACAAACAAGTGTCAGCAAAAATGACAGGAAGAGTGTAGACGACTGTGGTGAGAGCAACTATGTTGAAACAGTGGCTCTGAGAAAGAGACAGGAGGCAGACCGGGAGGTGCAAAAGCTGAAGATGCTCTCTTTGGGAGCGGATCATGAATGAAGACGTTGTGCATTGTGGGAATTTATTTTAAAAATTAGTTTAAACTAATCTAAGAATTAAAAACACTGGACTGCAGAGATTTGCAGATACCACATTTTAAACATTCAACAACAATTACTTTTGCATAAAATATTCAATACCAACTGCCAATACCAATTATTGGTAATTTCTTTATGGTTAATTTTATTTCTTGTTTATATTATTTACTATACACAAAACGAATAGAGTAACTGATCAGGTAACAATTTAGTGCAAGGCTCAAAATAAAAACTGTTCTTCCAAAATCAACAACTAATGCCATGCTGTGTTTTTGCCAAGGGTCTCACGATCAATTTGCGGCTCCTCTGGTCACGTGACTGATGGATCAGTTTAATATATTTTGGGATGGGGGATGCTTTTGCTCAGAACTCTGCAGTAACTCACCAAATAACCAAACATATCTAGAAATGACACCTGCACTTTTGTTTTCTTATTTGTTAATAAGTGAAGGATACTTTACCTTTCCAGCTCAGTGACATTGTGGTAGAGTGTCCACCTTCAGACTGGAAGATTGTGAATGAATGAATGAATGAATGAATGAATGAATGAATGAATGAATGAAATGGTTTATTTCAAGCAATCAGGATATAATACATTAAATAACATCACATAATCAATCACAAGTGGATCACTTGAAACGGAGTGGAAGGAAGTGAACTTATATAATCCCACCCCGGCTCGACCATACCATTTTCTCTACATGAATTATCCATATCCAGTTCAGGACTTAATATCAAATATTAATAGATTCAGGTTATTAAGGATCATTGATATCATTGATGTAATCAAACAATAGTCTAATATTATCATTGACAATACTTGTGCAGATTATATTTAGAGAATTATAATAATTCAAGAAGTAATAAGTAAATCATCTTGTGACTTCAAATCTACAGCCGAGATTATACCAATGACTAAAAATGGGACCAATGCCACTCAACATTAAGGGGTTGGATAGGGGTATTAAACCATCAAAGGTGTCTGCCGCTCACCACTCCCCAGGAGATTGGTCAAATGGGAAGAACAAATTTCACACACCAAGATGTGTGACAACTAATGGAACTTCTAATGTTAATTAATAGAACATTGATACTAAAATTGATGTGTGCGTATCAATACTCCCATCACTAATTTGCATAAGAATCGAGGAAAATCTGTTGGAGCTGAGTGTAATAATCACAAACATTATTGCAGTACCAAATATTTTTATATAATGTATTTAGTGTAAAGAAAACATTGAAAACAAAGATTAACTATATACAACAAAAGTAAAAGGACTCGGTTAATTTGGTTCAGTTATCAGTTCTGGTGGGTGAGGAGTCTTTTCTGGAAACAATTCAGCAGCTGCAAAAACTCATTCAACTACAAAAGCTCATTTTCTAACTGTTTTGAGAATATCAAGGGTTTACATCTTCTCTTGTTGTTATTAATTTTGTGTTTATCTTTCTATAGCTTTTTTTTTTTTTTTTGACATGTGAGGTCACACTGAGGACATTTTCAGACATGTTTCCCTTGCATAAAACATACCATGAAATTACCTTTCACCTCATTTTTCTAAATATTTTTGACACGTAAAATAGCTTGTGTGGCACGTGTAAGTGCTCCAGTGCACAAGTCAACTTAAATTAATTACGGAGCGAGCAAGGCACCTTTTCCCCTCCTCTCCGCGGTCCTGCTAAGAATTCTTCTGCATCAAATATTAAGGTTAATCTGGCGCTGTTTGTCAGCATGCATAATTATTTATTGGAGAATTCAAAGCCTTTTCTGCACGGGTGTAATGGCTTATCCAGTCTGGGAAAGACAAATTCCTTCATTTTTCCAAGGCCCTCCCTGCTTAATGCTTTCGAGTTTGTGTCCTTCCTTTCACCCTTGATTTTTACGTATTTACTTCTTGATTCCTATCGAAGTAAAGGTGAAGATGGAAAAAAGGCCAGAACACGGTTCCACAAATTTATTCCACACGCCGTGGCTCAGATACATTACATCTTTTTCCAAGGCTGTTATAGAGAAACATGTTTCCACATCACCACATTTCAGTTCCCATTTTGATAAGGTATAAATCCAGATACATACGGTAAACAGATCTTTTCATGTAATGCTTGGGAAAGGACGCTCACATCTTGTGAGTCTGTGTTTGTGAAAAAGAAAGAGGTGGGTGTGATTGCAGGAAAGTGGTTTTTAACATCCAATGTGGGCAGACAGTTTTGTGTTAGGTCTTAAAGCTGTGATTCTGTGCATAAATTTGCATCTCTGTAACATTTGATGAACAACACATCAGTTCTTTTTTTTTTTTTTTTTTTACAAATTCTTGCAAGTGGAGCAGTTTTAGAGTCAAACTAAAGTGCATTGGCTTTTTAGTTCAGATAAAAAGCAAAGCCAAACGGCAACTAAAGAACTTTTAAAGTCACAAAGTGTGTTGTGTTGATCTTCAATAGCAAAGCTTCTATTGACCTCATATCTGTGGAGAAAACGTGTTTAGAAAAAAGATTCATCAAAATACCTCTGGTAGAAGTGGAATTACAGTGATGTTTTGTATATAACACAATCTTTTGTACTGTATTAGCTACTAAACTGATTGCACCTCAAATATTTGCCCCACAAGTGATGAAGATTATTAGAAGTTAGTGCTTCTGTTATAAGAAGAGCATGTGGAGCTAAGAAATAGGTTGTATAACTTAGCTATTTGATTATCACTGTTGTTTTTGGACAATACGGTGCATGGTGATGTAATTTCTGCATTATACATAATGAAACAGTCAAAACGTTATTTCTCTGTGCGAGTCCTGATTTTAGTATCCCATTGACTTTATAAGAGAACTGAGTGACCCTTCCCCCATTGAAGCCAAATAGGAAGTATCTGCCAGATCTAAGAAACCAAAACCCCACAGACTTGTATTGACGAATAAACAGCTATTACTCAACCAGCAAGGACAAGTGGGCCCCAAAGGGTTTAAAAATGGGCTCCAAATGAGTTTGTCCACAGTTTCCGTGGTGGCTTCACCTGTGTTGCTCACTAGCTCGATACAATGAAGCTTGCAATTTTGCTAAAGCTTGATATAGCAGAGTTTGCTCGCACATTATACTGTCCACCGGGTGGCTGACTAGTATAGTGAGCCGTACCCACTTAGTGCCCACCTATGCCAATGTGGGCAATCACAGATGGGGTCACCATGGAAGCTGCGGACAAATTGCCCACATATTCTGCTACTTTGAAACCATTTGGCCTTTGCTGACTGGGTACTTAGTCAAAATAAATATTTTTTTTCTCTGCTACCCATTTTTAACATATTCTTTTTTATATTTTGTATGATATTTTATGTCTATTACAAGTTACATTATAAACTGGCCAATCAGATGTCTCAATAAAAGTATGTTTTTCATGCTGGTTCTCCGTTGAATGTTTGAAATACCCTTAGCCTACCCTTAGTGATAGGGTTCTGAACAACCAACAAGTTCACTCTTGATTGTTGAGAGTGGTTGCTGTGGAATTGTTGACTCATGATGCATTCACACCAGAAATTATTCATGCAGAAGGGGGGGGGGGTCAAGTTTCAGTGTTAAGTAAATGTACAGACATGATACAAGCTTTTGATTAAGGTCCTGACGCCGGCGATTCCGGCATCAGGCGAGGCGACAAACTGAGACTTAGCTTTGGGCATGTGATGTTTTTCTTTTACTCGATCACAGGGTAGAAATAAATATTCAATGTGGCTGCTCGATGCAAGTATTTTTGTCCTGAACTTCCATGCATTTTCTCAACCTGCTGGGGCCATGGGGTTGCTGGTGACTGTCCCAGGTTATTGTTGGGCGAAGGCGGGAGACACTCAAGACAGGTTGTCATAGCCTGTCGCATAACGCTGAAGCGATCAAGCCCACTATGCTAGCCAGCTGCCTGGTGGACAGTGTAGAGAGTGCTGCTGCCCATAGGCTGGCAGAGCTGACGGTGTCGCCAACCTCTGGCCCACCCTCTCAGGTTAATGCTCATACTCGGCAACAGACGGTAGTCATGTTTTTAAACAGCCAAGACCAAGAAAAGTGGAGCGCATCAAATCGAGAGAGACTCTGAATGATCTGATCCAGACATGGCTCTCTGAAACATATAAACCCAAGCTACTTGCTCGACACCATCTGTGTTTTCCATGGCAAAAAATTAAGTCCAGAATAATTCTGGTGGTTGCTTCGCGGCTGAGGCATCAAGGCGTCAAACATCAAATTTGATGCACATCAAAAGAGAGATGGAAGACTTGAATTTGACGTATGGATCCCATCCAATTTGAATGCGTCATCAGACCGACTTGGATCAATCTATCCATAAAAGGGTTACTGACATTCAACCAAATTAATTGCCTTCACCAAATTACTTTGGATGAGGCTCCAACTGGCTTACTGCCCCATGTGGTTCTCATGCAGTCAATGATCTAGTTATAATGCTCTGACAATTCATCAATCGCTGCAGCCCTACAGTTTACCAAAGTTCTATAAAACTTTTTGTCAGAAGTTTTAGCTCTGTGTAACTAATAACATTTTCTTGAAGCCAATAAACTATCAGTCTGAAAGTAAGTGTAGTAACCCTCAAGTCTGTGTAATCCTGTTTATGGTCACGGGAGCCTGTCCTTTCAACTGTCGGGGGAAGGATGGGGACATCCTGTATTGGTTGACTGTACATAGGAGAGCATATCAGTAAGCACAGACAGAATTATTATACAAAGATTATAAGGCATACAGTCAATTTTTGTGAAAATTAAAGGATATTATGTGTACCTTCTAGTCTAACAAATACTGTAGACCAACTAATCATTGAGTACAGTCATTTGAGAGGATTTGGACACTTCCAGGGCTTGGAGAACTGATGAAGGAGAGGAGGGTCTGATCTTCCTTGTTGAGACTGCCACCGCCTTGGCCTGAACCCCCATAAAAACAGATATCATCCTTGCTGTCTGTGTAGCTAAGGACACATATATTATTATCTACTTACAAAAAATGAATTATGCTCAAAGTGTCTAGACACTGAAGAACTAAAAGGTTTCGAAAAACGGTATAAGCTCTGCTGATAAGAGCACAAAAATTGCTTGTTGGCTTGTAAAGGTCGTAGCCCTTCCATGTTTATAAGGTTTCTTTATTAGTTTGTGCTAAAATAGGCCTGGTGAAGCAGACCCCAAACACATCCTTTAGAAATAGATAACCTTTAAAGCAATCAGTGTTATTCTGTTTTACGAAATAAGGTTTGTTTTGAATGCCTTTTTCTTCAAGACTTAATAAGACCAGAATTGCCTCTGCAAGTATTGAAAGACAAAATAAGAGGGGAAATGTGGCGCTGCACTATTTGTGATTAGATAAGATGTAGATTGTTTTGCTGCAGCTCTGGACATGACCCTGGTGTGCAAACCAGCTGTAAGACCGCGACCACCGGCTCGATAAAATCTGCAGTCATCAGCCATATCTCTGCACTCCCCCAACCCTTATTTGATAGTAGCGTTTTAATGAGGAACAAGCCAAACGGCGTACACGAGCCACGTCCTTGCTGCCAACCTTTATGCAGAATAGGTGAGCTTCTGAGGTGCAGTGTGACAAGGGGACACAAAGACAAGAGGCGTTCGGAGAGGTGTGCTCGTCAGGAGCCGTGTTTATACACCAAAGGGGGGCTCTGGCGCCCACTGACAGAAGGGATAGCAGGTGGAGACGACAAACCCTTTGACCATCAAGCATCCCTGTCTTTGTCTTTCATCCTCTTTCTCCGTATTCCTTCACCTGTCCCCGTCCCGTGCAGCTATAAAATCTCATTTTCGTTTTATTGAGGCTCTGCAGATAAGCTGTGCATAGTGACAATGACAGATTGCCACCTATTGGTAATAACTGGCCATGAGTGGCAAAAGCATCAACTCTAAAAGTGACATCTTTTCTATTAAATTGGATGCCATTTGAAGGCATTTTGAAAGCTTTTGTGCATCTTGAGCTGCGAGTACATTTGTTTTAGGACGTTTCCATGTGTTTGATTTTTAATCTAGCAGCCTCTCCCAGAAATCCCATCTTTATATTCAAGCTAATGATTTCACTTGTACGCTGTTGTTAAATTTCCAAAAATGTAAATGTGCGCTTTCTCTTCAGTGTACCACTTATTTTCTTTACACTTTCAGCAAGCAGAGAAATTAAAAACTTAACTGCTTTTTTTTTTTTTTTTCCTTTGGGCCAATTTCTCGTGGGACTTTTGAAGTAATCTGAAGCCGGGGTGGGTTTTTCCTCTCTAGAGAAGTGTGTCATTGGACTGTCATTTGAATAATATTAGAGTGGATAAAGAAGTGCCATTACAGCCAGAGAGCCTTAATAGCACACCACAATCAAATCACAACATTGCAGGAGTTGACAGTTGGCAGCGCAGTGCCTGCACTCATTTAGGAGGCCTTTTAACTTGTTTCCGCTCCCACTTGCACACAATAACCTGCTAAGCCGGTTCATCCCACAAATCCGTAATTCTATATATAGTGGCATAATATGCTAAAGTATTTTGCCTTTTTTAACTGCAATGTGAAAGCACAATGTCACCTGGTTCTCCCTTTACTTTCTCTTACACTACATTTGTGGCAAAATTGCATGAAAGTAATGCTGGAAAAAAAAAAAAAGTATTTGCTTCCTTTGGATAACAAGAAATAAAGTCTCATAGGAACTATTTATTTGTATTCATCTTCTTACTTGTGTGTATTTCATTTGTTGGTTTAATATATTTTTTAATGGTTCATTAATATTGCCCCTAAAAGCCATTAAATCCTATTGTTGTTAACAGATTCTGCTTTTTTAATCAAAAAATAAAAAATAAAAAAACATTTATCTGCCTGTCCTTTTCTCAATATATTCACATCTGACATGGAGTTAACTTGCTGTAAAATGATCTCTGGAGTGCTTTCACACTTTTCGGTTACGTGCTGCAGACAAATGAGTGAGATGCTGAAGCGAGACAGACAGCGAGAGAAAAAGAAAATGTCAAGGATACACGGAACTCCCAATGCAATCGAGCCACAAGAGGAAGTATGCAGGGCACTTTGAGGCAGCAGTCTGAAACAGCAGTAACAGCTTTATACTCTCCTAATCCCAAACTTCACATGAGACTGTGGTAGATTGACAACTGTTTGTGTGAGGGAACCTGCAAAGCATAAATTAGAGAGCAAAACAGCAGCTGAGGAACAGAGGAAGTGGCAAACATGAAATTTTTGTAATCATTATTTTTACTTTTTTCATATATTTATAAAAACTTTCATGAATTCTTATTTTTTTATAGTCAGTTATATAAAACTATATATTTTTTAAGTTGGAGAATTTGCACTGTAGTTGCCATGTCATTTTTTGTCCCCACTGTGTTTCAAAACAATGCATATATTTGTTCAATTTGGAGAATTGGATACTACGGAGGCCTGGGCATGACATTCCAAAAAATATATTAAATGGCTGAAGTTAATCAATTTTGGCCACAAGTAAGCCTTTTATTAGTATTTTCTGCACGAGTTGTATCTCAACTCCTACTACTAATTCTTGGCCAAAAAATGTTAATTTCTGTTGACAGAATTCTAATTGTGCCAACAAAATGCTAATTTTAGAGCACATTATTCTAGTTTGTTCACACAAAATACAAATTTCTGCCCATAAATGCAAAATTTGTGCCCACAAAATGCTGATAAAATGCTGATTTATGGCTGCAATATACAACCATTAGACATGTGGCATAATATTTTAATTTTTGCGCACTAAAGAAAGTTTTTTATATGAAATATTCGCAGCTTTTTTCCAACCCATAAGTAAGACGACCCAATTTCAACGGCATTCGGCTCCCTGTGTGACGTCAACCAGTAGACTAGACAGCATCTCTGTGTTTCGCCCATGAAAATAAACAACATTAGAACTTTTGGATGGATGCAAATATTCTGCATGTACAATGAAAGCGCTTTGCCAATTAGCAGAGAAAGCAGGTCTTGGTATTAGCCTCGGAATAGTGCTGGGTGGATCAAAAAGCTCAAGAAGTTGATTGAGCACAGTACAGGCTGTTTAATGTCATGTCCAAGGCTCTGTAGTAAACAGTAACAAATACTGTGACTCTAAAGAGTTCTAAGTTAATGATTATTTTAAAGGGTTGAATCAATTCTACAATTTAATCAAAGCAATCTTTAAGACTCCAGTATTTTCAACTAAGCAGTCTTCTGTAAAGTAAAAAGTAAAGGGTTTAATGACAGCTACATATGAAGGTACATCTATTATTCCACTGAGCTGGTTAAATTGTAAAAATCTTAGTTGTTAAATGAATAAAGGATAACATTAAATTACTGTAAAAAAGTATTCCACTGCTAGATTACTAAATTTCAACAAGATTTCTTCACACGCAGTGGGCTTTGGTGTTATTATAAATTAAAATTAGGTTATAGCTTTGATGGCTTTTCCAAAGTTGCCTCTTTTTTTTTTTCTTTCATCTGGTCTGCCAACTTAACCCTGTAAATCCCACTAAGTCAAAGAATTGACAAAATATCGTTTTTTTTTTTTTTAATGAACTTACTTTTTGAACCCTTTGATGAAATCCACTAAAAGATGCATTATTATTTTTAAGAAATATAGGTACTATCAATTAATTATGATACACTGGATATTTGCCAGCAGTAATGTTAGTTTACGATGCAAAAATATTGACATGAGTTTTGAAGAAAAAAAAACACCTCATTCACCCTCTGTCTCAGATTTGATCCATATTAACATGGTGGAACTGTTTTAACTGCTAACAAAATGTGCATTCATTTAATACAGCAAGTAGTAATTTAAGAAAGTTAACAACAAAAGATGAGTTATATTATAGTATAGAAAATTAGCTAAACTTTTTTTTTTTTCCACCAGATAAGTTATTGAGAATTCGTGGAAGCAGCCATTTTGAAATGAACAGTAAGAGCCCTTTTACTGCCCCTAGTGGAATGATGGTGAACTACAAACAGAGAACATTGACCAAGGTATTTACAATGAGTTCTTAAGGACAGTTTGGATCATACTAATGAAATTGGGATTTAAGAAATGTGTGCATCAAATATGACACAAATGGTATTCGAAGTGTAGCTGTATTTGGTCAAGTTTGTGTTTATTAGAACATTTTTCTCAATTTTAAATAATATATGTTCAGAGAGAATAATTAACCCAAACAATCATGTCAGCCCCCTTACCCACCCATTTATGTGGTTTAAAACTCAATTTAGTGATACGCAACTATGGAGCTGTGGTTGCTAGGAGATGTGCCAAAATTGCGAGCTTCAGTACCCATTATGAAAGCACGATAGTGGAAGATGCTGGGGGCTGGAAAGGGCTGAATGAAATTCATCCTTCAATAATATGTCTCTCATGCTTGATCACAAAGAGCACACTTTAGTATTTCATAGTAAATACAAAAAAAGAGAAAAAGCCATTTCACTTGGCCCTGAGAAAATTGGTGTCACTCCTTCAAATTAGTCTGTCCTTTGTGAATCTCAACAGAATAATTTGTGGTTGATCACGTTTGCCAGTAGGTCCATTCCTTGCATAATTTCCCCCCATATCTTGGGACACAAACTCATCTGACATTTCTGGGTCACTCTTTGGTGCTGGGACATTTCATGAGGGTATGGTGTATAAATTTGTACATGAAGATTGCAGATTTCCGTACACAACATAATGACTCTCCAGTTGCTGACAGGAATGAGGGACTGCTGTTTTGAACATTGTGGAGGGAATGCGACATTGCCCTAGGGTGGTATGACCTGCATCGCTTTCTCCTCTTTCTGCATCGGTGTCGATTGTTTTTTTCCCTCCTAACAACACGGAACAAAAAAAAAAAAAAAAAACAAAATACCAAATCAAATCGGGGCTGTCTTTGCTTCATTAAAAATGCAAACAGGTTTTTCAAAAGCTACCTGCCAGTCAAGTGGATCCACTTCAAATTGCGTGCAGGAAAACAACAGAGATTCTGCTCAAACACACTGACAAGCTCACAGGAGAGCTCTCTGCCCACCTGCCATGCTGCAATTGACAGTGATTTTGGCGTCAGATTCTCTCAAGTTGACGTCGCGGGGGTACAACTCAAGCTGAGGTAAATGTATAACACAAGAAACAGTGGAGAAAAGGGCCAGTATGTCATTAGATTGCTCTCTTTCTCCACAGCACCGGGTAATCACAATGCCATTGAAATATGTCATTTGGAATAAAAAAGAAAAAAAAAAGAAAAACATCTGACGTGAGAGCTCTTTCACAGAAACTTGTTTTTGAATGCCATGAACATTACAGCTGTGTGGGTTTGCTGTATAGATTGTGAAGCACTCAAATGGAACATGTGCATTAGCATTTGAAAAACCGAGCAAACTAGAAGCCAAATGGTTTGCCAGAAGAACACAAGTCATTTCATTCTTGAAAATGTAGTTTTAGCCTACAAGAAAACATTTCACCACACCATAAAGCTTTTTTAAAATGTAAAAATATGTGCTTTTTATAGAATATAATGTGCAAAAAACTAATTTTGTTTTCAATTTTTGAAAAAGGGACACATTTGTGAGAATCGTGCATTAGTGGGATCAACATCAGTATTAAATATAAGTCATTTATTGTTGACTTTCTTTAAAATTGTTTCTTTTTTTATTTCTATTTGGTGTGTATAACTGCATTAAGATGACCCTGGTCATGAATTGGCACTGAAGAAATAAACTGAATGGTTAAACATTACGTAGAGAAGAAAATGTCTCTGACATTTTTTAACAATTTTTCATGGTACAATAGTGTTATAAACAAACACAAAGTTTTGTGTTAGCGATTTGTGTCAATTCTGATACAATTTTTAAACATATTTAAATCGTGCCAATTTGATAATTCCGTTCTCAGTGGCACACCTGAGACAATTTCAGTGCCATCAGAAAACCATGTTACTTGGATCAGCGGTTTCAGACTCAATTGACCTCGGGGCCACTGAAGGCAGAGTCTAGCTGGCTAGAACTGGTTTAAAAAATTCCAGAGATGTTCCAGCACAGTTTGGAACTAACAAAACTATTTCTTCTCATTAAAGTTACAACTGAGTCTATTGGCTTGAATATACCATGAACAACCCGTTTGGACTCATCTTTTTTTTTTTTTCTTGATTTAATATTATCTGTAGAGTATTGGTTTTACTCAGGAGGGTTTCTAAGCTCTAATAAACCACAATGAGGTTTTAATAACCCAGAGCTGGTCCGCTGAGGAGGCAGGTTGCCTTCAAAATCAAAAACCGATAATCATATAAACCAAACTCAAAAAAAAAAAAAAAAATTACAGTAACCAACATTTCCCTGATGAAACTGAATAGGGGAAACAAATCATTAGTTGTATGTATTCAAATATCTGCCCACAGAGAAGGAAAAAGAAAACTCATAAGGAGGACAGATATTTATGAATTGTTTTAATCTATTTTATAACTTTGTTCCATGTTCTGCCAAAAAAGTTTTAAAACTTTATATTTTCATTGTTCTCATGGAGTTTAGTTAAGTTTTTTTTTTTTTTTTTTTTTAACAATTTAGACAACATGAATCCATTGTATGTATTAAAGTCTGACTCTATTCTAGTTGCAAGGATTGTTAAATAAGACAGTTATTACAAAATAAAGAAAGCCAGCGACAGAGGAATGTTATTTAGAGTTTGTGAATAAAAAAAATGGAAGATACAAAATGCTGGTTTGGTACTTTTAAACTTTAATGTCTTACTGTAGGGCTTGTGGTTGTCAACACCCATTTAACACCACCCTGGTCTGATTCATGAGTGCTGACTGCTGGAAAAAGCGTTAAACTAACAGCTGCTTCTCAGTAATGTATTGGAAACAATGTGCATACAGCAGGAATGATATAATTAACTTTATAGTGCACAGTCTGCAAACATAAAACCGTCTCTTAGGAAGTGTTCAATACTATAATCATGCAGCAGGAAAAATATTGCTGTTTCAAGTTTGAGCAATTATGAGTCATATTTGGTTAGGTGGTGAAACCAAAACGCTTGTTTCATTTTGTTTCATTTTATTGGAAGCTGCGAGTGTGGTATTCTGCAAGTAAATTGACTTTTTATATTCATGCAGACTATTAAATACTTATATAGATTCAAATGAAACATGCTATTCAAAACAAAGATTTATGTTGAAATGTGATGCAGATCCCCCCTAATTACATACACACACATATAAAGACATTTATTTAGATAGTTTGTTAAAGAAATTCACTTTTATATGAAAAGTGGATTTTGGATGTATCACTATTCCTAGGGACCTACTCACAGCACATCAGTTGTGCCTCCTCTGGTGCTGTCCACTGGCACTGGCCTCAAAACTACTTTGCAGAAGCCTGCCACAGCACTTGACACAGAACCAGAGAACAAATACTACCGCTGTTAAAATAAACCGTGATGGATCTCGGGGCCAACAAAAATCGTAAACATTACCCCCTTACTGCATCAGAGAAGGCAGTAGCCCTGACCAAGTACTAGTGATAAAAATAGTTTATTGGTGGAGCAAGGAATAGTTATCATTCAATCTCCTGTGGCAGTGTCACAAGGGCACAGCCAAACTGCTGTGATATAGATATGCCCTTATACCATGTTTTTTTTGGAGAGCAAGTCACATTTTCTGTCAGGTTTGGTTGTTTGTGCGACCTATACTCAGGTGCGACTTCAAACAAGAAGAAGCACCGAAATCAAACTTGGTGGAATTGTTCCAAAGAGATGCAGATATTGAAGAGTTTGAAAGATTTAGTCATTTAAAGAGACCAGTTGACTTGTTAACATGCTTTGACAGTTATCTGAATAATTGTTCATTGTGAAAATATAATCGATTCATCCTATGTTCCATTAAGCTAACATATGCATGATGTTAAGTAAAGCATTCATATTAGTCTACTCCATGATTATGGTTTGCTTTTTAAGTTGAAAAGTGTGTTCTTGTGCCTGTATTATCTTAAATAAATTTCTCCCAAAAGTGCAAATTGTACAATTATACATTGTTTTTTTTTTTTTTTTTTTTTAATTTGCGGTTTTTTGGCTGCTTCAACTTATAAACCAGAGTGACTTCTAGACCAAAAAATAATGTCTTAAATCTCAGAGGTTTTAGTTTTCAAAGCAACAAAAATGAGTTAAAAGCCCATGTCCTGTAAACAACGGTCCTCGCTGGTTCTGAAAGCTCAAACTTCAACTGAAGTCCATTCCTGTTAAATCTATTTCAAATGTCTAAATGAGGTTCATTTCAAAATCCTCTCAATGTCGTAGTTGTCATTGTCGCCTGAGTAATTGTACATATTTTTCTTTCATTCAGCTCTCTGCTAAAGTGCTTGGAAACAGCACTCTGTGAGCAGCCAGTGACTTTTAACGGTTTACCCTACTTGTGCAATGAATGACGGTTCTCTGGCCAAGTGTTAAGTCTGCAGTCTTTCTCATTATCTGCTGACATTTGAATTAGTTGTCACAGATTTTAGAGAGTGACACCACAAGTTTGCAAAACTGAAGCTCTTCACAATAATCAAATATTTTAGGAGGCTGAATTTTGGCTTTGGAGGAGTTGTATGTAATACTAAAAAAAAAATCCAGTATGAATAGCTTCTGGCAGTAATGTAAATATAATATGGCTGAGATGGGTACTGCTTTGAGTTTAGCTAGTGCTGGAACCTAATTAAGGCTCAAACTGGTGCTTAACAATTGGAGGAAAAAAATAATAAATAAAAGGAAACATTTTATATCCTACATATTTACTATATTTTTGCACCATTGGGCCCACCAGATTATAGTCGCACCCTCAATGAATGATCTGTTTACAAATGTGTGTAATATATAAGGTTTGCAGAGTTATAAGGTGCGTTTAGCAATACAAAAGAGTCAACAATAAGTCTGTCAGTTATTAACTGCGTTCAGTATAAAACTTAATTGTTACACTACACATTAGCTATGTTAGAAGCGTTAATGTATTCACAATACTTGTACTTCCCTAGCCTTGCTTGAAACATGTAAAAAAAAGACTGATGAAGTTAAAAATAAAGCTAAAAGTTACTGTGATCATACTAACTCTGAACCTTGTTTGCGATCATAAAAAACTCAGCTACATGTTAGCAAAGTTAGAAGTAGTAACTGTGTTAGCATATTCCTTGTCATAGTGCTCCCAGGTTCTGATATCTCCTTCCTGATTGGACCCAGCTGATTATAAACATCCATCACTTCAGGCCACTGTTTAAGATGTGCCCTCTTCAGCAGGCATTGCCAGCTCAACACCTTTAACTGGCCTCATGCGCTACTCTATCACTAGCTTTTTTGTGTCTTGTTTTGCCTTGCCTCTCACTGCCTGCTCCTATTCCAGGATTGCCACCATTATCTCCACTACGCTACCTGCCTGGGTCCAATCAAACTACCGATGCTCGGAACCTCACCAGGATTATCACCTCCAGTCTTGCCTCCTGCCCACAGTGCGCGTCTCAACTCTGGACTACTGGTTTCCACGCTCACAATCTCCATATCGGGTCCACCACTCGTCCTCACCTTCCTGAGACGTGCTCCTCTCCTGTTCACTATATCCTGTTCCCAAGACAGAACTCCAATTTCACTCCAAAACAGAAAACCACCAGAAAATAAGAACTTTTCAATCTCTAATCCTGATCTCAGTCATTTTTCCGGGTTTCAGCTCCTGGGTCTGCTACACTTAGCTCAGCCATCATAACATTCCTAAAACCTGAAACTCCCAACCCTGCTTGAAACATATAAAAAAGACTGATGCAGCTAAAATAAGATAAATAGTTATTGTAATTATATTAACTCCAAACCTTGTTAGTAACATAAAAAAACATAGTCCGACACCACTACATGTTAGCTGAGTTAGAAGCATTAACCGCTTTAGTATATATTCCCGACTTTGTTTGCGACAGGTATAAAAAACATACCAGTATTGCTAAGATAATTACTATAACTACTCCAACTCCAACTTTGTTATTAAGTAAAAAACAAACAAAAAAAAAAAAATCAGACACCGCTAAATGTATTCACAACAGCACCCAACAAAATGTTTTAACAGAGCAGCCTTGTGTCTCTCAAGATTGCATGGACATAAGTAAAAATAACCAAAATTTATAAAAATATCTGGATTATAAATCGCACCATGTTTTCTTTTTGAAGAAATTAAGGCTTTTAAATGTGCATTGGACAGCAGAAAATATGGCAAGTGTGACAAAGCAGCGTCACAGGTGGAGGGAAAGTGCTTGAATGTACCCAAGATGCTTTCTAAATGTTTTTTTCTGATAGTCTGCACTGCAGCGCTGCATCACTGTTTTTACACACACACTGAAACAAACATGCATTTCACTGCTCATTGCCATTTATTCAGAACACTGTTCACTTCACTATGATCAATCAGGAAGCTGAATTATAATTTTTTGCTGTGAACTACAGCCAAACTTTTGCCCACATCGCCTTTGCCATTCTGACTGAAGCTTGATACAATTGCGTGGCCCCACCCATTCTAAATCAGCCCGCCCATAATTGTTAAAAGGATTAAATTGTAGGCTAGAATTTCACAGTAAAGCTGAATAGAATGCAAGTGACTGACATGTCCATACTAAACCTGAAAAAACACTGAAATCTACGTTTTTTTTTTTTAAATGGAACATCAGTACCAGTACTAACTTCTTACTGTGTTTCAGTACACATCCCTCAGTCTGATTTGCATTTCATTAACCGAATGATATTATTTTTGTTGACAATCTTATGCTTTTTCTTCTTGTTTTTAATTAAGACACATCTGTATGTAATAATAACATTAAGAAATATAGCTTAACGTTTAGTTAATAAGCAGCTAAATTTTGGTCTTTATTTGCTAATCTGCTTGTTTGTTTTTCATTTTAAACATTAGGAACATCTCATTGCTTATTAAACCATTAAAGATAGATAAACATTGCTGGCACCACCAGACGCTGTGATTTATTTATTTATATTTTTTTCATTTTATTAATTTCTTTTACCATCTGGATTCTGTTTATCTGGACAGCATGAGGCCGCTATCAAAATTAACAGAATTATATTTGAAAATAGGAATGTGTAAATTGCTCTAATTTACATGCGCACATCTCACCCAAAGTGGATTTAATATCTGTGTGGGAGTGTGAATGATCAGCATTATAATTTGACGCCATATGAAGGTCTGTAATTTAAAATCCTCAGAATATTAACTCTGTCAAAGGAAGTCATTTTAGTGATAATGACTCGGAGAGTCATGCTTTAAAACTTCAGTGTTTCTGTCAGAAAAGGACCTGTTATTGCCAAATGTATGACTCTTTTTTTTTTTCACTCACTTTTTCTGAAAAGACACTTTGCCGAGGTTCCATCTTGTGATTACTTCATAATTTGCAGATCCCGGTAATGAGACAAAATCACTTTAACATGAAGTATGCATCTGTGAGACAATCTAGTCTTCCGTGGCATCATTATCTGCTTCTCTTTCCATTACTTTCAATGGAAAGCTGAGAGACTAACAAAGGCACGTGAGCAACTTTTAAAAGGACAGGCTCCAAAAAAATCTACCTACAGAAGTATTTTCAGAACAAAATGCTATGTTTATGTACTAATAATAAAAAAAAACTACACAGTAAAAGTACACACATCTGTGAGAGCTGACTGTGCAGGATGGATAGCACCAAAGATATTCAATTTAAATTTGTTTCACCTTCTTTCTCTTCTGTTCAACTTGATGTCAAATCACTAAATAAATGATAGACAAACGTGAAATACATTATATATTAAATAGAAAGTAAGGCAATGTAATAAAAAGGTCAAGAATGTATTAAAAATTGATAAAACATGACATCATTAGCATATTTAGAGCAAACTAAATGAAGCCCTTGACACTGGATTGTGTAATCTATTGCGAGGCTGCACTCCATGTGCTGTTTCACCTCACAGCCCACATTATCTTTTAACAGAAAATATGCAAAATACAGATATTTTGAAGCATATAAGGATTCAAATTTATAGAATCATGCATGAAAACTGCATTTATTGACCAGATTAGCAGACAGAAATTAATTTTATTATTAAATGTTTATAAAAGTGAGGACAGGTGCGCCACAGCCTCACGCACCTCTGCCGATCGCACGTCCCTGGTTGAAACGTATTTCAATACTGACCCCAAACTCACCAAAAATTATGTCTACCTGTCCAAAGCCTTTTTTGTCGGCAAAGTCAGAACCAAAATTGCCCAATTGGGCAGGAAATCGCCCAATCTGGCAACACTGTTGCTTCTGTGTATTATATTTTGTAGATTTTCCATTTGTCTTTACCTCCAATGTTTTCCTCCATACTAGTTTGTTGGTGATCTCATGGGTCTCACTGTTCGATTTGGTGGAAGAAGGTCCTGTAGTAAAGTTTTTGGTGGTCATGAGTGGGTTGATAGACTTTGTGCATGTTTATATCATTTTTTTTTCTTTATGAGGGTATTTGTCTCGCTTTTAAGTTAAAAACATTTATTTTTCTTCTGTAAACCATTTGTGTGTTTTGTAGGGGATCAAAGACCGTTTAAATAGCAAAAAAGTTTGATTTAATGTGATTTGTCATTTGGGTTCCAGAATCTTGCCATTAATCCACTGATACCTCAAATACAACTGTGTCTTAATATAAAAGTTAGTAAAAAAAAAAAAAGCATTCTGAAGCAGGAGTAGCAAAAACAGTGCAAAGTGACCTGAAAGTGAAGGAAAGTCAGGAACAACTTTCTGCCTACTTGTTGTCAAATGTGTATCTTGGGATACTTGGCAATAACATCCCCAAACAAGCAGCAGTTATAACCTATATTACAATGCTGTTTGGCCTGCTCATTCTTCAATCAAACAATAGAGTTTTGGGGGTCTAATAGTGCTTAAAATCCTCCACTTCTGGGAAAAATGTGTTTTCAACCATGTAACTGCTATTTTTGTGTCATGGAGCTGTTATAACTAAATGACCAAATGGGGTTTTCACTAATGTGAAAACAAATCAAATTTAGGTGTGATATATTTTTTGAGTTTACCACCCATTTAATTTAAACGTATAGGACTGTCCTAGCACTCTGTATTAAAATGGATAAGTAATATGCTAGACTTTTGTATCTTTACCCTTTAGCTCGAACACCTGTACATCTGCTTATAATTGATTAAAGTATAACTTTTTTTCCATTTTAATTGATAATCACTAGCTATTATCAAATTATAAGCAGCTTCTTTCTTGACTTTTCACTAACCTTCAACTACTAATGATAATGCTTCTGTCTGTAAATTGTGGAGTTTGTCCACCCAGTCCTGACTCTTGCCCTGATTAATAATTTGGGTGATGTTTTTGCTTACAGGAGTGGGAGGAAACCCTCATCTTTCTCATCCACAAAGTCGTTTGTATCATCTTTGTAAATAAGGAGAAACACGCTTGTTTCAGAAGAATATGCTTCCAGTTTTGTTCAAAATCTTTCAGTACGTCCAAATGGGTTTTTGTAAGTCGAAGCTGCTGGAGTTTGTTTAAAGTATTGACATTTTTTTCTTTTTCTTATCCATATTTCAGCTGAATGTGCATTAAATGAGCATTTCTTTTCTGTCAGCATAAACATTCTTCAGCTTTCTGTCTGACAAAATCAAATTTTGCAAAGGTAAAGTTCAACTTCATGAAAGATACTAGTCCAGATAAAGACAGTCAGTCAGTCAGATCTGATCCACATAAATGACAGAGAGAATCACCACAGCTGCAGGCTTGATTGAGTGAAATTTAAACTAAGTCAAACTCTGACAACCCCAGAAATGTAGCTAAGCGTTTGATTCGGCAGACACTTGACATCAGACCGCTGGAATACTGCATACTTCCCTTAAAAAAATGATAATAATTACAAATGTATTGACATTTTCTGTACATTTTGACACATAACTCTGAACTCATCTCAGCAATGAGTGAACAATTTTTTTTTTTTTGCTGAGACTGAATCAAACCTTTACCAAGCTGACAGTCCACTATGTAAAAACCCTGAAGGGGTGTTACCCTTACAAATTGATGACATCTAGAACATATAACATATACAGAATTGGCGTCTGACTCAAAACTGTACAGCGAGATAGTTCCAATTTATGTTGCAACGGTAAGGTTAGAATTGTTAAGGGGCAGTAAGTTAACAGATGGGTGACGGGAAATGGGAGCGGGTCTTCTCTGTGCCAACTGTCTCGCTCACAACCTTTTGAGGTGAATTTTGAATGAATGTCTGCAGCACTGCAGAAACTATGTTGACTTTTTTTGTTCCTAATTTGCACTGTTAATATCAGATTGCATTTAACAGAAAGTCCACAGTGCTGATTCAGTTTGTTTTATATCTAAATAATTGGTTGGTGCCAATTTTTATAATGGTTAACTGAGTCAAGGCAGTGGCACACTTTGTTTCTCAAATTTTTAGCTTCTTTAGTGTGTTTTTTTTAATACAAGATGCCTCATATTTGCCAATCAAATGTGATCAATGAAGAGCTCATGATTAAAACCAAAGCAAAAGCCCAAATCATGCTTCTTCCACTGCCATGCCTGAAAGTTCCGGGATTTCACAAACTTTTGAATATTGTCTTCTGCCTGAAATATTACACCAGGAAAACAAAAGGTGGTCTAACAAATCAACTTTGAAGTCTTTTTTGAGTTGTACAATATTTAGAGTCTTGCGCAAACTGGAGATTTTTAACAATCTGACCTGACTATTTTGCTTATTTTTGATTATTATTTTGATATAATATTTAAGAGATGAAATTGAAAATCAGTTTTTTTCTTTAGCTCTCTGCTGACAGTAGCATTCTAAATAATGCATTTAATTTATGCATTATTATGTTTAACCATCATTTGTAGTTTCCTTCAAGGATCCCTCCTTGATTACCAACTGTCTATTGACAATATGACAATAAAAACATTTTGCTGAGGTATCAAATATTTAATATATAAGAAGGGAACTGTTTGACATAAAATAAATGTATAAATTAACACAAAAACATTGTGGGCCTTTTTTTTTGTTATCATGAGCAATAATAAGCAGAGGTTGCTTAATAAGTTTGAACTTCATGCACAAGTTTCGGGGCCAACGACTTAAAGTTGAATTTCTAATGAACTACAGCCGCTCTGCAGAAACTATGTTCTAGAAAGCAACATGGGCTTTTGAGTGGGACTTCAACATTTTTGGAGAAATGCTTGTAATTTTTGACAAAATTCTTGTTGTAGCTCTTTTCAGCAGTGTTTACGAGCCAAAGACAGCTAGAATTACAGCTTTTTCATCCTGGCTGCCGTGTGGAAGGAGAGCACGCCATTCTTAAAACTATAAAGTGGGTTGAACGCGGATATTAAAAGAGCTCCAATCCTCAGGAGGTACGAGTTCAAACGGAAAGCTGGTCCGTGGTGGAATGGTTGCTTACACAAAAGGGAAATAAAAGCACCGCCATCCACTTCTTCAAATCTACACCCTTGTTGTATCTTTGATCAGGTGAATTGAACGTGGCAGTGTTGCTTTTACTTCACTGAGATGGGACAATGGCCTCTAAGTGCTTGTTAAGAATTATTGCCGATCATGCAGCTCTATCTCTGTCAGATCTATAAATAGTATCTTTTGACAAATTGAGGTTGCTCTTATCAGAAAATTGAGATTTCACAGCTTGGGAAGTGAGAACCGAAGTGGCGCATCAAAGGGCTTCTGGGCTGGGCTGAGCTGGGCGGGGGCTTCTTGATGGCAAAAGGGGAAAACGCAGGAAAAAGTAGCTCCAGATTCATTTGGAGGCAGAGATGCACTGCACACTGTCAGCTGGTGACAACTGACACAGGGAATGTGAGAAATTGTTGAAAAAGAGAAGACATCAATTTAGCACATGATCTATAACACATTGGTGCTACCAGATGGTCTGTTCTGTATTGAACTAATAACTGGGTTCCTTCTTGTGTTTTAATTCTTACTCATTTGTAGTGGGCAAATCGGAGCACTCTAACCTGATTTCACCTTTGAAGAAAATCAAGATTTAACTCAATTCTTGAGATAACTCGGTAATCCTCCAGAGGCAGTTTCCTCTTGTCTGAGCACATTCTGATGTGTGTCAGACTGTGGTGATGCGTCTGTCATCTGCTTTCTTTACACTGTCCTCACATCACTTTCACTTCCGTGGGATTTTCAGAGAATAGCACCGGCTTCCCCATCTGTAAAAGGCAAATGTATTCAGAATCTGAGCCCGTCTGACACATTTCAGCATGAAGCAATAGTTCTGGGATGACCTCTCTTCTTGGGTGGAATTAGTTTCTCAGCTGTCATGGGTTTTTCTGCCAATACCTGCACTGTACTGAACAGATCATAGGCCAGAATGTAGACTGCGTCAAGTGAAGAGTCTATACCTACTATTATAAACTCCCACTCCAGTAATATTTAAAACTATTGTAAGAGCAATCCCAGTCGTCTATTAATTATGATTTTCCTGATTATAATTGGTTAAATATGTTTAGATTTTTGGTACTGATTGATATATAAATGACTTGTCTGTGAATGTTTGAAATTTGATTACATCACTGATCTTAATTATCCTTAATAACCTGAATCTATGATTTTAGGGTATAAATATTTGATAATAAGTCCTGAACCGGATGTTTATAATTCATTTCGAGAAAATGCTATGGTCAATCCGGTGTGGGACTATATAAATTTGCTTCCTTCCACTCCCTTTCAAGCGGTCAACTTTTGATTTGTTATGTGATATTTTATTTCATGTATTATTACCTGATTGCTTGAAATAAACACTGCGAGAACTTGTTAAAAATCAAAAACACAATTTTCATCGCACTGTGTCTTGATGCTAGTTTTTTTTATTCATTTATTTTTTTCTCGTTTGTCTTGATGCCATCTTGTAGGGTCCGGATGACCCCAACCTTACATTGACATGTTATCCCTCTCATAACAAAAGTAGACAGGATTTCATGTCTGCTATGAACACCAGGGAAAATCAAAAAATCATTGGAGGAAAAAAAAAAAAAGTTTAGCGCACTGCTGTGTGGGTTCCAGATGACCCTACTCACAATGCTAATGTGGCTTAGATATCACAAGGGATAAGAAAACCCATCAATGATCCCTCAAGTATATTTTAATAGGTGGACTTCCATGTCAGAATATTAATAATTGAAGAATATGGTACAAAATTAACATTTGAATATTTTTCTGCCTATACGTCTCATCTTCCAGCAATAACAATTGACTGTATATGAGAACTGGAACAAGTGACTGGGACTTCACTCAAACAAAAGGGCTCCAATGAAGTTAATTCAATTCAGTTGTCATTTTTTTATGATACGGATGTCACCATGTTGGAGCCAGTCGACTTCAGTAAATAGCGATTGGTCCAAGTCAATCTGAGTCAATGTTTCTTGGCAACAAGTCTCACCAGGTTGAGTTCTCTTCTTGGATGTTCCCATGCTCTTGACCATCTCTGCCTGTCTGACTCTGATTTAGCTTTGTGGACATTTAGCTTTGCTTCATTACTTTCTGAATTAATAAACCTGCTGCAAGTGGAACCAGCTTCCTGCCCGTTTGTGACAGACGGAAGGGAGGAGTCTCTCCGTCCAGTTCACATATGCAGTAAATGGTTACAACAGACCATTTTTTTTTTTCCAATTTGCTTCTCTTTGGGATAACTTCCATGGACAAACTCCATTCTTTATATCCAAAATACATTTGCTTACTTGACCTGCTGTCTCTAGCCTACATTCAATCTTTGGTCAGAAAGAGTCCTTAGATTAGTTTTAGTCACCTTGTTGGGACTGTGATGAAAACAGAGTCAGTCTGTACCAAACGACTTTTAGTGGAAATGTGCCCTAGCATAAACACAACAATCTTAATGAAAGAACCTCATCATAAAGAAGCTCAATTTTTCTAATGATTCCTGAGCACAGACAAGAGAGTTTGTTTTCCGTGCAATAATGTGTTCACTTTAGGCGTCCAGAATATGCATAATATTTTATCGAATGCTACGTTCGACTTGGACAGATAAGAGCTGGAAGTCCATTTGGGAGTCAACAGTGGTCCAGGATATCTCTGCTCTGCTCTATTCACGTCAGCCAGCAGCTGTGCCCTCTGTGCTGACACTGCTGTAATCTGCAGCTCTCATCTCTCACTGCCTCTGTTGGCCAGTCTACCAAGCATATTAAAAACTGCTCAAGCAAAATATAAACCATTGAAATGGCTGTCTGTACTCCTAAGCAAATGAGATTTGATAGTAGCCATGAACAGTACTTCCAGAAAAAGTTTGTTGTTTAAAAAGCCCAATATCTCCATTTGGCAGCCGGTGGAGCTACAGCGGGGCAAGGGGGGGCAGCTGCCACCCCAGCAAAGAGCCTTGCCACTCCACTTGCCACCCCAATTTTTCAGTCAATGATGACAAAGGTGTCCTCGCCGAGAACTGGTTTTGCTCAAAATGCACCCAAAATACCATCTGTATTCCCCCCCTCCTGGTCATTAACTTTCAATAGGAAAGTTAGGATTCCTTTTCGAGCATTAGTTTCTCTTGGGACGGTCAGAGGCGGAGCTCCATCCCGCAATCCATTGTTTATAAAGACCAATTGGGGCTGAAGCGTCTCACAATGTTCCAATCTAAGGTAAGTTCTGCAAAGATAAAATATGTAAATACTTAATGAATACTTGTCTCACTACCACAAAGCACTAGAGCACTTCTGATGAATGTTTTCACAGATATTTGATGATTTGGGTTTGTCGCGACTGCAGGCTACAAAAAAAAAAAAGCAGCCCCGCCTCTGAACAGGGTTCAACACTCGCAGATATTTTCTTTAGGATCTTCTCTTCCACAGATTATTTATAGTCATTTTAGTATCATTGTGGGGGGATAAATGGGACATCTGACCATTATTGTTCTATAAATTAATAAAGCTTCATTCTATGGAAAGCAGCACGTGGACCACGGCGCAGTGCTCCACCTGAGTACAGGTGTGTCTGTGGGGGAACAGATGAAGAATCCCCTCCCAGACCATGCAGTGCAGAGTTTCATTTTGTTTCAGGGGCGTTAGGGTGCCTCTGCGCGTGCCAGCTGAGAGGAGAAAGCTTTCCATTGGATGTTCCAACCTGGTTTATGAAAGTGACTTAATTATGAAAGCATTTAACAATGTACAATTATCAAATATTTGTTCTTTCTACTGTGAATTATTGGGAGGCACAGATTCTGGCTGGATCAGCAGTGGCCGACAGAATCTGTGTCCTCTCTCATTCTATGTAGAATATGTGGTTAGAAACAATCAAACATCACAGTAAACTCACAAAAGTCCCAGAATAAAGTCTGTCGTAATCATTCACCTTCTTTTTATATTTATATTTTTTAAATATGAGTGTTGAAACTGGACGGCACTCCCTGGTTGATAGTGCTGTCAATCACAAACAGCTTAAAATCCTAAAACCTCACCGACATATTGAATAGATCAAAATGCTGCTTTTTTTCTAAATGTATTTCATTTTTTAGAAAACAGGTAAGGAAATCAGCTGCAGTGAGTGGACAGATGGCTGGTGCAGACGAAGACTGAGAAGCATCATGAACATCATTCCTCTGGTGCTGAAGCTGCATGGTGGAAGCCAACAGCTCCTCCTTTCAACAGTTCCTCCTTTCTGTTGAACTGTAGCATGAGAAGAAGAACCACTGAGGTCCAGACAAAGTCAGTCCTGCACAAGAAGTCCACACAGATGCTGGGACTCTGACCAGAGGTGGTATATGAGCATGAACAAACAAAAGAGCCAATCTCAAATGTGGAGCATGCAACATTCATCTGTGTCTGCACAAAAACAGAAACTGCATTACTGTTTCACAAACAGACAGAAACAATGCACACTTTCTGCATTTAAAGGGCAAATTACACTGAGTTTTATGTTTGTTTCTTTTTTAGGTCATGTTAGTGGTTTACTAGTTCTGTCAGTCATCAGAGTGAATATCCTGGAAGTAACTGTATAAATGAAAATATCTTCATACTGGAGATGGCAACAGGTGTTTTCTTTTGTTCATACTGTAAAAGTTGCTTGTTTGCTAATTAGCAACAAACCTACAATTATCTTTTTACTATCTAAACATTATTTAATACACAAATGTTTTTTTTTTTTTTAATATATTCATTTTCCGTGCCGCTTTATCCCTTTTGGGGTCGCGGGGATGCCGGAGCCTATCCCGGCTGCTGATGGGCGAAGGCAGGGTTTACCCTGGACAGTTCGCCAGTCTGTCGCAGGGCCACATTTGCACACACAGTCACTCACACATTCATACCTAGGGACAATTTAGAGTAACCAATTTACCTATGAAGCATGTTTTTGGACGGTGGGAGGAAGCCGGAGTACCCGGTGAGAACCCACGCATGCACGGGGAGAACATGCAAACTCCACACAGAAAGGTCCCAGTTGGTGTTTCTGATCCCCCAGCCAGGATTTGAACCGGGGCCTTCTTGCTGTGAGGCAAGAGCGCTAACCACTGCTCCACCGTGCAGCCACTTTTTTTTTTTTTTTTTTTAACCTACAATTATCTTTTTACTATCTAAACATTATTTAATACACAAATGTTTTTTTTTTTTTTTTTTTTTTTTTTTTTTAATATAATTGGAAATAAATTCAGGAGTCCCAGGGTTAAGAAATCATCAGTAGAATCATCTTTAAGCATTAGAAATAGCAGCTCAGTTAAATTAACTGCTGTTGTCTTATTAATAAAAACAATAAAACTGTTAAAAATACACATTTTTGATCCTTTCATTTGTAATTGCCTTCCACTCCGCTGTTCTCATTTGCCACCCCTTCAAAGACTTCTACCCCCCTCCTACCACCCCATTGAAAATATTCTAGCTCCGCCACTGGGCAGTTTTGATCATGTAAGAAAAAAATAACATCACAGATTACCTGTTTTCAGCAATATACCACTAGGTTTCTGCCATCTTGCTAATTTCAATTGAGCTTGGTTAGCTTGTACTCTAATGAAGTCAGATCCCTGTGGGTTTTCACCACTTAAAACTAATGAGAACACACGGCTGAGGACAAGACACGTCTGCAGTGGAAATCGTTCTACAAGTTTCAGGTTCATTGCAAGTATTAATTATAGTCTCTGGCCTTTTAGTTACTTTTACATGTATTTAAAGTCTTAAATGAAACAGTGTGGAAAATGGATGATCTCCCTTAAATATATGTCGTTGCATCAGGATGTACAACTTGATGTAATTGCACCCTCTGAGAATT
The DNA here is from genome assembly GCA_003999625.1 of Oryzias javanicus. Taxonomy (NCBI): domain Eukaryota; kingdom Metazoa; phylum Chordata; class Actinopteri; order Beloniformes; family Adrianichthyidae; genus Oryzias; species Oryzias javanicus. The sequence continues at coordinate 20,149,479 of CM012440.1, forward strand.
TTTTAGCTTCCATTATTGTTGAGAGAATAATTTTATTCTGTTTTGTTTGCTTTTAAATTTTGACTTCTTTTGGCACATTTACCAGCTTTCCTGAAAATCCACAGCAGTGTTTGTACAATTATATAGAATTGTAATGTGTTGCATGTCGGTGCAAAGACGATATGACAAGTCATTTTCCCAGTTGATTCACTTTGATCCTGTAAACAACTAAAAAGTCACGGTAGGTCATTATTCATGTGTGGCCGGTGACAGATCTGCTAAGAAGTCCAACTCCAATCATTTTTGACCTATTGTAAAAAGCATTGAGTGGTCTTTTAATTGTATTTATGCTGTTTTTAGGTAATATTCTGCTTCTGAGTCATAATGATTTAAATTTAGGAAGTTGGGACACAAAGGCTGAGACATTTGGATCCATGCGCAAATGTTTTAATTGAACAGAGCAAGTGCAAGACACAAACAGCATCAAAAGGCAGGCAATGGTAAGAAAACACAGAGGCAAGGCAGAGAAGTGAGTAAACAGGCGTGGGTCAAAATCATGGAGAATCAAATTAGAAAAACTGTTCAGACTGACGGGTAAACATGATCAAGACTTCGCACTGAAGGTGAGGCTAAAGTGGGTATAAATGCTGGTTATCCTGATGATGATGACAACTAGCTGTGCATGGAGAAGTCTGAAGTGGTGGCTGATGGGAGTTGTAGTAAGGAAGGTGCTGAGGATGGTCAGTACTTAGGAGAGGGGTCCCTCTGGTGGTCACAGGAGGACATGACTGAGTGAGTCCTGACAGAAATACTAAGAAATACATTATTTAACTTGAGTTTTTTTTTTGTATATTACCTCCATCATGAAGAAAAAAATGCAACTACACATGTTAAAAAGAAAATATATACACACACAGCATCTTTTTAAGGGGTGTGTACCGGCAAAAGCCTGGCAATATGCTACATATCCCGACGTGTGTCTCACAATAGAATACATATCCCAATACATCCCAAGACTGTCTAATATTGTATAATATTTTTCATTTTTTAAGAGTATGACAGTATACTAACTAATTCATTTTTCATTGTAATAAAATGGTGAAAGTATTTTTATTTAATGATTGAGCATTGAACACAAAGCTGTTTCAGTGAGATTTTGCCATTGTTTTGGTTACAGTGTAGAGCTGCGCAAATAGACTCAGTGGGCCGTGTGGCCGGAGGTCAGGTGGAAAACAAAAACGAAAGTTATCATAAATAATCAATGTTAGCATGTTAAATCAACACAAGTATCAGCAAACAAAATATCGCGATATATTGTGAATCAACTTTTTCTGTACACCCCTAGTCTTTCAATATTTAGCACAAACTACTCCATAAAAGCTTGAGAGTCATTTAACTTTGCTGTTGCTACACAGAGACAAGTCTGCATAAAACAGAAAAAATTCCCAAATGGTCAATGAAAAAAAAAAAAAACTGTATCCCCTAACTCAATATTTTATTACACAATTTCTGTAACTGTCACTGAAACTTCTGCACCTGTCTACAGGTATATTTGCCAACTCTTCTCCAGGAAACAGCTTCAGCTGTCTCCGATTTAGTGGGTACCCTCTTCAGATGGCATATTTCAGCTCCTTCCACAGATGTTCAGTGGAATTTTACTGCCTATACTCAGACTGCAGATGGAAATACTTTTTGACAGGCATAGGAATGTTTTGAACTGGAAATATTTCTGTTGTTTTGAAATCAATAATGAATGGACAACTAAGTGGAAGAACTGTTGATTAGTTTTCCTCAGAAGAAAAATTAAAGTATCACGTCAGATAGCAAACAGCCTCAGAGATTTGAAGCGTTAACTATAACTGAAAGAGCTACCACTGCTACCATCTTTTTGTCACAGCATCACTGATGGAGTAGCAAAATAAATACCCCATATGGTTTGTGAAAAGTAGGAATCTTTCTTTTTTTTATTTTTAACACTAATTTAAGCAAAGAGTGAAGTTGGCTTTCATGTGAGACACATGGCAGAACTTCTGCTCATATCTGAATAGTTTTCTGCTGTAAGTACAAAAGAATTTCATTAAACTTTTGGCAAGTCCTTAAACATATTTCAGCTTCTTCCTTTGTATAATGCTGCAACTTTATTTAAACTACAAGCTATCTGTATTCTGCTAATTTATGTGAGATTTGATCATAATTTTGTGTTATTTTTTTTTCTCTTTTCGTTTCAGCCCCTTTCTGTTTCTTCGCTATCATAAGTGCTCAGTGAATGGTTTTCAGTTACCGGTAATCAAAATCAGGTCATCCATTGTCACTGTTGTTAGTTTTCTCTTGAGTCATCTGTTTTTCATTTTTAAGTTGATATAGGGATGTTTAAGTTCTGTCGCCAACATCACATCTCCCCACATTCCTCTTTGATTCTTACAAGCTCACCCTTGTTTTCTTGCAAGCACTACAATTTTTTTTAATGATTTAAGTTTATATCTTAATTATAGTTTAAAAAAAATAATAATTTAACTGGAGGGCAAATTATAGCTTTCTATGGAATCATATCATTTGCCCAACCTTAATATGCTGGGCAGACAGAGGTAACCCTTTGGCCAGCAGTTTCAGACCACTCGTTTACCTCTGCTGTCATACTTTTGCATAACTGAGCTTTGATCTCATATTGGCCATGGGACATATACTTGGCCTCAATTGTTATAGGGATTATCTGATGTCCACTGGAGTTAATAATAAATGAACTCATGACTGGTTGGGCAATGGCTTAAGGTATGGTGATTATGTTTGGCTTGCCTTTTATGGAAGATGGGAAATATTGCAGGGAAGGGAGCAAGTTGGGCATAATTCTCCAACTAAATTATGCAAAATTACAACAAGGTGAAACCAGAGCATAACAGGAGGAACCAGAGAAAGGACAAGACAGAAGTTATGACAGTGGAACAAGAAAAATGTTGCTGCTGAATACTGAGGAATCATCAACTGATGGTGGGGAGCCAAAGTGGAGTCAAACATTTCTTTAAAAAAAAAAAAAACTAAGCAAGAGCAAATATGTTGGCATACCATAACCAGCAGCCACAGACAGGCAGACAGCTGATTCTACTTGCAGCAGATTTATTAGAACAGACAGGAAAACAGGGATCAAAAGTCCACAAAGCTAAATCAGGGTCAGACAGGCAGGGGTAAATCACGACCATGGAATCATTCAAGAAGAGACTAGAGTAGTCAGGGAGAGTGTAACCCACACGTTCCATATGCTCCTTTTAGTTGTCCCTTTAGACTGCTGCACACGTACTCCCGGGAAGTATTGCGAGATTTCAGAACGTGATTTCACAGCGCGATATACACTGACGACTTCCTGTGTTAATACAAATACATGGCAGGGAGATGTTTGACAGACACTCGGGTGTTAACAGATACACCCTTGCTGCAGAACGACCTGCACCAATTGAGCTACTAAAATAACTTTCACCCTTTGACTGGAGAGTGATGCTGTTGTTTTCTTTTGTGTGCAAATCAGCTGAATCAAAACCAAAAATGAACAAAATGAATTTTCAAATCATGCACATGTTGATGAGTAATGATGATAATTACTGTTGATTGTTGTTAATTATGTTTCGATGATTAACCTGTTTAGGATTAATCAGATAAATGAAATATGCATATTCAGAAATTGTCATAAAACATAATTCAATGTTTTGAATGAATGTTGGTCAGTTTATAAAGGCCAGGTTTTTACACCGGGGGGAAAAATTCTCCTCTCATCTGATGGCGAGCCAGCTGAGCCCACCTGGACCAAGTGAACCACAGTCTCTACCAGTATGGTGGGACAAACAAATCTACATAAACTCTTCAACACTTCAATTCCACTAAGCATCAAGCATTGGAGCTTTCTATCCATCTACTCTAAAAAGACTTGCTCTTCAACACCCAAAGAGGATTAATTGAAGGAAAGTTTTGGACTAATTTTGAACTGATTTACACTGTACATATTATCTTTGTCATATATGTTTTTTTCACTTTAAATATAACTTATCAAATCAAACAAGTTTTTGTTTGATTTGACACCTCCACACTTCCTCCCTGAGAGAACCTGTCTTGCCCAATACGTTTTACACCTGCGTTTAATCAAAAGCGCTACACAAGGGTCAGGGCAGGCAGCAGCCAATCAGAGACTAAAGCAGAGTCAGAAAACAGAAGACCAGGTCCAGATAGAAATGCTCAGTAATGCAGCCAGAGTGGCACAAATAACACTTCGCAGCCAGCAAGGTTCAGTGCGTTGCTTATGTTTCCAGTGGGTGATTGTCAGATCAGAGCCTGGGAACTGTGTGCTGGGGTAACTAGGAGATGTGTTAAACTCAGGAGACGATATATATTATATATAGTATATATTATCAGTGGACGAAGCAGGTTTGACATCAGCTATAGAGAATGCCTAACCTCTGGCTCCATCGAAATAAAGCCAAGTCAATCACCATTTAGCAACCAACTTAGTCTGGATCTTTGTGAGTCGTTTGAGACTACTGAGGAATCACTAGGATTCATGAGGAGGCCAGGGTCAAATTGCGCTTCACTGTTTTTAATCCTGTTGTATCAGTGACTTTAAAAAAATCAAATGTTCTTATTTAAAATACAAAGGCCAATATTTTATGTGGCTCAGTTTTTGTATTGGACCAATGACAGATGGTTGGTATTGCCCTTACACCCAAGCCTTTTGGTGATGAAAAAAAATCCAGACACAATTTTAACGTAAGCATCAATACTGAATCTTATTGAAATCCAGGAGTTCAGATCTAAAGAGGATTAAACACACAATACACTCGTGTCACAAACAAAGCTGTAAAGAGAAACACAAGAATGCATAGAAAGGCTTGTTATCCCTTGAAATAAAATATGCAGTGATGTCATTGTGGTGAGCTGCTTTCAAAAAGATGTGGACCCAAGCCAGATAGGAGGCCAGCCTAATGCTGATTAAACTCTTAGACCTTGTTGAAATGAAGAGATTAATAATTGTGAGATAAAATGGACTGGTGCTACTCTATAAAAACTCCGTATCAAAGCAGAGGTAGCGAAAAAAGCTAAGCTCTCACACATAACTGGCCTCATTAGCAGCCAGTGAGAGACCAAATTAACACGGCCCCTTCCTTCTATCACCAATAAATGCTCTCAGAGCCTGGATTATCGTTTTATCTTACTGTATTTTACATGGTTTTCAAAAGACTCCGGTAAGGTCACGCTGTCTGGTCACTATGAATGGCCATTTCACGCCCAGCTCCCAGCTGCAGTAGCATTGCCGTAAACCTACGGACACATTCATCATAGTTATGATTCCCTGACAGGGTCGTCTCCTCTGCCTGAGATGCAGAGCTTGTAAAGGACTGCCTCTCTACCAGCGGGTCTCCTGTTATGGAACCTGTAATTGGCTGATTGGCGGTTAGGGGAATGCGCCACTGTCTTGTGAATAGATGACCAATACGAGGAGAGCGTGATCCCTGGGGGGCAGACAGGTACCCATTAAAGAGCTCCTTTCTAGCTAGACGGCTCATTGTCATTGTTATACACATCAAAACTTTACACGCCGATGCGCTCTCACTTTTTGCCTCTGCCACAGACTGGTAATCTTGAACTCCTAAATTGTCTGTTGTTCAAAGAAAGTACACCCTGGCCCAGTTTTCCCTGTCGGGGGATGCTTTATTGCCCTGCTTGGCTGAATCGCTTTTCCTGCAAGTAGTTAGACAATGGCCCTCGAAATTGCTCATGTCCTTTCTAAAAAAAAAAAAAAAAAAAAAAAGCCAGTGTCAAGCAGCTGTAATTAAATTCCAGGCTCTCTCCACAGTGGATAATTCAGCTCACTATTCATTTTGTCCATGCACATCAGCTCTCTGTGCACAGACTGTACTTGGCAGCAGATGTTGGGGTTTCTCAAGCACAAAGGCTCAAAGACTATTAAAAAGAATAGTATCTAATATTTACAAAGGTGGGTATTTTCAATCAGTCTTTATGTACCTCAAGAGCTTTTCGCTTTATTGCCACGCTGAATGCTTCACAGAGGTAGAGGGTAAGGAGGGCAACTACTCTGTCTTCATGTCAAGATTATTTATGCAGCTTTTAGGCAATGCTGGAAGCTGCTTTTGTTTAATAAAAGGCTGATTAATGAAGAAAGCAGCAGAGGTAGATGGGAAGATAGGGAGAAAGAAAGAGCAACACTCCAGAGCATCTGCCATCACGGCTTCCTCTGTGCAAGGTCCCCGTCTTGTTTTTTTAAGCTCAAAATTTTCCCCCCACCACTTTATTTTTTCCCTTCTTTCCTGACAGGATGAGGAACAGCTCAACATTGCATCACTCACACACCTGAGGCCTTTACTTTTTTTTCCTCCCTTTTTCAGGCATCAAAGGAACCCGGAGCTTTGAGAAGGGGATTTTTAATCAGAAGGAGTGAATGGAGGAAGTTTCTCTCTCTGTAGAACCAGTCATCTGAATCCATTCAATACGTTTTAAACCCAGCAGATTAAAGAAATGGATTCACTGCAAGACAAAAGCCCAACTCAGACGACTCTTTACAATTTTTTTTCCCTGTTAGATATCTCCAAGTTCACTAATTAACAACATCCTTACACCACTGCGCTCTGAAAAAAGAAGTGAAGAGTTCCAAGAATAACTTTTCTCTTCTTTTTGCTTGTGCATAAAGACAGGAACATAAATTAAATTGCTAATCAGTATGTATTAATTTTTAAACTTTCCAATTACCTAACTTGATGGTACCTCACAAATGAATGCCACTATGAGGCTCTATGGAATAATTAGCTAAACTTGTTTTCTGATTATTTAAAGTAAATCTTTTGATATAATTGTTAAAGCATTTTTTCTTTCTAAATCATTATTATTCCTGGTTTTATAGGGTTGTCTGAATCTCCGATTCCGAAGTCAAGGGCCCTAGAAATCTCCCAGAAGTCTTTGCAAAATACCAGGGTGCATCAATGCTTACTGGATTGGCAAATATAGATCACAATGAATTGCAGTTGAACAATTTTTATGAGAAACAAATGTATTCAAAAGTCCCTCTCTGAATTTCTAAGAGGTGTGGCATTTTTTCTAATTTAAAATTATTTTGTTTTTGCTTTTTTGAGTAAATCTCCTTTTAAATCGTTGTCAATCAAACTGTCTCAGACAGGCTCTGTTTGAATAAATAAGCCTTCTTTAAGTTACAACAGCTCTGCTGCACATACCCTAAACCCCTCATCTGGCCCAGAGAAGTGCCGGAGAAAAGAAGATGGTATTTTCCAACTGCGGTCAAATGAGCCACCGTTCGTATTCCGGGGTCAAATCAGACGCAACTAGGTTTTTTGTGTGAGTTTAATACAAAACTTATGGTAGCAGGGCTGAGAGTGCTGGAAAATCTCCGCACGACTCCACTGACCTTCTTGATGTGACCACGGAAATGTGAACTGCGGCTCATTTGACCGCAGTTGTAAAGGATTGTAAATCAATAAAAAGACTATTTTGATGTTATCTTTAATTATTTTCCCAAGGACTCTGCTTTGAGAAACTAATGGATTGAATTTAACGGTCACGGCAACGTCAATAAACATTTGATAATTAGCTAAAAGACTCTGGTGAACTGGAAAGCGAAAAACTCAGGCTTTTCTTGAAAGTTCAGTTCACGAAGCTCTTCACTTTCTTGCCCGCGCTTACATCTGGCTCAAAAAGATACAGCTGAACATTACCAATATTGCTTGATGTTTTCTTATGTAGCAGCAGTGAAGATACACACAAGCGAGACACAAAGCCATCATAATCAGACATGGGGGGATCAGGGGCGGAACTGCTCAGCTCAGCTCCAAAAGCCACGCCCCCTCATAGGATATTTTGGAAACCGAAGCTTCCTATCAACATGAAAAATGGCTTTTTAAGCCCTTAGGTTGTGGGATTTTGGTTAAAAACTTCATAATCATATATTAGAACACTACTTGTTTTAATAAGATAATTGTCATAGGGGGACTTTGATAAAAAAATCAAAATTTTCATCGTCAGAAATCAGTGGATGCTCACCGTAAAATGTTTATATTTATTAGGTTTTTACTTCTCAAAGTCAATAATGTCATATTTGTCGTGAAAAAACAAAAGAAAAAGAAAAAGGATTGAACATGGTGTCCAAATCGCTTTTTAAATCCAGGGCAAGATATAGTCCTGTACTATAGTTTTGGAGTTGCGAGGGAATTTGGAAATAGTGCCTGACTTAAATCTGTTGTCTAAACTGTTTTTTTTTAATGGTAACCATGCCTAGTTTTCCACCACTTTCCTGATTTTAACAATTCCTTATTTTGTATTCTATACTCTGCTGCCAACTAATTAGACATGATGAGAATGCATTGGAGTTATGATGAGAATGCTTACCAACACATCATGCTCAAGAAATCATCATCCTGATAACACCGTTTTCAGCAAATGAAATAAGGGGATTCAAAGAAAATCCATGTCCCTAGTTATCAGATTTAAACTGTGGCCATTCTGGCATTTCATTAGGACATGAATGGAGGCTAGCATGTGTGCATGATTTGTATGACTCAGCTTGGCTGACGTCCGCAAACATGTGGCGCCTCTTGTGCATGCATAACAAGTGCAGACTGGGAACTCTGTACCCTCTCTAGAGACCCTAGGAGTCGAGGTAGTTTGCACCAGAGGTGGGGCCAAGTCTGAGTCAAGTCCCAAGTCTTTGTCCTCAAGTGCGAGTCAAGTCCCAAGTCAAAAGCTCTCAAGTCCCAAGTCGAGTCACAAGTCCTACTGTTAATGTTTCAAGTCGTTTCAAAAACAGAGTAATATAAATTCCACAGATTGTGTGCTTTTATTAACTGTATTAGCAAAATTGCCACTGAGCTCATGCATCCCCACTACAAAAATCTAAAGCGATGTCACTATAACAAAAACCCACTTTTCTACATTTGAAATGTGGTAAGATGGAGATGCCCTAACCCTTTTTGCCAAAACACACCACCACAAAGCAGCAAAATAAAAAGCCTGGAGAAAGATTTACAGTATTTCTTACCAAGTCTCTTCCAGCTGTAGGTGGCAGACATGCCCTAGAAAAAAATGAAGAAGCCTCTCTCTGCTTGTCCAGTGTGAACACCATGCTTGTCCAGTGTGAACCTGCAATTAAGTGCATTCTTGAATGTGAGCCACAAGTCCGATGTGTCCTTAGCGTTAGACTCTATACACTGTCTCTTTTTACTGTTCATTTTTGCAGTTTTAGTCTAATCATTATTTGCTTACCTTGCATTGCTTTTTAGGGTGATTTTTATATACCTGGTCAAGGCTCCAAATAAAACTCGCCCCTTTAGTTATTTTGAATTTTTTTTGCCATTTTACTATGATTTTTTTTTTGCATTCACTGTCCTTGAATGATAAACTAATCAAAATGTAGCACATATTGACTGACTCGCATATAGTCTCTGAAAATGATGGTAACATCTTGCAGGGAAAGAGTGATGAGAATGATATTTGTTGATGTCCATAGGTTTTCATTCTCTATCTTGCAATGTGGGAACTTTACATCCATTAAATATAATGCAAGAAGGAAAAAGTAATTTTCTGAGGCTGTTGTCCAAAACAGCTTCTGGGATTCAGTGTCATGCTGTTACCTTATTAGGCGGCGGTGTATGGTCTTGTCGAGTGGAACATAACAATGGGTTTTTGGATGTGCCTCCACTTTTGTGAGTCAGTGGTGTGAGAACCATCCGATCAAAATGCATTCATCTGCAAAAGGATTTAAATAGCTCCTTTTATCAGATTAAAGTTAATTTAAGATTTTAAATTAACTTGAAGGTGGTTAATAAATAATGGTTTTGGTCAGTACTGCCATTTTTTCCATCATAAAAATCACAATTTGGTTGAAAGCTTGAAATAAGAGTTGTATTTTTTTTTTTTGTTAAAGTACAGAGTTGAATTAAAAAGTTTGTAACTATGACTTTGCAAAGGGCATTAGAGAATAGATGTAGTCCTAAAACAGTCATGACAGTTTTGATATTTCATTTACAATTCTTAAAAAACAAGCTGACAAATTGATAGGATTGAAGGGTCAATGTTAGCTTTCTCTTACTGGCAAATTTATGAAAACTAACAAACTGCAAGACTTAAAAAAAAAAAGAAAATTTTCCTTAATTATCTTTAATGCTTGAAGCTAGTTCAGTGGAGTCTGAGAACCCTATTGCTGCAGCAGATTTATAAAAAATACATACAAAATTTTCGTCTAATATGGCTTTGGGGTCCCATCCTCCTTTTTCTCTTCTTATATGACAACATTTATGTAGAATCCAATACTAAATATATGTAAATTCCACACATGTGAATGTATTTATATACTTTAAGTTCTTTGTTGCATCTGACGCCAAAAGCCACAATGGAGAAATAAAAGCTACACATTCTCACTCCCGACTTGTCATATATGGACTTATTGTTAGGGCCCCCTCCAGATCACTTTTTGACATTTTGAGTGTCCCGAACTCATCATTTTTTTTTCCAGGGGTCCCCGACCTACAGGCCATGAACCGGTACCAGGCCACAGTCAAGGAAAAAATAAGTACATTATCAGGGGTCCCCAGTCTTCGGGGTGTGGACCGGTCCTGGAATGTTGGTGGACTAGCATCCTAACCCAGTACCGGTTCTGTATCCATGACCACGTTCGGTACCATGTCTCAAGGTTTGGGGATCCTTTGATCTAATCGGAACAGCCGGCATGGCAAAAAATGAAATGAAGAGTTTGGGGCACCCAAAATGTGAAAAAGTGACCCGGAGGAGCCTGAACACGTCATACATGATGAGTTGGGGGTGAGAATGTGTTAATAAAAGGGCCACAAGCTTTTTGATTTTTTTGACTATAGAAAATGGGCCTAATGCAACTAACCCTTATACTATTTTTGTGGGCTCCAGATGACCCTAGCCTCACATTGACGTGTTATCATCCATGACAAATGTGGATTAAGGTGGACAGGACTTAATGTCTGCCACGGACACCAGTGAAAATCAAAAATTATTGAATAGTCAACATACATAGAATAGACCACTGTGAATAATTTAACAATAAATACAAATACAGTTGGAGAGACTTAAAGAGAATTTGGATGACATAACAGAACAAAACTCTAAAACTTCAACAAAATAGTTTCTGAAGACCTTTTCCAATATCAGCTTTAAACTCCATTAAAACATTCACTTACTAACATTGTCATGACAACTTAAAGTCATGGATGAAACAGATGTTGGTTTTTAACTAGCTGCATGTTAGAAAAAATAATGCTATGTTTTATGGAAGCCCTTTACACTCGTGTATCTTTTTTTAAAATAATGAGTTGCAAATCATACATATTCTGTTTAAAGGCTTTTTCTATTCATCGCACGTACTGATTGACACCTCATAAGTATGAGCGAACACGAGCTCTTCTCCTCCAAAGAGTGTGTTTTTCTTCACATTCACATAAAAAAGATGAGAGCATCTTCAGTTAAAAGCTACAGTTGGAGCCACTGTGTCTTTGCACTCACAGGTCAGGGGAAATTACACAGCCTTATCGCAGTCTCGGCATCTTCGAGTGTCTTGCATTTGCATCTAAAAAAATAAACACAAGTACTTTACTGGTAGCCCTAGCAACCACTTCCTTCACAACCAAAAGATTCATTAATCAAATTTTTATTACAATTTGTGTTAGCGCGCAGGAACTGGCTCCAGTCGCCTCTTTGCATGCATATTCACTAAGAAAGCGTTGCAAAGTGGTTACCTGCATTGCTGCCCTCCATGGATTTTTCACAAACCGAGCTTTGCAGGCAAGCTATTAAAATAGAGTAATAAAAATCCTGCTGGTCAATACGACTCTGAAATACGAGGCTTGTAAAGAGGCTCTGACAGCTTATTAAAGGAGTCATTGACAATTTTATAAATGAAGACTACAAATATAATTAGAAAATCACATTTAATGTGCCAAAGGTTCTTTTTTGAGGTTGCGCGTGTTGTTGTGTGAAAAATCACACAGGACAGCGAGAAAGAGAGTGGGAGCGGAGAACAAAGACGACACAAAAGTAAGGCTCAGTATGGGACCTTGTGGGAGGTGTCTGTATACTTTTAAAATCATTTTTAGTACAAGTTTGACTAGTTTGAAGGCTGTGTCCCCAGAGAAATCATATTTTAGGAAAGTTGGGTCTCTTTTGTTGCTGTGATTTTTACACCCCCTCAGTGAGATGTTGGAGGATCAAGGCTCCGTTTGAAGGAGGAGGTTTAAGTCACTTAAGGCTCTATTATGCTAAATACTACAACAATCATTGTTGCACCTGAAGTCTTAGATAAAGGCCAGGGAAGATCCTGTATGTCTGGGACTTTAGCCACAAAAATCAGGAGTACCATTTTTTTAAGACAGCCCTTCAAAATATATCACCCTTTTTAAATTATACATACATTTGGGCAGAAGGACAATAAATAACTTAGTGTTGGAGATTTTAAGTATTTTGCAAAGGTACAACTATGAACATTTGCTCTGCCCAACTACCAATATAAAACATGTGGTATATTAGGCTATGCATATCTGTGATCTCTAATTAAGTTACAACTATTGACTTAAAAGGGTTTGTACCCTCTAAAAGTTTCTCATTTTTCGTTTAGAATTATACGCTTGCTAGGAGAGTGAAAGGAAAATCTCGCCCTTTTGAGCCCAGCCTCTAGTGGTCATTCAAAGAACTGCAGCAATTTCATTGACAGCTTCAAATATGGGAACAGAATTAGAATTGATGGGTAAAACAAAAAAAGCATTGATAATAATTTCCAGAATTGATTCGATTCACCAGAGCCTGGATCGATTCAATTCCGTTTTTTTTTTTTTTTTTTTATACGATTAACTCAATTAATTTCTATTCAATTCAGTTTTTAGCTTATGCAGTTTACACATTTAGACACATTTGTTTAGAAATGCATTAATAATCTACTATATGCGCATATTCATATTATTCTAATACAGTTCACATAGAGTAATATGTGTCAGTGAAATTATTACGGCATACAGTGTTACATGGACTCTGAAACAGAGAAGCTTTAAAAAATGTTTTCTTAAAAGAGTTTGGAAAATTCATGCCTGTGAGGATATGAAGATGTTTATTTGGTTGGCAATGTATGTTTATGTCGACTGATCATTAGCATTAGCTGTCCCATGGGAAATTCCATTAAACCTTAGCATCAAGCTAGCAGACTTTAGCTTCATGTGCTAGATCGATCTAGATTTTTATTGATCCATTATTAATGCATTAAGCTTAGATCAATTAAAATCTATTGATCGACTTTGTCAACCCAGCACTAATCATATGTAAGTTTTTTCACTTTTTGAAAGATATATTGACAACTATTAAACTATTAAGCTTTGCACTATTGTATATTCTTCTGTTTGCCGTTTTACAAAAGAAAATTTATATTTCAAATACAAATTACTGAGAAATGAGTTAAAAAAGTTCTTATACTATTGGCAGATTTTCTCTGAATTAAAAATAAGCCAAATGGGTGAAAAAAAAATATTGTTACAAAGAATCCTTACAATGTGGAGACTCGAAATCCATTAATATTATGCAAGAATTTAAAAAAAATAATTTTTAGTGGCTCTTAATACAATTTAACCTAATTTTCTATTCTAAAATCTTTTTAGTTAATGTGCCATTAGGTATTTGGTTTACACTTTATTTCATAAAGTCCTTTATATCTGTTGTGCCTATTTTTTAAACCAATTTATGATGGGATTCAGCCAATTTTATCTTAAGCAATTTACCACAACATTTTTAACAGTTATGGATACTATATTATTTTATTTTCAGGGCAGATAACTTTAGGTGGCTTACCTACAACGACAGTTAGACGACATAAACATAGAAAGCACTTACGCTTAGTATGGAATACAAAAAGTTGTGGGATCCAGCTACTTGGGTAAAAAAAAAAAAACTAAACAAATGGGCGTTAACCCAAAAGGACCTGCTAATTTCATATGAGGAGGAATTATCTTTCTTTTAATCTTCTAAAAACAAATTTAAATTATTTCTGATAGTCTTTTTTTTTTCTTATTTTCTAAATCTTTATAGGAAATATAAGGGGAAAATGTGGAAACAGGCTACAGTACATCTCCCTCAAGTCAGTCTTCATAAAAATCTGTTGACAGCCTGTCAGTTATTATTTATTAGGACCCCTGCCTTCTTTAGCTCAGTGGATGGAGCCCCTTTGTGCTCCACCAGATGAATTAATCTTTTATAACTTTATTTGAACAGCTCTGGGCAACATTCCACTCTGTGTGATAAGTTGAAATGGTATCATGTTTGACATAGTATAAGAGGTTTAGCTAAAGTTCAACATGCATGTTGGTATTAAGGTAGGATAAAAAACGAAAAAAAGTACAAGAAGATGATGTAACCGTCTTTAGGTAAAACTGGTATGACACTGTCAAATATTAGTTGTAAAACAATATTTTGTTTGAAGTTTACACTATTTTTATCATAATATATATATATATATATATATATATATAATATATATATATATATATATATATATTTGTGTGTGTGTGTGGGGGGGGGGGGGTGTGTCTGTGATGTCATATTGATATTCTTATCTTGACATGAAGGGCACCTAGTATGATTTGTATTTTTTCAGACTTTATTAAGCTAAATATATTGTTGCACCCCAATCTTTTATTTGGGTGAAGACAAAACTCTACAAAAATAGCAAAACACAAGTTATAAGATAAGCAACCTCTAATATAGGATTAAATATAAAATTGTAGTTTATACAAAAAATAAATTATCGACCAAACCAATATCTCTCTTAAAGACCCACTCCAGTGAGAATGCAGTTTTTAACATGTTCTTGTTGCATTTGTCTCATGATGGGGGAGATGAAAATTGCATTTCTGAGCATTTCTTTATTTAAATCATAATCGTGGAGCAGGCAAAAATATGTCATTGACCCCTTCTACTTGTTTAGTTCCTTTTTCTCTCCTGTTTTGTGCAGGTCTGCTGTGACTCCTTCTTGCTGCTCCGTCCCACTTCCTGTGCTTCCTGCTGGAGGAGTTTGCGCATCTTATCAGTTCATAGTTTTTTGCCTATTTAAGATCCCTTGGTTCATCTCGCTGTTTTGGAGCATTTTGCATGTTTCTAGGTTTTGTTGGACATGAAACTCTCTAGTTTATCTTTAACCAGCTTTAACCTTTTTTTCCCTTCAAGGATGGTGATTTCTTTGTTAAATGCCACTAAACAAGTCTGACTTGTCCTTCGGCGTCCAAGCCTTCTCTGCATTTGGGTTTGTAAACTCTAGCTGTAACAGTCTTTTGAAAAAGCTTGCAGTAAATGGATGCAGAAATATTAGGGAGGGGTCAAAGGTCAATCTTTGTTAACTAAATTGTACAACAATATTTGAAAAGATATTCTTTAAGTCTATTCTACAACAACATAAGGCCACAAAATATGGCAAATGTGAATTGTCTTCACAATATTTGACTAATATCCATCTAAAGACAAAGGCGCTATGTTGGAATCTGGTGATCTGCTAAACTTTCTGAGCTTCCATTTTATAGTTAGTCAGTCTAGTGGTGAGTCGAGAGAAAGTGGAATACACCCATGAGACCTGACGAGACAAAAAAAAAACATTTAACCTGGCCCTGTCTGTGTGTACCCCCAGTAAACAACAACAAAGGAACATGAACGTCTTGCGATGTCAAGTTGAATCAGGCCGTCCAGCAGAGGTTCGCCTGCAGAGTTACCAAAGCCAGACCAAGCTTTCGGAAATCCTTCTATGTGGCCCGACATTTAACTCGACTGCTCCCCCCTCCCTGCTGCCGCCTCACACCTGGCTTGATTTTCACTCATAGTGAGAGACAAAGCAATTCCAAGACGAGCGATGTGAAAACAAGAAGTTTAACTAAAGGAGGCTGAGGAGAATTGTGCTTGTTTCATCCTGTCTCTTTCGCTAAACCTAAGGTCAGTGTTTGTTGAAAAGTGTGAGTCGGGCATTGTTGGTGCATTTGGGCTGTTAATGGAATAGTAAAGTCAGTTTTTGCCCATGGTTTTGATTAAATACATATTGAGGAGTGTTTTCTTGAGTGTCAGAGTTAAGGTAAAGCTCTCGTTTTAAATTGGACTTTGAGTCTAGTATATCAATCAAAATGACTGAGATAATTAATCCAAACATTTTGTAAAAAGAGCACATAACAAGCTTACATTTTCACATTTTTTATGATTTTCTGCAGTATAAGGCTGACTTTAAAACTTCATAATCTGGAGTGAAATGTACAGAAAATTCATTAATTCTGGTTATTTTTACAGAAGGCAAAGTGATTTTGGGAGGTAAGTGGACATCAGTCTTTTTTTTTTTTTTTTGTAACAAGTTCCAAGCAAAGTTGGGAATTACCATTGACAGCAGAAACAATGGACAAAGTGAGATATGATGTCACCCATAGAAAATGCCTTATCTCCAGTTCTTGCAAAATTTGTAGGGAAACTACAGTCACCAATCATGAATGAGCTTGTTTGAAGTCCACACCCCTTCCACCTGAAAGCAGGATCAGGAGAATCTGTCAATCAAACAACCAGATCAGATAAACCGGATCAGACACTGACCAGTCAGGAACTCGAAATTGGTAATAAAGTAGCATCCTTGTTTAATTCACAGAAGTGTCAAGTGTTTGAAAAGTGATCATAAAGAAGAAATGAATAATTACGGTTTGTGCCAGACTGGAATTATATCTGAATACATCTGGATATATCTGAAATTTCACCACTGTGGGATAAATAAAGGATTATTTTATTAGAGCTGTGAAAGAAAAAGCCTCTTCCAACTGTTAGTATATGTGCCAGTATCGGGATGTGACAGTCCAGTGTGAACGCCGTACGCTACAAGTGCATTCAGTGCAATCTGGAGCACGCATTATAAGCCTGGTGTATGTAGCATAACGTGACAAATGTTAGCATGTCTAAACTAGAGTTGTAAACACCAATAAAGAAGTCTGATTTAAGTTAATAGACGCTGTGCTTCATAACCCAGTCCACCCGAAAGTACAGAACATGTGGTCACCATGATATCAAGTTTAAAATGACAAAAGGGAATTAATTTCTTAATACTGTCAAGTTAAGATCAATTTATCACCTCTACCGCTGATCAGTTTTTGCTGAGAGTCACTCCAAGTAAAGTGCTCAATCAAGAGAAGCTCATGTTCAAAAACAGGGTCTAAAATCAGACAACTGCTTTCTGATTGAAATTTTGTTGGAAAACACTAAAGTGGTGAGGAAAAGAGTATTCAGGCATTTATTTGCACCATTTTGCTGTGAAGGATTTGCAACATAAACTTTAAGTAGACCGTTTTATTTGTCAAGTGCGGCATCTTTTCAAAATATGTCTCCGTGGAGCAGCTTAATTGCTCCCATGTTGCTGCTAGTAGCGTTTTTCAGTATCACTGAGCAGCCACTCATCTGAGTTCTTCACAAGTGAGACTGACAGCAGAGGATTACCAAAATGTTTAGAGTTCAACTGGAATTTTGTGACTCTTTTTAACCCACTCTCTCTAAAGATTAGTGCTTTAGGAGGCCAGAGAATGAGCTTAAATTAATCAGTGTAACAGCTAATCATGTTTATTACGAGGAATGTGTTTCTCTTTTTATGAAATGACAAATTATAGACATAAAAGACACATTCATACTTTATTATTTTGTTGATCTACAAGTAATTTTGAAATAAATGTAATAGTTTATCTAATATTGACAAATACTGAAGCTACAGTTGTATCCAAAGATTTTCTCCCGTTCAATCTCTTTGTCCTTTTGTTTTGTTAAAACATAGCAGGATTGATTGGATTGTAATGGGTCTTTGAATCAGAAAATATGGCCACTGACGAAAAAACAATTTGTTTCCACACTACCACTTTTCTTTTAAATAATTAAGTCACAAAGAAGTAAGAATTGCAATATTTCGAACACACAAAAAAATCAGACTTTTTGTCTTAGCAGCTGAACAGAGCTCCATATGGGACAGGCTTCTCCTAATCTGGAACAATTGCCCAAAAGGATAGAAAACAGTAGTTGTCGAAACATGTTTTTTTTATTTTTTATTTATCTCCAAATTGTTATTGACTTGTTTTCTGATGTGTTTCACCTCTGTTATTTTTAAAAAATAAACATAAAAAAGTCACACAATGTGGCTTTCCTGTCCCTTGGATAGAAATCATTTGCTGCTTCAACAAACATTTTTTTTCTTATTATTAATATATTGTAATAATCAATGAACAGTTCATAATAAAGATGTTATACTAAATTATTTACAAAACTATAAGACAATGTTAAAAAACTTAAAAGCTCTCACCCCAAATTAACATGACCAAAAAAAATAAAAATAAATAAAAATCAAGAAATATCACGTTAAATTGTAAAGCATAAAATGTTTTGGTAATTAAGATTTCTTTTTAAGAGTTCTTTCACCCTGAGACTACATTTCTGTCATTTTTCCCTTTTACTGAAAAATTAGGGTGAGGAAGAAACGTGACACATCAAAAGTCAATTTTATTTCCTTCCAAAATAAACCAATTTTAGGATTAATATAAAACTCAGAACACACACAGTCGACACGGTTAACTGAGCAGCTGTGATCATAAAGTACACTCCATGATTGAGTTGCTTTGCAGTGATAATCATTTCAGTTTCCACATCTCTATTCCCCTGGATCCGGAATTATTGAACAACCATAATACAATAATTAGAAAAGTACAACTGCTGAAAGATTGAAAGAGGATCTCTGGACTTTGGAAGGAAAGAAGAACTCAACTAACTTTTATAGTGATGTACAGCACTGCTTCAGGCGGATACATCATCATTTTCAAGAGGGAGAACACATGAAAAGAAGAGGGACCGGGGCAGTCAGAGGAATGATCCGCAAGACCTTCGGCTAAGACAGATTGAAAGGTGAAAAAAGAAGAAGACTTAGTTCACTTGCAGACACAAAGGACCAAACTGATATGAAGGCTGGAGACCCAAGGGTGCACGATTTCAAACAGAAGCCAGCCGAAACCCTGTGAGTTGGAAAGGCTGGTGGAAACTCTGATTCAATCAAAGCATCTGTCTTGCAAGTCTCTAAAGTTCAACGGGAGCCAAAAATCTGCATTTCTCCTACGCAGAAACACATAATTAAAGACTGGTAGCTGTGTTTTTTTTACTTAAGGGGCATCACCTTTTCTTAGAAATTGAAACGCATAATTTTTATTTAATTACTTACTACTACTTTTTCGCACCACAGGCGCTTTAATTTTTTTTTCTTTACAAAACCTTATTATCTGGAGCGTTTTATGTATGGATTGATTCTGGTTGTACGTACTAGGACTGTGAATTAGGTGGCCTGTGCTTACGTGGTGATTTGATTGTTTGTTTGTTTTTGGAGATGCTAACAAGATCGCGCATAAATACACTAACATGTAGTGGCACTGTTTTTTTTTTTTTTTTTTATGTATAACTAACAAGGTTGGGAGTTAGATTAGTAACACTAATGTTTGTTTTAACTTTATCAGTCAGTTTTTTCTTCTCTTTCACGAGTTTCAAACAAGGTTGAGTGTTATTATAAATCTGATAACGCAGCTAGCATTTATCAGTGTTTGGGGGGTTTTCGGGTTTTACATGTAAGAATTCTTCTTTCAAAAAATAAACAGTAATTACTTAGTCATGCTGTTTGTCAGAATGACCAATCTTGCTCTGGTGTCTCTTTTTGACATGTTAAACCTGTTTGTTTGTTTTTTTTCTGATGATATGTTTGCTTCATTACAAGTTACTTAAGTGATAAACTGGCCAATTAGAAGCCTCAATAAGAGCGTGTGGTGCCTGCTGGTCCCCACCTCGAAATGTTCAAAACGTTTCACAGATTCTCCCTTAGCCGGCTTTCAGTGATAGGGGTGTATCTGTCCAACAAAACTCACTTCTGATTTGCAGGAGTGGTTACCATAGAAATGATGACTCAGACTGACTCTGACAAATCACTGCTTAACAACATTGTCTGGTCCCAAAGTGGAAAAGTTCATAAAGTGGAAAAATGGCGACTTAATTTACTTCATTTCGTTGGAACTGGAGGTAAGGCTTTTTCTATGAGTGAAGTCAAAGCCTTGCTCTGTCCATCTCTATTTACTGTCAATGGTAACAAACAAGACGATCAATATGCAGCGTGTTAAAAAACAAGTTTTAGGAACCAGGAACACAGTTAATAAAGCGTGACTGACTGATGAACTTATCTCTGACTCTTTTCTCACTTAATGTGCCTAATAACGTGCCATATATATGGCATAAATTTGAAATTAGACGTGTCATTGACTTATAATCCGGTGTGATGGGGAAAAAATAGCGCACATATCAATTAAAGATTATTAAGTCAAAACTTTTTGGAACTTAACAAAATAAAGTTTTAACATGCAGCTTATCAATTAAAAATAAATGCTGTGAGAATCTATATTCTCACCTGCGACTAAAATAATTACAAAACCATAGAGGTCACAATAGCAGTGAGTGTCAATCAAGAGATCAGCAGTTTTACGAAGAGACATAAAACAATCAGGTTCAGAGAAGTCAGAGGTGAGATTCCTTCAGGGAGGGGAAACAGCTTCCTTTTAACTCCTTTTAGGCAAGTCATTACATACAGGTATATCACATTTGGACTTTTAACAACACAGGTGAAGGCAGATTCGCAGATGTGTTGATGAGATCTCCAAGGGGCTTCTATGGCCATTCAGGGTTAGTCTAAAAAAATGTCTTTCTCATCAGTAGACTCAGAGTTCGTCAGTAATTTCTCATAGTATGAGAGGATAAATTATATTTATATATATGTATATATCCCCTCTGGTGGTTTCTTTTTTAGCAAGTGGTTGCTGGTTCTAATCCAATCCTGCCCCTTTAGGTGAGTCTGATCTGAGCTTCCTGCTCATTAGGTTTGTTTGCAAATGATGAAATGAAGCATCACCCTGTTAATCCCTCTTGATCCAAATAATACCATGAAGAGTGTGCCGTGCAAGAAGTGGAAGAAACAAATGCATCGAAGAGGTGAATTGATTTATTTGGGATTAAGAGCTAATTCATATTTAAGTGAGGTGAGGCGCTGAGATTATTGAAGAAGTTGCCGTGCAATCTACCAGAGATTTTCCTTTTCCATCAAATCCACCACAGGAGCTGTGCACAGCTGCTCACAATCGGCCATTTCCCGTCAATTACTCTCACTAACCTGAATTCCTCAGAGTGTTGTTTGCCATCTTTGTCGTGTCAAGTGGATGATTCTTTATGAATCCATTCCTCAAAGTAATAAAAGCAAAGCTGTGCTTCCTCTAAAATGCCAGCTCCCACTAACTAACAGTCTTATCTGCAGTTTTCATGTACTTATGGTGGCTGGAAGGTCTCAAAGTGGATTCCTACGTTCGAAATTGGCTGCTTTACCTTTTATTCTCTTCTTGAGCTTAAATAAGTTCTGACAACCAACTCTGGCCTCCATATTATTCTGTGTTGGTCTACCATCCTTTTCACACTTAGCTGTCTCCCACCACTACTTCGGACTGCATAATTTAATGAACGGAGACGAATATGGGCTGCCTAAATGTTTTTAAATGTCTGGATGGTGCAGCTGCAAATTCCTTATGATAACTGTTATAACCATGTTATGGAGGTCATTGAAGTATGTCTGAATGTGGCTGGGTGTCCCTCGACTTAAACTCAAAATTAAAAATAGTGGAGGGAGCTTTTTTTGCTGGGGCTTTCAATCCCTTGAATGGCCTTCAAAATGAGCTGAGAGCTGCCCAGTCAATTAAAAGGTCAACAAAGGTTTGCTAAAAACATATTCATATCTAATTCCAAAGTTATTCCAGCTTAATAGCACTTTTTATGGTGGCCAACATCCTCTCTTGACACAAGAAATAAAGATGCTTCTATTTGTCTTCAGGTGGAGGATTTAGGTCAAATCTGAATTCTTCCCCTATGGATTCTCCCAACTCCTAAATGTAGCCATCCAAACAGAGAGAAATGGAAAAATAGTGTCTGTAAATGCGGGTGTTGCTAGCCCTCCATGATGTCATTTGCTACATTGGCATGAAGCTGCCAGCGCTTGAAAAATACACAATATCGGTTATATAACTCTGCAAAGTTATGCTAAAACAACAATGAATTACTTACACTCAAACGTAAACATATGTGATTCAGAGCACACCCATATGAGGAAATTTGTTTCTCCCCTGCTGCACAGCACGACACTCCTACCGGCGGAGGGATACAAAGCTCAAAGTCCCTTTGCTTCACCCTTAAAAAACAATTTTACAAACTCCTTTCCCCTCAAACTCCCCTTCAATTGGAGGGATAGGGGAAGAATTCAGCTTTGGCCTTAGAATTGGAGCAGAGAAGGAGACTTTGACCCACCCTTGGCACTTGCTGCATCACAAACCCAAACTTTTACAAACCGCAGATTTTCAACTGCTCCTGATCCATCACAATTTGAAAAAAGAAACACAAATAAACACTGTTTTAATCCTAAATTATTGCGTTCATGTATCCTCTGTCACAATAAAAATGTTACAAGAGATGTTAAAACACCCCAAAAAAATGGATTTTCATTGGAGTTGGAATTCAATGACTTACATTATACATTTTATTTTTCACATTTTTATCCTTTCTTCTTTTTACTTGTTGTCTTGACGTCTTTGTTGCACAGAACACCATGGACAACCGATGTTGTGAAAATGTGCTTTTCAGAGACTTATAAATAACCCGGCATGCTCCGGCTTGGTCAAGAAATCTTTTTCCCCATGACTCACTCATTTGTCCTCGCTTTCAAATGTGGTCCCTCTGCAGGGTGGAGAAAAGTCTGTTCGGTGGGAGAACTCCATTATTTCTCAGCTCCTTTACAGGATTAGCAGCTTGTCTTTGAAGCATGTAAGCAGCTGCTATGCTACAAATTTTGAATTTGCACAGCAGCTGTTGGTAAGATAACGAAGTTGGCTTGTTTGTGTACGCATTGCTGTTAACATCCTTTCTGAGTGTAACGTGTCATCTAACAATCGCACGATAAAAGTTTGACAATTAGGGAAATAAATGCAAGTTAAATGGGTATTTATGTTGTCAAACTTTCAACCAGAAAAAACGTTGCTAATTACAAAGACATTTCAAACTCTCGGCTTACTTGTTTGTGGCTTAAATATGTTTTGTTTTTTCTTTACCAATTAAAAAGTTCAACTTTACTAGAGGTTTTATTCATTTATTTATTTTATTAGATCAAGTGTAAATTTTACTTTATTAAAGTAATTGTAACTATGCCTTGGTGTTTGAGTTTATCATCCCTTTTGCATGTTATGCTATAGTTTTTGGTTTCCCAAGAAGTGTCTCGTCAAAGTGTTTGTTCCCTGTCTTCATCTGTTTTCTTAAGTCATGAACAGGTGCGCCTTAAGGAGAGCACAGGTGTGTCTTGCAGTTCCCTTGAGGCTCATGCGGCCACCTCAAACGGAACGTATACCATTGTCATGCATGTGATAAATGGGATTGGGTTGAAAAAAATCGTTAAATCGATTTGAATCGATTTAAGCTTAATAGGCCAATAATCGATTCACAAAAGATATAAATTGATTTAGCACACAAAGCTAAAGTCCACTAGCTTGATACTAATGTTCAATAGAATTTTCCATAGGATGGCTAATGCTGAAGCTCGGATGATCAAAAAAATACATTGCTGACCAAATGAACATCTTTATTTACTTACAGGTATTCAACTCTTTTAAAAAAAAAAAAAAAAAAAAAAACATTTGAATTAACTTTTGTGGTCTAAAACTTTTTTTTTCCCTATACTGTCGTCTTCTTCTTGAATAAGGTGTACTTCTATAGCTCCATCACCACCTAGTGGTCAAACTGAAACATCCTCCGGGAGAAGCAAAAATTGATGATATAAAAGGAATAATTTATAGTCTGCAGAAAATTATTCCATGTAGATCCTCCTCCACAACAAACTTCTACAGACACCTGAGAGAACCTATAAAAGTAGATCAATACTGAAAAAAAAACAAATCAGCTCCTCAAAGACTTGGTCTTTCTCTACCAGCAACTCACCATTAAGAACATGGAGATCTGAAGCTTAATCTGTTTATGCTGATTTTTTTCAAGTTTATAATTTTTCCCTGCAAAAGTTTCATTTTTTTCTGAAGTATGTTTAAATCCAGAGAGGACCAAAAGTTCATTTTACATTTCACAGTTCTATTTAAGTTAAATGACAGCACAAAATTGCATATTGGGATGGTGAAGTATATTCCTGTAGGTCAGGAAAACAGAAAGTTTGATGTAAGGAGCAAAATAAAAACATGTGTCCTTAAAATACCTTTAATTTATTGTGATTAAAAAAAATGAATTTGTGACTTTAAAACTGTGAATCAAATCAAATTGTGGCTTGACTGAAATATGTTCAAGTGATATTATTGTACAGTGCCCTTTACATAACACCCTAGCTATTAATAAGATGCACACTCACTACTCACTGTATGAAAATGCTGCATGCAGGTGGCACCCTTACTTATGTTGCGTGTTGTATAAATGTATGATATAACTTGAAGCCCACAGAGTGGCCCACCATCTTGACATTTCTTTACTTTTTAAACATTTGAGAACATCATTTACAATATAAAGACTGATCTTCTACCAGTCCTTTCATGTATATAAGGTTTAGTTCATGTCAGTTTGAATTCTGTGTAGAATCTGTGACTAATTTTAAGTTGTGAGGGACAATATCTATTCGTCCTGGCCTGGAAAATAGGTCACCCAACACAGATCTTTGCAAAAAATAAAAAAAAATCTTAGTATAGAAGGAGCAAACAATCAGAAAGTTGTTGGATTTACTCAAGCTGTGTTTAAAATGTTGGCTGGAATTAATAAGACTGATCTTTATGTGTAACATACTTTATCTATGGCTTACTGGAGCCATCTTTCTGCTGAGCAGTCTGGTACGGTCCGGTTTGACCTGGTATTTTGAGCGTTTCCATTGTTAAATGGACCCATGAAACAGTTTTGACCCGTACCTCTTTGAGGGGCCCCCATCCATTGTAGGTGCATAGATAAATAGAGCCTGACGGTTGGGGCGTCCTGCTTGAATCCCTATCAGGGTCAACACCGCTAGTGTTAAGTGAAGTTGGGGTACACTCGAAACAGGTCTGTCGTAGAACCCAAAGAGTTGCTTGTGTAGGGAATTCATTTAATGTGTTTTTTTTTTCTTTTTTTGCTGAGTCTTCCCTTTTATTTTGTGCATTATAAAGTAGGTTTAGCAAAAATGGATGCCTTCCAGTTGCTAATTTTAAGCACAAATGCTTAGATTTGTGATACCAAAATAGTCAAAAGAAATGACACTTCAAAAATTACTTGAATTTTCCTCTCTGAGAAAGGATTTTTTAACTTGGTCTACAAACAGCAATGAGCACATTTTTCAAAATAAGAATAACTATCACAATATTTCAATTAGATGACCAGTCTTGGTCATTTGAAGTATGTCACGTTAATCTCACTACTCACTGGTTTGCCCAGTTATAAAAATACACAGACTAGAATTTTTCTGACCCTGAGGCTGCACTCCTTTTTAATGTTATTAGCTTTACAAAAACACACAGTTCATGCAAAGATCACACAATATCAGAACATTTTACCAAAGTAGAAGGCACTTTTTCAGGACAAAAGGCCCATCACATAAGAGAAGTGCTCTCATCTGCAGGGATCACTGCGCTTTAGACTGAAATTCACCACAAAATAATTGCAGCCTCATGAGTTTGAATGTAATTCAGTTAATTCAGTCTGGAGCAATTTTCTTGCATTTATGGCTTAGTGCCCCTCTCTTACACACACACACACAGAAATGCTCACTTCAGACTTATCTCCACATTCCAATGAGCACACACTAATTCACTTAAGGCTGACAAATCCTTACAGCCCAGTGCGAGGGAAAACAGTCGGCTCAGTTCTTTTGACCACCGTGGTGTGATTTCACCGTGAGCTCATAGGTTCACCGTTCTAGGGGGACCCAGCCTCCCCTGTGAATTATGTATGCCCTCATAGACTTAATTGAAACTGAAAATCTTATGTTCCACTCGGATACCTCCCTAATAGGCTGGCTGTGTGTTACCAGGCTCACAAGGAAATTACCAACTAGAGTATGAGTCTAGATGAATCTAGCAGCGTAGAGGAGCAGAGTGGGTGTGAGCTCTGTGACTCCATGTTTATTCTAGGAGTCTTGGCCAGCTTAGAGAGCTGCAGAGAGGTAAAGCCTGACTGACTCCTTAATTATAGATGTCTTCTTTAGTTTTGTCATGATATTTCACACTCTTCTGCCCAGATGAGACTGGAGTCTTGGCAGCATCACATGAGATTCTCTGCTTTGTTGGCTTTGCACATATGCCCCCAACTCAAAAAAAAAAAGAGAAAAAAAAATGCTTGATGCCAACTAAAAGCAGCTGACAATGGCATCTTCATTCAGAAGTTTAAGGGGATGAATATTTAAAAAGAACTTTCACACTAGGGGTTATATCTAACTCTCAAGGGAACTTGTTTAGAAAAAAGGAAATCCAAACACTCGTTCTAGAATATTTTGCAACATAATCACTAAAGCAACATTTGCAACACCCTTCGAAAGGCATTTAAGCAACCTCTTCCAATGAAAAGTCTTTATAACATGGGTATATGCCAGTTTCAGGATTCCGTGTTCAAAACTATTGCATTCACACATTGGTTTGCAAGTTTCTACAACAGTTTTATGTTTTACGTACAAAATGCGTAGCCAATCAACATATTTTAAATGCTAAACCAGGTTGAACTTTGACCAACTTGCATTTGGCTATAATATGAACTACAAATTATTCCCCTACTCCTATGGCTTCTCCCTACCCCTCCATTTGTAGGGGCTTTCGGAGCTTTAATGGTCTCCGTACTTTATTTAATTTTTGAAAGGAAAGGGGTAGGAACCTAGAGTGTGTATCCCTCCACCAGGTGGGTGATAGGCGCCGCACTGTGCCGCAAAGGAAAATCACATTTTTGTTTACATGGGTGTGCTCTGAGGCACAAAAGTTTACATTTAACCTTAAGGATTGAATTTTTGCTTTTGAATGGCTTTTTAAAGTTTTAAAACAGATGTAGCTATGCAGCTAGTGGACAGCTATGCGCTAACGTAAATTACAACGATTATTGATGATGTCACTAAAGGTGGATTCACACCAAATGCAATTTGCGCGATAAATTTGCGTGGCCCTTTTGGTAATTTCGCTGCTCAAATCAACCTGCTGCTAGACCGCCACGCCCTTCACTCATATAGCGCTGCAGGACTCAATTGTCTCAATTACTGTTTGCCCCATTGACTTGATATTGAAAGTGGCCACCTCCGCCACACAATTTCATTTGGTGTAAATGCACCTCAAGAGTTAGTAAGGTCCAAATTTGTAGACATTATTTTTCCATAACTCTTTGTTTGGAGAGGTAAGTAAACGCAGGGGTAGAGGAAAAAAAATTCAGATTCAGCCCAAGTCTTTCATTTATCACATATATGTCAAAGTCAAAGCCCGGGGGCCGGATCCGGCCCACCGGGTAATTCTATCCGGCCCTCCAGATCATTTAGTCTGAACATTTAATCATTTAGATGTTATCTGCATTTATGTCTAACTTGTAAAATTTGGAAAAAAATATACTTTTATAGAGCATAAAATATTAAAAGTTATGTAAGATTGAAATGGATTTTTTCTAGCATAAAATTCCTGCCTTTTTATTATTTATATTTATATTGCAAAGTTACATTGAAAAAAAAAATTGTTTTAGTGTGTTCAATAATTGTTTATCCATGTCTTTTGGATTTTGTGCCCCGGTGCGATTGAGTTTTACACCCCTGATTTATCGGAATAGAGCTGTGAAAAAAAAGGCCTGGAGAAAGATTCACAAAATTTGCACTATTTCCACATTTGGCACCAAGCTTCTTCAAACTGTTGGTGGCAGACAAGCGCTTGTATCGGGTAATGAGAGACCAGTGTGAACACCATAGGCTAAATGCACAATCAAGTTTGTGTGCATTTGTAATACATCAGAATTCCCCCATCTGTCTGATATGATCAGTATCCCCTACGTCAATGATGCTCTATCAAGTTGGTACAAGACGGAGTGTCCCGGAAAAGGCATAGAAACTAAACCAAGTAAAGGGTCAGAGGCCACCAAACAGGCAAACGAGGATTCCAATTTTCCCAAAGTGGTCGAGTTATTCAGACAACTAGATAAACCAAACTCCCCCTGATTCCGCAACCCCTCCTCCACAACAGAAGAAACAACCACACAAATGGAAGGGAGGTCGGCAGACCAACACCCAGAATCATGGAGTCTCGGGAGATGTAAGGTTTCAAGAGGTTCTCCAGTCAACTGAGTCTTTGATTTTCGGTCAGGTGTAGAAATCAGGTAGTTGAGGTCAGAAAGCTTCTTAATAACATGAAGGACCTCAATTTGAAAATGAGAACAGGTATCAAAGCCATGACCTGGTCACCTGGAAGAATCTCCTGGCGTTCAGCGGCCTGATGAAACCTAGACTTCATCTTAGACTGAGTAACTCACAACTGTTTCCTAGCCAAAGCCCCAGTCACAAAAAGCCTGTGCCGAAAACCATTTACATAGTCCAACAAGTTCTGAGGAGGATTGTGGTCGGACACAGAACCCCGCAAGAGAGAGAGAGGTCAGCTGGACCATGTGACTCTATAAACGGGCTTTCACTGGAAATACACAAGTGGGTAGATGCCGGAGCCTGCAGCCAGGTAGAACGGACGTAATTTAAATGTTCTTTTCACATTTTCTTTTTTGTTGATAGATTCTACCAAAACAGTTGATTTGTTAGTTAAAAAGTAACTTGTGGATGGGTGTTTGTTGGTCTGATCACAGGGATCAAAATCCCTTTACAAATGTTTGAATTTATTGTATGTGAGGATTGTTGTTGTTCAGTTTCATTTTTCCTGAAAGTTCATTAGGGGTTTTTGAATTTTGTGTTAAAGTTATGCTCAGCATTTACACTTTTTGTTTCTGCTCCCCCATAAGAGAATTTGGAAGCTTGCTTTTCACTTCACCATTGCCAGAATTGCATTTCTTCACTTGTTTGTCATATCTTTTGGAATGTCATACTTGGGTTTTTAATTACTTAGTGAGAGTCATTAAGTCTTCATTTTTCTATTTCTTTTTTGCCTTTTACATCCTCTTCCACTACTTTTATGGACATGGCAGCCGCTTTTTTAAAGGAAATTGTGCAATGAAGCAAGCCTGTTTTTGTTTGCAAACATGAAAAAGTCCAGTCGTTCACTATTAATTGCCTTAAAATTATCTCAAATTGTCTAGTTGTGTTGTTTGTTTTCTTTTTCTTTGCAGAAAAGACCATAAAACAAAGACTTGTGTAGCTCAAAATAATATTTTAAGAACCACAGAAGAATACATAGAGAATTACATTTTTTAACTAGTACTAAAAACCAATTATGGAATAATACTGTAATTCCTGATTATGTGCTTTGTGTGTTTTCAGTGAAAGAGACTAAAATGACAGAATTTTAAACATTTTAAATCCCTTCTTCTGCTTTACATGTTACGACGGAGTATAAGTGCCACCAAAAAAAAAAGTAATATTACGATTTTTTTCTCGTAAATTTTAATCTCTTAAATTTACGAGTTTCAATATTGTAAATTTACAACTTTTTTCTCGTAAATTTTTATTAAAGTCGAGAGGAGCCTACATTCCAGTGAATTTATGCCGTGAGCTGAAGCAGACCAACCAAACTGTGAAAAGGGTCTTGGATTTCATCAGGTAAACTGAATGTTTAAAATATTTCAAATTTTTGGAAGTTATTTTATTTGATTTACAGTTTGTTGATGTTTTATTCATTGATGGTGGCTTGCAGGATCTCTGCAGATTACGTTGATGAAGCCGTCGATATCTGCGCAGCTGTCCACTCCCTGTCATTTCGACCTCCGCGACAGACCAGATCTCCTCCAACTCTATGATGCTTCCGTCTGAAGAGGACTAGTTTTCAGAATTTTAAATGTTCTTGTGCTAACGTAACAGACTATTGTCATTTCTCAATGTTGTTTTGTGTTAAGACGGGACGTTTCGTCTGGAGAAGGAGGCGTCCGGAGCTCTGTTTACATTCTCTTTTGGTTTCTGGTTTCTGCGCTTGACAGAGACATGACTTAAGGTGGTGAAAGGGCTTCTGGGAAACGAAAGGCATAATAAAGTGACAGACCTGATGAACATGTATCTCTGAGCTCTTTATTTTACATATGAAACTCCACACTGCCGATACCGAACTTGGAAATAATTTGATTTTGAATCGCCAAAAGGTTCAGAATTTCTTTGTTTTTAACACCAATCTGGAAATAAATCTTCACAAGATATTTCGTGTCTTTCATCTTCAAGCATGGCTCTGATAAACAGAAAACTTTGGTTCTTTTCTCATTAATTTACGACTTTTAATCTTGTAAATCTTTGACTTTAAATCTTCCAAAGTTTACAAGTTTTTTCTCGTAAATTTATGACTTTAAAAGTCGTAAATTTAGCCTATGACTTTTAAAGTCATAAATATACGACTTTATTCTTGTAATTCAGCAGTTACGACTTTTTTCTCTTAACTTTATGAGATTTAAAGTCATTATTTTAAAAATATTTTTTTCTTTATAAAGTGACACTGTCGTAATATGTCATTTATTTGATCTTAAATGTCTAAAACACAACTGTTGGCTATAGTGAGTCATATGTATTGGGTACTGTCAAATTTCTTTCTGTTTGATTCTGGATCTTGTTAATGGAGGTAAACGTTCACATGGTAAAATGCCTAAAGAGGCTAATTTTTTTTTCTTTTGTATATTCGTCCTTTGAAACTTAACCAGAGGATGAGGGAAAGCATGCGGAGAAAAGTAGATGAAAGGATTAAGAGCGAGAATATAAATGGAAAAATTACTAGAATTTGGATTTATCCTTCATATATATATATATAATTCTCTTCTTTGATGTCATTTGTTGTATAAACTTATACAACACATTAAAATTCAACAGTAAGCCTGTTCACCTTTGACATAGAAAACCCAAGGTTCTTAAAGCTCTTTTTGTTTCTTAAAAATCTGGTTGAAAAACCACTTACATTAAACAGCAAATAGAAGTTTCACTGACCTCATATTTATAGGATATTGTACTGATATGAAAAAAGGTCATTCTAGTGACATTACACTCTAAAAACAATAACTGAGTACTGAAATGAGACAAAAATATTTCATTTATGATTTGCATGAAGTTATGCACATTTTGCATATAAAACACATTTCAGTCAGTTTGAACTAGTGAGGATATCAGAAATAGTATTACCATGTCATCTTTAAATTTAAAAGTGTATCCTTCACTAGTTTTATTTTTCTAGATGCACAACGATGCATTTTTTGGTGATTAAACATTAAAAAAAATCTATGTAAAAGCAGCACACTTGATTTATGTTTGTTCAACTACATAATTAAGCAAAACTTACCATATAATGTTACCAGTGCTTTTGTTTTTTGTTTTTGACAACAACAGCACCTCAACTCAAATGCACTGTTATTTATTATATCAAAACTGCAGTAGATTTTTAATTTTAATTAAATTAATTACCTTTTTTCCAAAAAGGCCTATTCAAATTACATATTGAATCATAACTTTAAAAAAAAAACCATTTGAATTTTGTGTAAAACTAAAAATCCACGGTTTCTTAATTATACTTCAAATGTTATCAATAAGAGCAAAATCATTATAAAATGTTATCAAAACTTAAAGCTGAAAGGTTAGTTGCAAAAATTGAAATCAAATTTGGCACTGTGGCAAAAAACAAACCGCATAAAAACAGTTCTAATGAGTCTCCAATCCCGTGACCCAGGACTGTTCGCTCTGTAAAGGTGAACATCTATAAATGTCTGTGGTAACCAGAAACTGAAGAGCTAAGCTAAACGGCCTCGCAGGTGTGAATTCCTCTCGAAAACAGATGGAGAGAAGAGAGAAAGATGGAAGCAAAAAAGAGAGTTTGGCTCTGAATTCCTTTTTAAGCACAAAGTATCGCAGAGGGAGAAAAAAAGGGCTAAAAGTTCAAGCCAACATTTTATAACTTCCTGAAGTTCATACTCACTTCCCCTCTTCACATTCAAGTGTTGTCGACAGCACAGATGTTGGAGTTCACAAGTCCCAAAGATGTGGCAAAATGTGCATTTTTAAAGTGAAGTGTGAATCTGACAGAGCAGTGAAAGTGTACAGTTGATGCACATGTAGGCGGAGCTGTCTTTTCTCTGTCATTTGTTACCGCACTCAATAAAACATTAAAAAATGGGATTTGGATAGTATTTTTTTAGTATCATTATTAAAATAAACACATTACTAAACAGTTCTTCAAAAAATAATCTGTTTAAAGGTAAATACATTGCTGTACTATGTGTACTGTGTTCTGGTATTACTGCACTTGTTCTAAAAGTGTTATTTTCACTATTTATTCTACCCGAGTTTCCCACACTATAGGGCTCACCAAATTATAAAGTTAAGTCAATGAATGGTTTGATTTTGAACTCATATTAAGTCATATTTAAGGCACACCGAACTAGACAAGTCAGCCATAAGTCTTAGTCAGTTGGACCTTATTAATTGCTTTGACAGTAATTTTGAAATGTGTGTATGGTATGTTACACATTTGCCAAGTTAGCGTATCCACAGTATATCCACAATTTAATTCCCAACCTTGTTTGCAACATGCAAAAATACAGATGCATACCGCTAAAACAAGCGTTACTGTGATTACGCTAACTTCCAAGCTTGTAACGCCTGAAACAAATACAGTTTGACACAGCTACACATTAGCTGCGTTAGTATATTTACAATAACACCCAACCTTGTTTGTAACAAGTAAAAAAAAAAATGATTAAATAAATTGATACCACTAAAACAAGCCGTACTGTGGATATCCAAGCTCGTAACACCTAAAACAGTTTGACACAGCGAATTATTAGCTGCATTAGCCTATTTACAATAACACCCAATCTTGTTTGTAACAAGTAAAACAATAAGTGATGCTGCTAAAACCAACGATAATTAACTGGCGGGATGGCTCAGTTAGTATGTTTTATGGGTGGTCCTAGTGAGCACAATGACTCTTATCAAGAGTGAGTTCCAAGGTAAGACTCTTCACGTTGCCACATGTTGCCTGTGCCGGTCCGCCACCCGGATAGAATAGGAAGGGCATTCAGCGTGAAATGCTTCAGAAATCAGTGAAAGCTGATTTACTGTGGCAACCCCTCACTAGGGCTGGCCACTTAAGTTCAGTTCCAAGTAGGAACCGTTCTGATTTCCGCGGTTCAACTGAAACCGAAAGACGCTGCTGCAAATGGTGCCGCATTTCGGTGCTTAGTTTCATTGAACGTCTATTGGTCTTTGAACATGTCAGTCACTTCTTACCTCTTCAGTACTTTGAAGTTCTAGTTGATTCTGTTGACTTTTCTGCGATAGTGGGCAGGCTAATATAAAAGTGCTGACTGGGTGAGTACATGTAGTGTCTGGCTGTATTTTCCAGCAGATCACTTGTACAGGTCGCTGCGTCGCATCAGCCAATCAGGAACTCAGCTTTGGGCACGTGATGTTTTCAGTGACCTGATCAGCGGGTAACATACTAATCCAACAACAGCGTTTTTGTCCTGTCACAGAGCAGCGGTTCTCTGGCTGCAGTCAGACAGCCTCATAGACTTCAGCAGAGCTCACGAACTCCACACGCCGAGAGAAAAAGAGCCAGCCCTGGTCTCCTGATCTGTGATATTTTACTTATTTTTGTTGAGACAATAATAAAAAAAGGTCCACTATTTTTCCCTCCGCTTAGGTTAAAGAAACACAGAAACACCGGAAGCAGCTGTCATCCCGACACACCCTCAGAGTGAGATTAAAACACCGGTGACCCCTCAGACAAGCTCAGGATCAGATGTTTGACAGGCGGCGAGCAGTGAATTCGCCACACGGTGTAAGAGGCAGCATGTCAAAAAACGACACTCAAGATGTCCATTTTTGACACGGAGGTCTTAACCATGCATCAATATGTGACTTGGGAATGAAAATGTGTTGATTTGGGAAGATGTAGGCATTATTTTTTTATCACTAGCACCGCAATTGGCACCGATTAAGAACTGAAACCAAAGAACCGTGTGAGCAACGGAACCGCATAAAACCCCATCGGTGCCCAACCCTACCCCTGACAGAATGTGGCAATAGGTGAAAAACAACTGAGTTTTCCCCATCTTTTCAGTTATACATAAAAAAAGTATTGTCTAACTTCAACTACATACTGCTGTGTTGGCATATTTACAAAATTTCCAACTTGGTTTCCCACCCGTAAATGAAACACACTGATACCACTAAAATAAATGTTATTGTGATAATGCTAAATCCCAAACTTGTTTGTAATGTTAAAAAAAAAAAAACAGTTTCATGTTATCTGTGTTTGCATATTTACAAAGCAACCAACCTTGAATGCAACAAGTTAAGAAAAAAAAGGAAACTGACTAAAATAAACTTTACTGTGACTACATTAGCTCCCAACCTTGTCTGTTAAAAAACATGTTAGCTGTGTAACTGTATTTACAATAACATCCAACTTTGCAGTACTTTTATAAAACACAATGCACCACTAAAATAAATGTTACACTGACTCTCTTCACTTTGTTAGTGACACGTAAAAAAATAGTCCCAACACTGCAACATGTATGTCATTTTAGGATATCTACAATAATCTAGTATTATCATCAATGAAAAAATGACTGATATCGCTATAGGAAATGCCACTGTGACCATTAATCTGCTACTTTGTAAGTAACGTGTAAAAAAAGATCAGCCTAACATCACAACACATTAACTGCATCAGCTTATTTTATAACACACCCAACCTAGTTTGCATCAAGTGAAAAAACAGATTTATACTGTTTAAGCAAATGTTATTGTTTGTAACATGTACCATTGTTTATTATTTGTAACTTACTGTAACCTTATTTATGAGACGTGTGCTGCCAACCACTTTGCCAGGTCACCCTTGAAAATGAAATCCTGATCTCAATGGGTTTTCATCTGGTTAAATAAAGGTTGCATTCATACATTCGTGTAAAAAGCACAATCTGGCATTGCTACACATGAGTTATTAACGTATAAACTAATACACAAAAACCAACACCCAACTTCATTTGCACCACAAAAAAAAAAAGAAAAAAATTGGTAGTTTGACACTGCACCTCTCAAAATAGCTTCGACATGAGAATGAATATTGTTTTATTCAAAAAGTCAAGAGTTTAAAGCATTGGTGTCCAGAACTGAACAGAACGAACAAGAAAGCCTCAAAACTTTTGCTTTATTAGAAAAAAAAAAATCATATTATTACATTGTCTTTGCTCGGTATTTCTTTGTCAAGCTGTTTTACTCTGTTCTCCCCTTAGTTATTTTATCCCGTTATGTTTATTTCTTTCTGCGCAGTGAGTGAGAGGGAGGGAGAAGATGATGGTAACCTTGTGATGTAAAAAAAAACTCATAGATCATTATAACTGATCTCTCAGCTTCCATAATCATAGTGTTTTTTCAATATGTTATCAGCACAAGACAAAATCAGGCAGTTACTAACAATAAAATAAAATGATCTTGCAGGCCGGATATAATTAACCGTCGGGCCGGATCCGGCCCCTCCGGGCCATGACTTTGATACGTGGTTTAGAGCATGCCTTGTAGTGCGGAAAATATGGTAAAAACACATGAAGAGTTTAATGGTTTTTTTTATTATTAATATTAATTTACAACAGTACAATGCAAAAATGTTGAAAAGGTTTGTCTCTAGTTGTTTGTAATGTTAAGAGTTGTTTTCTACTAATACATATACAAACCTATAATGAGATAATCTCATTAAAAACGTTCAGCATTAGGATCGGCAAGGTCATTAGAAAGTAGCTTTGGCACACGGCAGCCGCACTGTCGAATGTATTAATTAACATATAGTATGACTTCCAGTCTGGAAGTATCTGCCAGTAGCTCATTTTGACCTCAAAGTACACTCCCTGCTCTCATTAGAATAATTAATGCTGAAACAGAGTCTGAGGAGAGCTTGCAGTCAAGCTGCCTAATATGCACTGTTGATTATCTTTCCTGGACTTTCTTTTCTTTCGTCTTTATTGTACCCTATTAACATATAAGGTTTATTAGGCATGGCTGCAAATTGCACTGCTGATAAAGTGAAAGGAGTCAAGAAAGTGACAAATTTGGTAGGAGCTCGGCAGGAAGCCTCAAATTAACAATGCATCTTTTCTGGAGATGTCTTTGAAATCCTGGTCAGTTTCCAAATGATGCCACTTATAGCAGAGAGGCCAGTGCTGATTGGATTGTAAGGCACTCATTGCCAATGAAGAGTACCAATTCTACCTTCTGTAATAGCGCTTGGCAAAAATAATGTTTAACAGAAAGACATCCTGTAATGAAAGAGTTGATACAGAAAAAAAGAGAGAGATCCTGAAGAGTGTTTTTGGTGTGTGTTTCCCAAAAGTTTGCATTGTTTCAAAGAACAGCTTCATAACTTCAAGCACTATGTATCAAGGACAAACAGTAGGACATCCTGGTGAACAAGTATCCAGATTTACACAAAGGATTCCGAACCAAGTGAAAAGCAGTAAACCGGATGAACCTGTTTGACTGAAAATGAGACAAGAAGTTTTGGGAATTGGACTGGAGCAGAGCAGGACAACTTTGACAAGATGTGGAGAGATTTGTCAGCTTTTATATCCCTCCCCCTTCCTGCAGCTCTCTGTGTCAGAACAGCACTCACAGACGAGCAGAGAGGGAAGAAGGGGAACCCAGTGAACATTAGCCCTACAGCGATCTCCAAACCCGCTGACACTCATCAGTTTAAGAGCCCTCCAGCTATAGCACCGCGTCATCTTAGCTTTGACCTTGATTGATTGGTGCCAGTGACTTCCCATTCGTTGAAAGCGGGTTCTAATGAGTTTTAATGCATGGCTTTAGATTAATATGTAACACAGAGTATAGAAACTACTAAAGTCTGTATCTCATTAGTTTGTATTAGTTAATTTGTGATCTCAATGGTCACAAGAGATATTAAGAGGTTCCTATATAACAAACTGTCAGAAAAATCAAAATGATAGTTATAAAACTTTTTTTCTCTAAGTAAAATATTACACTGAGAAGCATTCATGATCTGTGTGTAGTATTTTCTACATCGGGCTGGTTCAACTAAAGACAGCAGGGTAGATCTCAGAGGGTTGGTGTCAGAGAGTGAGTTCAGAAGATGACACGAAGAGTGGGATAAATGTTTGCCAGAGACATTTGGAAAGCCAAACATCAAACTTGTACTTTAAAAAAAAATCCCTAAATTGATATTTTAAATCACAAAATCTCAATACAGATTTCCGATTTAAGTTATAACGTTGATTATTGCTTACCAAGCTGTTCTTGTCCATGATTATGGTTTAATTGATCATTTTGCAAAGGTCATCTATATCAACTGTTGAGTTTAAATAGCTAAATCAGTCCATGTGCTAAAATAGCAACTCACAAATTAGATAGACACAGGTCTACTTTACTAACATTTTGAAACCTTTTACATTATTGGTACTTATTTGTGGAACTTTCAAACAATATGAAAAAAATCGAGATTAGCATGACAACTGCAAAAACTTGTTCAAGGTGTTGTGGACATGATGCCAAAAACAGATCAACTGAAAACTCTTCTACTCGTGTGAACAAATGGAAAACCCCTTCAAATGTTTTTGCAGATTCCTTGTGAATGAGGTATCCTGTTTCAGACCAATACCAACCAAGAGGGATATCACAAAGAGACAATATTTTGAAAGACTTGTTAAAAGACTGAGTGCAAGTGGACCTTTCTGGGGACCTTTATGTGTGGAGTTTAGGTGTTCTCCATGTGCGATAGAGGCTATTCTCCAGTGACTCTGGCTTCCTTCCACTGTCCTATGATATGCTTTATAGGTTAATTGGTTACTCAAAATTGTCCCTAGGACTGTGTCCCTAGGAATGTGAGAGTGAATGGATGTTTGATTGAGGCCCTACGTCAGACAAGAAGCTACATACATTTGTGACAGCTGATCATTATTCCCTTAGGAAACACAATTGTGGTAAATGATTATTTAACTTAAAGCCTTGGTCACATGCATAGGGGGTTGACTCGTATGGTTATTGCAAGTTTTTAGGTTGTCAGGGTCCGTACGGGATGGGCCGCATCTTAAGGTGAGCACATGTGTGTCTTGGTGTTCCCTTGAGGCTTGTATGGCCACTTTAAGGGATGTCATCGAGCTGGAATGCACACGATTGTCATGCGTGTGGTAAATGTATTGCAAAGTATGTGTAAGAATAATGCAAGTTGCAAACACCTCTGTCATATGGGGTGTCTGCCACACTCTTCCATTTTGAGTAAGGTACATGCATTGGCCCCTTACTGACCCCACACAGATGCTGAACACATTCTCAGAATCACAAACTTCAACTATCACTTGAACAGTGCGCAGGATTCAAGAGGAATGAAAGTCTGCACAACATACCTGCATCCCACCTACTTCACCCTTATTTACCCCTACATGTTAAGTGTTGGCTCCTATCTGTTGCCAACAGAATGCACAAAGGAAAACTTGTGCTTGGACATTTCTGTTCTAAAGGTTCACTAAGAGGTTTTCAACTATGATACTTAGTGCAGACCACGTGCGTACAAGTTTGCCCATTTTTCACAGTTCGCATCCACCTGTAAGGGCAGATATGACCAAGGCTGATTTTTTTCATCTTTTTGACAGTTTTGTCTATTTAATTAGATCCAAGATGTCATAGTGAGATATTTCTGGTCCAATCAGTTTAGTGCCATGCAGCCTAGCCAATATCAGACTTGAAGCTAATCTATGCCAATTGTCAGGAGCTAGAGTTCTGTCTCCCCTTCTGGCCACCGGCGGCAGCTGTCGCCAGAGTATTAAAAATACTACATCTCCCAACTTCCCCAGCACACACATCCCAGATGTCACTCAGCTGACTCTCATCTGAGAATCCCCCACCTGTTACTTCAGCCGTGCACAGAGCCTTACCCTGTGCGAAGTATTGTTTTGTGCTGCCCTGCCTGCATTACCGAGCGTTTCTGTCTGGAGCTGATCCTCCGTTTCTGACCCTGCTTATTTTCTGATTGCCTGCCCTGACCCTCGCCTGGACTCTGACACCTCTAGTCTCTTCTTGGATGATATCATGCTCATGATTGACCTCTGTCTGTCTGACCCTGATTTAGCTTTATGGACTAGAAGAAATTAGGTGTGTTTCCATTACACATATGCGCAAAACAATATAAAATTATAGAAGTGATCAAAAAAGCACATTTTGCAATTAAACTGTTTCCATTAAATCATAATTATGTGAATAGACACAAACCAACTCATGCAATAAGTTATTCTAAAACATAGCAACGGATGTGAACAAAACTTTAATTCACGACGTCAGTATCATTTTCAGGTCATGAAGCGGAAAGCTACTTTGGAGCAGCTACGAATGAAGTGATTCTGAGAAATTGTGGTTAGTTATTTTACAGAGGAGCTGTGGATCCAACAATTCCATATGACACATTCAACTTTTGAGCTATGTAACGCTGTGGGACTTCTAGTGGCGGTACAGTCCATGTTGGTCGCATGACTTATTTAATTTTAAAAAAGTATTTCCATTGAAGTTTTGCAAAATATGTCAATTTCAATATGCCTCAAAAGCCACCCCCTCGAAGTGCAAAAAGCTTTCTTCGATAAATGTGAGTTTCCATTTGGAAAACCTACTATCACAAATCCAATTTATGCAATTTCATAGTCAATGGAAACACAAGTGTGGTTTCTGGGACACTGTGAAAGAAAAGCAACACATTTGCACAGTTTTGTCCGCTTATTTTGTTTCATTTCTATGTTATGGAAAGATATATTTCCATTTGTTAAATCATGAAACTATTTATGAAAAATGTAGATGTTAGTCCAAAAGCATGAGTGTATCTGAATTAGTAGACACATAGGGCAATTAAAAATAGAAAAATAATGTAAAGCAGGCAACAAAAAAGCTCTAAAAATGTCTAAATGCAAGTTATTTATGAGAAACTGGAAATGTTGCTAGTGACAAATTGGATATACTTTGTTTTTTTCGGTATTGTTGTAAAAGTTTAGGGGAGCTGGTGGTATCCATTATATTGAAGATTCAGGTCTCAGTCAAAGAAAGCAAAATTTTGAAAAACTTTTTCTCCCAGTGAAAACCACATCTTGTAAAATCCAGAAACTTTCTCTACACCAGGGCATGATTCTCTGTGTTTGAATGTACAAAATGTCAGAGGAGCTTAGCAGTAAGCCAACAACACAGCTCTTTATCAGATTTCGTGCACCGACATATATCTTCACCACAAGCGTGTCAATAGATCATAGCAGCTGTCAGCTAAGGCTATGATTTATTGACTGTCAGTGCATGTACTGACACTGCTATTTACTATTCTGTTGCATCTGTTGCAATTGTACAAAAAAATCCACCAAACATGTGACACAAAGCATATGGGGGGGAAAGTATTTAGCAATCAAGCCAGATTTCCAGTCGTTGTGCAGCAGGACAGGAAACCACAGATGGTCGCATGGCCAGGACAGCTGGTTTTGAGGTTTTCACTCTTTCTATAGGCATGTCAATCATTAGCCGCTCCTGTCTAAGAGGCTGTGGGAGCATCAAAAGCAGCCCGACTCACAGACAAGAGGGCGTCACAGGTGTGTGTGTGAAGCAAGAGCTCCATCTAGTGATGTGCTCTCCCCGGAATGCCAGCCGTCTTGTTAAGTTGCAGTTAAAGATTTGTGCCAGGGTAGTAAATTTTAGGATATAATTTAATCTACTGCTAGAATGAAACACAATTTTAAAATGAGCTCACTTTATTTGAAGCACACACCCACTCAATGCCATTCTCTTTCTGTTCTGTCAATGTGCTTCTCTCATAAATGCCTGTAATTGAGGAACAATAATTACCAGCAGAAAAGTAGTGTTCCACAGTTTAGTTGATGCAGGGATCCATTAAAATCATTCTGATACTTTCACAGCTGCTAGGTTCTGGAAGTGGGGTTGTTCTTTTCTTTGTCACATGGTGGAGACAATACTTTTTGATTTAAAGTTGGAAAAGGAAAGTTAAATCTGCCCCGTTCACTCTATTTCTAGGTGTAATGCTACGCACACACCAGACATGGGATGCCTGTTAAGAATAAGTTAAACAGGCATTCTTTAAGGCACTTTTACCATTTGGTGTTCACATTGGTCTGTTGCTATCTTCTACTTGTGCGTGTCTACAGTTGGAAGAGGCTTTGTGCAAAATATCGAAGCGAAGAAAAAAAATTGCAAATATTGCTCCAGGTTTTTGGCCACAAACTGCAATTATTAATTTATCCTTCATGTGCAATTGGATGTCCGGTTGGGACTTCTGTATTTTGAGTATAAATAACGACCAAATCAAGTCAGAAATTTGTCAAAGTTCAACTGCTTTTAATTCAACAGCTGCACATTTTGTACGTTGAACTTGAAAACTGACTTAAAAATTAGCATAACATGTTTTGAAACAAGCCCAAAACGTGCATGTGCCTGTACATCCATTTACTTAGACGTTTTTTTATTAAAAGTGGTCATATGAATGTCTAAATAAGTCAAATATGTTCCAACTTTCTCTCCACAAGAAGAGGCTTGTTTTTAACAACTTTAGTAAAAGTTAATGACTAAGATTATAATAACAAATGTTATATTTACATTAAAACAGTCATGCAGGTACATCATGGATGTACTGGGTCACAGTGGGGAGGAATGACTCACATGAAAACCAAACCAGCAAATTGGCTTTATAACAATTTGGAAGATAAAAAAAAACATTTTAAAGCCCTGAAATATTTGTTTTAATACAGACATGTAACTGCAACAATTACATGTATAAGCAGTTAAGAG
Source organism: Oryzias javanicus (assembly GCA_003999625.1). Lineage (NCBI taxonomy): Eukaryota > Metazoa > Chordata > Actinopteri > Beloniformes > Adrianichthyidae > Oryzias > Oryzias javanicus. Next base: position 20,191,486 of record CM012440.1, read on the forward strand.
AAAAAAATAGAAGAAAAACGACAGCAGGCATCTCTCTGGGTCACTCCAGTCAACATTTACTGTATTTTTTTTTTTTCCAAAATGGAAAGTTGTTAGTGTAGTCATACAGAAAAGGATTGGTTTCCTCCTCCTGAACTGAAGCATGAAGCTTGTTCCACAGGATTGAAGCTTGATAATTGAAGACTTTGTCTACTTTAGGAAAACTCTTGGGACATCCTATAATCCTGTACTTGGGAATCCATTGCAAGTCTGTGTGTATTGAGGTATTAAGCTACAAAGTCTTTATGATATCATAGAGCTCATTTACTGTTTTGAGAGTTTTTTATTCAATGTTTTTCTTTATAAAAGAGAAAAAAAGTAAAGATTTGAGTAAACTACAAATGCATTAAGAGATTGTCATTCAACCTCTAATTAACATGGGTCCATTAATTTTTGAACAGATACATACCTTCTCATTATTATTATTATTATTTTTTTTTACTCTTCAGGTCTCATTCAATTTATCACAATAAAAACACTTTAATATTATAAAAATAGAAAGTTTCAATCTGACCTCAAAGTCCCCCCTCCAATCATCTTTTGATCAAGGTCAAAGTGTTCCCAGTAGTCTTTTAATTATTATTATGCCATTTTTAGGCATAATCCAAAAACCTGTATCACAACAGTTTCTGCACAAAATTCCCTTCCAAGTTGTGGGCGATGCTGTTGGTGTGGAGTAAGCCTGTCCTCACTTTCCATCATCCCCTTGTTTATACTCTCTCCCACTACTTTACAGCCCCTTCACATCTCCAACCTGTTATTAACCGTGCAATAATATTGTCAAGCAATATCGGACGTTTCCAGCCGTACAGTTTTGAGCCAGATGTTAGCTCAGACAAGAAAAATGCTCATGGATCTACTGTATTTGACTGCAAGAGGATGCATCAGAATGGAGCAGAGCAGGGAGCTTGCTGGCTGTGTTACAACGATAGGATTTTTTAAACTGGACTTTTTCCTCTCTTCCTAATAGAAAACAATTAAAAAAAAAAAAAAAAGAAAAGAATAATAAGAAGTTCAATTTTAAGTTTAATTTTCTTGATATAGCTCCTCCATCATGAGAAAAATGCCCCAAGAATATGTTAAAAACAATAAGAACATGATTTCAATTGGAGTGGACCTTTAAAAGGTTTGGTTAATATTTCAAAGTGCTTAGAAAGCATTCTATTACAGCCATCTGCTGAAAAGGAGAAAATATTTGTGTTAGTTACCCCAACTTTGTGATTGGCTAGTCACACTTTGGACACTCAGATGTTCAGTGCTGAACCTTAGGAAACAATAAATTACTTTGTTCTTTTTAATTACATTTTTGTACTTATTTCATTTAATTTCAAAAATGTTCATCAAAATTCTTCATTTTTGTTATTATGTTGGTTGCTTTTGGACTGTGGTGCTGCTCAGCGCTCCTGTCAAGTTCACACCTGGTTTGAATTTTAATCACTGCAGCTGCCTCTTGATTTTTGCTCTTCTTAGCTGAATGGGTTCAAACACTCACCTCTTACAGGCACTGATTCTTCCATGTTGTTGTTCCTGATTTGATTTCCTATTTTTTCTCAACAAAAAGCACAAATCAGTTTCTTTTTGAGGCAACATGTTTCTTTTTTGTCTTTTGTTTTCCCCATTTATGATCCTCCGCTCTGACCCAATCCTAGCGCACATCAGTCTGAGATGAAAGCTGCAAACCTCCAGACTGGCTGCTTCTAACTCTTTCCTGGGCTTGACCACTTTAACGTCCTTGTTCACTCTGCCATTATGTGTGTTTTTAATGCTAAATTCAACACTACCGCACTCCTTATTCTTCCCTGTCATCTTTGTACACTTCATGCTCATTTAAAACCCTCCTTCACGCACACACATAAGTATAAATAGAGAGATGTTCTCTTCCTGCGAGATTTGCTCCTGGACAGCTACATCTATTACTTACATACTCCAGCCGCTAAATATATTTTAGTAGAGGTTCCCAAAAACAAATGCTGTGTTTAGTGAATTAATTTTTTAAGCTGCCACAGAGAACACCAGATAGATCAACAAAAACATGGAAATTCAGTGACTTTATCTCCAAAAGCTGCTTTCAAGGACACAACTTTGTTGAAAAACTTTTTTCTCGTTGACGTTTTTGTTTACTTTTGTCCTCTGCTGCATTATTTGATCAAATCATGTTTAGAATGACTGAACACAAAATCTATTTGTTTTTACCTATAGATTTTGAAATGTGCGCTCACTTGTTTTAAAGTTTGGCACTATAAAGAAATATTTTCAACCTTAATTACATAGAATTAGCTCGTTTTGAATTCAGTATCCTTGCTGGCTGTAAAATAAAAAAAAAATGAAGCAGGGACAACTTTTGGCAGCGCTTCATCTGTTTTCTTTTCAGTTTAAAGGCTTTCGGTCATTAGGATTATAGGTTTCTGAAGTTTTGATGTTACATTTGGACCCATTGTTGTCTGACATGGGTCTCCAAATGCTAAAGAATTTATATTCAGTTTGTTTTTTTTCCCCATAATGCACCAAATATTCTCAATAGATTAAACAAATCTGGACTATAAACAAGTCAGTCAGAACATGCCTTTGTGAAAACCGCGGTGTGTGGTCTGTACTGAGAATTTGACACACCTTCAAAAAGGTGCTAGTGATTTTTCCAGTTTCTGCAATCTTATACATTCTGATTTACATTGTAATGACAAAACTTGCAGTTTTTGCAACTTGAAATAAAGAACTTAATTAAATAAACATAATTTATATAGTACCTTTCACAGGCATGGGTCACAAAGTGCTTCACAATAAAGGGAATGTAAAATACAGCCACAATTTTAAAAATATATTTAAAAAATATATATATATAAAACGAGGCTCAACAGTCACCTGAAAAACATAAAACATGACTAGAATTTCTAAAGTTTAAAATAAGACTAGTTGGCCAGATCATGGTGTTTTTTTTGGGAATAGAATAAATACACATTTTGGAGTGATCCAATATATTTCTATTCATTTTTTAATGGTTTAAGAATCAGTGTTTACTCCTTTCAGTTCCTGCCTCTTGAAACCCTCTCTTTATACAGAGTTACAGATTTGAAATCAATTAACTTAATTATCTGCTCTCTCCTAACCCATCGGCATCCTCTCAAGGTTTCTTGCTTCTGGGGCTGTTTGATTTAAAGAACTGTAAAAGTCATTAAATTTGGGTTAAACAAACTTTAAAAGGAAAAATGTGACATTTCTCAGTGTAAATGTTTATCTTTGCCTTGCTCTAAAAGAATCCTTTAGTCTAATTTCAACTAGTATTGCAAAAAATGGCATCCTGTCTTCTGTGTCTTTTTGGATTTAGGTTAGAAATATATATCATCACACAATATATTGATAATTTTTTGATAGCTTGACACTTGTGTGCCAAACCTCTCAATCTTCAACTTCAAAAAAATAATAAATTTACAAGAACAAAGTTGTAAATTATGATAAAGCAAAATCATAAATTTTCAAAAATTAAGTTGTAATATTATGAAAAAGCCAGAAAATGTATGAGAATGAAACGTTACAAATTTGAGTAAATAAGTCAATAATTTACTTTAATAAAGGTATAGTTTTGTAACTTATACACTGAGAATTTACAAGATTAAAGACTTTTATAAGGCAAATGTTTGTATGAAGAAAAACAAACAAGTATTGTATTTTAGTGTGAAAGACAAACGGTTACTTAAGTATTTGTTATATATGATAAACTAAAGCCTTTTGGAATCACCATAAATGTCTGCAATTGTGGATTTCATCGGCATGTAATGTGGATGGAAGCTTACACAACCCGTTTGCCTATATTACGGAAAATTGTGCTTTTTTACAAGGTTTTTTCTCATGATCCATTACTGATTTAGTCTCAAAATTCATTTTTTTTCACATAAATTTTCGACTTTATTCTTGTAAAATTGTGACTCTTTTTCTCTGAAATGTACTAATTCATTCTTGTAAAATTACAGTTATTCTTAAAAATGTATACATTTATTCTGGTAAAATTCTGATGGCTATATTTTTTTTCCTTAAAATTTTATGACTTAAAGGGGGCCTACCATGAAAATTTAACTTTTTGAGGTTTTAAATGCATTTTACTGTTTTTTCCTCACAATAAAGAACCCTAAAACGGTATTTTGATCTGTTCATGCATTTAAGAGTAGTGATCTAAAAACCTGCAGTCTACAGCATCCCCTCCCATACCCACGAAAGTGAGCGGTTGGAAATGTGCTGACATAAGATCGTTGCCAACAGCTCCCTCCAGCAAGAGTCTGTACTGCAAACTCCACCCCCAGACTACAACGAAAACACACCCACCTTCTCCGCAGAGCTGTGGTAAGAGATAACTACCTTCTTCATTACCTCAAAACAATAAAAAAAAACAATCTATTAAAAAAATGTGTTTCTTTTCATTTAACTTCAAGACTTCATTTTTACCGCAAACTTCCCCTGCATGCGGGCTTATCTGCTCCGCACAAACACGTTGTTACCCCCCACCTGCATGTCTTAGAGTCCTCCCCCCTGAGTGTAAAAAACTGTGATTTCTCAGCAAAGGAGAGCAAAACGGTTTGGCCTGTGAGGCAGGAAATCAACACATTTGGCTTTAGTTTAAAAAACTTCCAAAGTCAAACCCCGCAATTCCAGGAGGAAGAGGGGATGAATAGGTTAATTGAAATATTAAGTGAGGGCGGTGGGAGGAAATTGAATAACCTGAGTGCTTTGCTGTTGAGAACAAAAAAATAAGCAAAAGATTCTCCTTTTAAAATGTTGAGGTTTAAAGCGATGCTCCCCTGCTAAAATTGAGTTTTTTTCTGGAGAAGGTTGTCTGTAGGAACTTCTTTCCATGTTTGCTGTGAATCAAATTTTACAGCAAGTCTGTGGGATTTTGATCAAAGTGTTCCTTTTGTGCCATGTGCCTTGATGTCCTTCACATTTTACCTGGCTGTGCACAGCAGGTCGCTTCTCCTGGCATTGCCTCCCATGGTTTGAATTTTGTCTGAACTTTCTGAAGGTGGACTAACTCATCTTTAAGGATGCACGTACACAGACAGAGGGGGAGGAAACTGAACTTTGGTACCTTTTTGATTTTTCTGTCAGATCCATTAAACGGATACGAAACAAATAAGAAAGAAAATGAACCGGGTTCTAAAAACGACAAAGAGGTTCATCTTCTTCTCCTGCAAATTAAAACAAGAACAGATGAAACTCTCTAATCATGATTATAAAGGATCTGAGAGCAGAATGATTAAAGGTGTGCTTGCATGCATGTTCTCTTTTTCTGTGGATGTACTTGTAATGTGTTTTAAGACAAACATGGAAATCAACCTAAATGATATACAAGATATATGAAATGTCCTATTTTTTGCAGTACAAGGAAAACTGGATTGTAGGGTGCACCATCAATGAAAGACCTATTTTTGAACTTATGCCATTTGTAAAGTATATTGAACATAAGGGAAAATTGAGTGAGAAAAAGATTCAGATGTACGTTCGTCAGTCAGTCAAACGTCGAGTGCACAGTGATTCTAGAACGTGTTCGTTACATGCACATTACCCATCTTAGAGTATTAACATTACCTGAACCTTGCAGCCTTGTTTGCAACATGTGAAATAAAATGTTACTGTGATTACGCCAACTCTTAACTTTGTTAGAACATAAAAAAAAGCCTGACATCTAAAAAAGTTAGCTGCGTATACGTAATACCAGTACCTCCCAACGTTGTTTTTAAGGTAAATAAATTAATACCACTAAAAGAAATGTTACTGTGACTACGTTCATTTCCAATCTTTTTAGCAACATGTATAAAAACAGTCGAAATATGTTATCCATGCATTTGAAATATCTAACTCCCAACGTTGGTTGTGACACAAAAAACCAAACAAAAAACAGCTTGCTAACACTAAAACACGTTACTTTGACCATGCTAACTCTTAACCTCACTGAATAAAAGAACAGACACCGCCACACATTAGCCATATTATCATATTTACAACAACACACAACCATGTTTGCAGCTCAGAAAAAAAAAGTACAGATTGACATTTTGACCGAGTTTCATGTGTCATGTAGGTTATCTCCAAAAACTGTTTCAACAATAATAATCCACACAAGACACTCTGCACTGTTGTTTTTTTTTTTTTTTTTTTAAATAAGTGTTCCTAATAGTTCAGAAAATGCTGCAGTTTGTAAAGATATCAGTAAATAAATGGTCACACTACAGTTACATTTTTTTCTGTCGTTTAATCCCATGATTGACAAACAATGGCTACAATTACATATTTTCTATATTATTTCTTTTAAAGTTTTGTTATGCAAAAGATAGATAACGTTATTTTTACTTTTATTATTATTACCACCATTGGGATAAGTTTAAGCCAGGACATTGTGTAGGGTTTCTGGACTATGTGGACTTCCAGAGCAAATGCACAGATTTCTCAAGCTATCACATGAGAGGCAGACAGAGTACAGCCATGGGTAGTAGTGGGAATATAAGCTGCAGAAAGTCCACTGATCGTATAGGGGATCAAACTGTTCAAAGGCCTAAAGAAGATATGTGGGGAATCTAAACCGAATCTGAACTTTGATGGGAAGGAAAGACATTAAAATGGAAGGATATGGGAGCAGAGGAGAGAGTTTGGGGAGCAGTTCTGCTGGATAGAGTGCGATAGCATGATGAAATGTGGGACCAGCTTGATTGAAAACATTATTTAATGAGCTCTGGCTATTTGAAGTTGCAGAATTTACTAGTCAAAAAATGACAAATTGATTTAACTTTTAAACTTTTTTTTGTCTTTTTCAAACTTAGCAAGTGGACTTGATAGGATGCACTTGATTATTGGGCACAGTCAATGACTGGTCTAGTTTTAAAATTATGTCATAAGGCACACCGAACTAAGGTGCATTACGTGAGAACAAAGAGTCCATCAGTCAGACTTTATTAACTGTGTTCATATTGTAGAACTTGTTTGGAACACGTTAGCCATGTTGAGCATTAGCCAAATTAGCCCCGCCTTATTGTATAACACGACCTTGTAACTTCTAAGCTCACATGAAAAAAAACAAACCAATACTTTAAAAACAAACGTTACTGTGACTTGACAAATTCTCAATCTTGCTAGTAACAAGGAAGAAACAGTTTGATACTACAATATATATTAGTGGCATTAGTGTATTACCAATACTTGTAACCCTTAGCTTGTTTGCAACATGTAAATAAACAAACTGATGCTACTAAAACAAACACTGCTGTGATTGAAAAAACTCCTAACCTTGTTAGCAACGAAAAAAAAACAAAACTCAGTTAGACACCGCTACATGTTAGCTAGTGTAGCTATTCACTATAACAACCAACCAAACACACTGACGGATTCACATGTCCCTCACAATATCAGTAAGTGCTATTAGAATTAATCTATTTAAAAGGCATTCCAGATTATACCCATACGTCGTTCTTAGAAAAAAAATGAAGGCTTTCACATGTGCATTTTATTGCAGAAAATATGATTAATCAATTCAACTTTCAAAAAAAGTCTTTGTAGATTAAACTTTATGTTTTTGATTAAGCGCTATTGACTTTAATCTGCCTAAAATTGTCATAAACTTTCAACTGTCAGAATTTAAACATATCTCTGAAAACAAACAAAAGAAAAACATTGGTATGCCTTGGCTTGATTACATTTCATTTAAGGATTGACTGTCTGGTTCATTGTGAAGAACACTTATTTGTTTTTATTTTATTATTTTTCCCTTGTTTTCTTCAACTATTACTGGAAGGAATTTTAAACTTACAAGGCTGTAAATTTAAAGGAAAACTCACCATTCGATAAATTACACATCACATCCATTGTGAAGGAAACCAAAGAAATATAAAGCAAAGAGCAATTTTACTCCGACATGTTAAACTCTCTGTACTGCAGTGATTGTAACTCCCAGTAATGCACAAAATGACAGAACTAAAGCAAAAACATTTTCTCTCCTCTGACCTTGATGCTGAGAACCGAGTCCTGGCGGCAGTCTGACATTTTAAGCCGAAGCAGAGCTTTCTGTTGACACTCTGCTGGTGACTCATAATTCGCTGCTGGATATTTTAAATTACAGACTACAGCAATTCTCATCTTGGGAATGATTTCCTCGCTCATTTCTCTCCCTAAGTATTAAACTCTGAAAGCCAAGCTGCTCAGTAAATCCAAAGCTGACTTTAAAGTTATACAGACTTATTTTTTTTTTTTTGCTAGTCATATACAGTATTGCGAAAAAACAGAGAGCAACCAGTTTCACTGAGTTTTACAAAAGTAGTTTAAAAAAAAAAAAAAAAAAAAAAACTAGATGAAGGTCAAGATAGGCAAAAAAAGATAAAATGGACACCTGAAACTAATTCATTTTTCTTAAACTCTAAAGAACTTGGTTATCTCACTGATCATATTGTTTAAATGCCATTTGTGGTAACATGTTGGCTGGCTAATTCCAACATTGCTTGCTTGCAAACAGACTGCGGGAAATAACCAGTAAACTATGCATTGATGCTTCCAAGGGGAAACATCACATTTTGATTTTTCTTAAAGAATCTGCAAGAATTATTTATAGGGGGCTATACCATGATTTTCTTAAGCCTTTCAGGGTGAACCATATTCACAAATATGATCATTTATTTGGAACCCACAAAAAAAACAATTATTATCATGATTTAATAGTAATTTTCATTTTTTCCTACCTGGAATAAAACGCCTGGATTCCTGAGGCTCCACCTGCTGCTGCATGTTTCGTCACGTCCTCCTAGAGCTGCTTTTGGCAGCGTGTCTTTGTTTCTCCCCTGAAAGCAAACAAAATCCAACATTTTTCAAAGATGGATCCACATATCATATATTTGCTTTTAGTAGGCCCAGCCATCACTACACTGGTTCACAACATAAATACCAGGTCGTCTACAACTGTGCCTGACTGGGAGGGGAGTGTCTTAAAGCAGGGGTCCCCAAACTACGGCCCACGGGCTGAATCCGGCCCGGCCCCCAAACTATTAGAGACTCTTTTTTTTTTTTTTTTTTTTTTTTTTCCTTCAACCTGGGCACATGATCGAGACCCTCATGGAAAGAGTTTAACATCTGTAATCTTAATTTGCATGTTTAATCTTCACGAGTTATTTTTATAACACAACTCTCCCAATAAGCGAGGGAAAAATAAGAATGTCACTTTCTGTTTGTGTCCCTATTGTTTCCCTCAGCTGCTCATTTTTATTTATCAAGTAGAGTCCTGAATCCTCTTTTGTTTTGTTTTTTTCTCTTTAAGACGCATGTGTTAGATCTATATAATTTGAGCAGAGATCATAAAAACGTTGAGCCATGTGCTGAGCATGCGCGCGTGGGTGTGTGGGGGTGTGTGTGTGTGTGTGTGCAAACCTCATTACTGTTTGCGCACGTGAGGGAGAGTCAGAGCAGAGCAGGTGTAATAACATCAACACAAAAAAATAAAAAAGTATGACTCTAGAAAAAGAACAAAAAATTGAAAGCATTTCACTGTCATTGATAATAGGAAGACAAGATTTAGAATCTGCAAGAAAAGAATTTCAAACAGAATGACACCAGAACCAACCTGTGCAGAAACCTGAGAACAGCTTTCTCCAGAACAGATCAAATACTGACATAAGAAACTAGATCAGATTCACAAAGATCAGATATTTGCAATTCTAATTTATCAACCTTTGCCATGGTTACAAACCTTTTTTTTTTTTTAATTTTTATTTTGCACATTATAGTTAGTATTTTGGGTTGTGGTTGCAATATTTTGTTTTGATTCAGTTTAAAAGTTGAACAGTAAACAGGAGTTTTTTTGTTTTTATATCATGCATTTTGTACATTTTATCTGGGAGGAAAATAAAATCTTTAACATAACTTGCACGGCTCACGGCAGTCATTCCTCAGAGCCAATCCTACAACATATCCGCTTGTTTTATCAACAAAAATGCTACTACTGAGAGATATGGGCTAATATCACCGGACAAAATAAATACACCGTGTTTAAAGGTGCTTCGATACTCAATTTATGACATACAATTGCAATGATACAGTGAGCCAGTCTGCGGGTCACAGCTCATGGCTGTGAGCCCCGACTCAAATCTCATGGTTGTGACTCATTAGACTTAAGTTGCAGCCCGCAACAATTGAGTTGCACTGGCGACATTTATTGAGCCAGCCCCTGCTGCAAATTTGCTGGTGGGCGCTTGTCCAAAAATGATGTAGATGGACCAGCAACAGCAAGACCTGGTCAGCAGAGGAACTGCAAACATGTAACTGTCCTGCTTTCCTAGCTGAGCACTACAATGACACAATGACATGCTAGCGACACCACACCAACGCACCATAAAAGCAAATGGCTCAGTGGAAGCAAGGTTTAAATGAGTGGAAAGGCTAGCCATAGTTAACTTGGACCATTTTGCACCACTCCTTACTGTACTGGACTGGACTGCTTAGTGCAAATTAGACTTTTGTGACCCAGTTAGATGAATTGTTGTCCTGGCGTGCACGAGCTTGATGTGAGAAAAAATAAAAATAAAGAGAGTAACTTTTTTTTTATTGAATCGATTCAAATAAGAAAAAATATTTTTAGAGTTAAGGTGGAGAACGATCATATTGTAACTGACTGAGTTGTGTGTGTTATTATTTGGGTGCATCCTAAGTTACAGGGTTCAGTGAATGCACCAGGAGGAAGACGCTGATTGGCCCTCGTTCTGTCACTCAGCCGGTTTGTCGAGGGGGTTGGACCTGGTTGGGTGCAGCTATTGGCTGAATCGGGAAAAGAGGGAGGGCTGTGCAGGCGGGAGGGAATGAGTACATTTTTAGCGGGGGGGAGCGTTCTCGCTCTGCCCGGTTGGTTCGATGAACAAGTTGCTGATGAGTTTGTAGCGGCGTTGGTTACGGCCGACCAGTAACAAAATAAAGAAGATTAAAAAGGTGACTGAGTTTCGGTGCTTCAGTTTGGAGGGACGCTACAAATTGGTGTCAGAAGTGACGGACTCGCCGCCCACAGTTACGAGGGCCGTCCACATTACGGCACTTCACATCATGTTTCCCGCGGATGCATTTAAAGTGGAGCGCGAGGTGAGGGGAGCTCACAGAATGAATGAACAGCGACAGTGAAAAAGAACACAAAGAGCGGGTGAAGCAGATGGTTGCTAGCTTGGCTGCTGATGCTGGACTTGGCCGCTTCAAAGAGCCCGCCCCTCGAGATGTGCGCCCGAAGGCGGGAACGGCGCGCGAGAGCTCCAATCGGCCCATGATTCCCTTCCCCCATCGATGAAGACACCAAGATATGACGGCAAAGTTGACTGGGAAGCATTCAGCACAATTTGAACTTTAGCACGCGCTGCATGCTGTCAAATGAGGAGAAAGCTCTGCAGCTAGCCATGTGCCTTACTGGTGACGCCCTGTCCTGGTTTACTGCTGCTAACGTCGGAGGACAGTGTGACTACAATGCTTTAGGGGCACACTGAAGAGGAGATTCGGGCAATGCTCCACAGTTAGCCTTCTTCGCTCAGAGTTGTGCAGCCGACACCGCCGCCCAGGCGAGCAGCTACAGGACCTGGCTGTTGACATTGAAAGAGCAGTTCACAAGATCTATGCTCATATGTCCCCTGCCATTCGGGAGGAGCTAGCCCGGGACCACTTCATGCAGGCGCTCAGACCAGATGACCTTCGTGTTCAAACACAACTAGCTCACCCTAAGTCGCTGCAGGAGGCCCTGGAGCTGGCTACCGAAAGAGAGATGCTGTGCGCAGTTCCCTCCAGAGCGGAGCCTGAGGCCCTTCCAAAGGTGAGGGCTGTCAGTGTATCAGAGTCTGACACCAGGGGGCTGCATGGCAGAGGAGCTGACTCAACTAGTGAGAGCTGTGACCCTGAAGAACGAACAGTCATCCAAAGCCCCCCCGCGAAGAGACTGGGGCAGGCGCCGAGCCTGCTGGGGCTGTGGGAAACCTGACCACTTGATTCGTGATTGCCCTCACAACAAGGGAAACGGGAACGGGACCGCATAAGCGGGACGATGCGGTACCCTGAGAAACCGTCCCGATTGGACCTGCAGAAATGGACTGCTGATCTTGTGGGGAGCAAAGATGGCCAATCTGAGAGACTTGTGACTTTGGGCGAACCTGGGTTGGTGACTGCTGGTTTACAACAATAAGGGTCAATGGAGCACCATGCTCAGCCTTGGTGGACACTGGATCATCTGCAACATTGGTTACCCCTGCTGTGGTGATGAATAATACTGCCATCTTTCCTACTACTGTCAAGCTGCAGACTGTTACCGGAGAACAGACTCCCTGGGGGGGGAGGCAGTGGTGACTCTGGAGGTGGGAATCAACGAGTGAATTGGCCTGTGTGGGTCGCTGACTTAGAGAATGCATACTAGGCCTTGATTTTTTGCGGGCCAGGGCTGTGTTATGGATACTGGAAAGGGAACCCTTAAATTTTCTGACGGACATGTTATTCAGATGACCCAGATTTCCTCTGGATTGGAGTCCCACGTAGTTCACACCCTAACTGTGACAGAAAAAAACAAGTCTGATGCAGGGGATGAAAAGAGCTCGGCCCCCGATGTACATCCAAATGGATCATCTGTGAAATAGAACACCTACAGACTCCGAAAAAATTGAAGTGGTGAGGGAAGTGTGGAAGAGGAACTGTGAAGGTCTGTCATCTGATGAGCAAGAGCTACTGTGGAGTCTTTTGTTGGAGTTCAAAGGCTGTTTCTCTGTGTCAGAGGACGATATGGGTCGGACTGACCTTATCAAGCATGACATTGACACACCTGGGCCCAGCCCATCAGAACCAGACCCCGAAGGCTCCCTTTAGCTAGACAAGCTGCTGCAGAAAAGGCCCTGCAGGAGATGCAACAGGCGGGCCTCATTGAAGCCTCCACGAGTCCATGGCTTCAGCAGTCGTCATGGTGCCAAAAGAAACAAAAAATGAATGGCGGTTCTGTGTGGACTTCAGAGCTCTCAACAAGTGACCAGGAAAGACCAGTACCCATTCCACGCATCGATGAGACTCTGGATGCAGTCGCAGCATCATCCTGGTTCTCTTCTCTAGATCTGCGCAGTGGGTACTGGCAGGTACCCTGGCTCCTGAAGCAAAACCAAAAACTGCTTTGTTTCTGGTGGGGCCTGTGGCAATTCAATGTTTTCTCCCTTTCGGCCTCTGCAAGCCCCCGCCACATTTGAAAGACTGATGGACAGGTTCTGATGAACATTCCCCGCTCGGAGTGCGTAGTGTATCTAGATGACATCCTGGCCCATGGCTCCTCATTTACCTCAGCCTGGAAGCACTGAAGCGTGTTGGGGAGAGTGGAAGCTGCCGCCTAAAACTACACCCTCAAAAGTGTTGCTTCATGCGGCAGGAGATCACTTTTCTGGGACAAGACTCCAGGGGGGCGGGGTCGCCACAATGCAGGACAAGGTGCAGCAGTCCGAGACTGGCCCTCTCCCACGTCAGCACACGACTTGAAGAGTTTCTGGGTCTGGCCTCTTATTATAAGAAGTTTGTCAAAGGATTCTCATGCATAGCTGCACCCTTGTTCTGTTGCAGAAGGGAGTAAAGTTTGTGTGGACTGATGAATGTCAGACAGCTTTTGATCAGCTGAGGGAAGCCCTGACTGAAACCTGTTCTATTTCCACCTGACCCTGCTTTACCCTTTCTGCTAGACACAGATGCCAGCAATGTGGGCTGTGGTGCAGTCTTGTCCCAGGTAACGCCTGAGGGAGACAGGTGGTTGCGTACTACAGCCGGACATTAACAAGGTCTGAACGACGCTACTGCACCACCCGAAGGAACTCCTCGCTGTGGTTAGTGCTATTAGACACTTCAGATATTATCTGGGGGGGCTTCGTTTCACACTGTCAGGACTGATCATGCTGCCCTTCAGTGGCTGATGTCTTTTTAAGGAGCCGCGAGGGCCAGCTGGCACGCTGGATTGAGGAGCTACAGGCCTTTGACTTTGAGGTTTTTCACAGGCCAGGGGCGCGGCACCAAGAATGCGGACGCATTATCCCGCGGCCATGTGTCACAGGAGGACTGTCGCTATTGTGAAAAGAGAGATGCACAGGAAAGTGAGTGGCTGAAATCAGATGTACAGTGTGCCTTACTGTGCATTTCAACCCTCAACAGGAACCACAACACTCACCACTGTGGATGCTGCAGAGTGGCGGCGTCAACAGCAGGAAGACCCTGATATGAATCCTGTTCTCTCATGATGGAGGAGCAGCGAAGGCCGTCCTGGGAGGAAATCTCCATGCTCTCCCGAACGACTAAAGTCTGTGGTCCTGTTCAAACTCTTTCCGTCTGTGTGATGGTGTCCTGCAGAGGGGCTGGAAGGAGCCAGCTGCGGGTGAGATGAGTTGGCAGGTGGTGGTGCCAAAAAGCCTGCGGTCCACTGTGCTTCAGCTGTGCATGGGGCCCTGGTTCCGACACTTTGGCGTCTCCAAAACTCTCTCCGCAGGCTCAGACAAGGCTTCTACTGGGCCAGAGTCGTCGAGATGTGGAGGAATTCTGCAGAAGGTGTGATTCCTGCACAGCACGTAAGGGCCAGTGGGTCGGTCACATGCTCCCCTTCAACAGTTTCCTGCAGGCTGTCCCATGGAGAGAGTGGGATTGATGTCTTAGGCATTTCCTCGCTCCGAAAAGGGAACCGTTTCATTCTCACTGCGATGGATTATTTCACCAAGTGGCCTGAGGCATACTGCCTGCCTGACCAGAAGCGGAGACTGTGGTGGATGCACTGGTGGAGGGGGATGTTTTAGTCGACTCGGGGTGCAGAGGTCATCCACACCGATCAGGGGAGAACTTTGAGTCCAAAATATTTGCTGCTATGTGTGCAAAACTGGGTGCCCACCCGTACCACCCCCTGCATCCACAGAGCGATGGGTTGGTTGAAAGATTCAACCGCACTTTGGCTGAACAGCTGGCCATTGTGAAGATAAACATCAGCAGGACTGGGATACCCACGTACCCTGCTGCTCATGGGTTACAGGTCAGCAGCCCAGGACTCAACTTCCTGCTCTCCTGCCTTGCTGATGCTAGGCAGGGAGATTCGTACACCAGCAGAGATGGCAATGGGGAAGCCCCCAGACGTACCGAGGACCCCCCGGGCCAGACTATGCAAGGAAGCTGCAGGACCGACTGGAGTCTGCCCAAACTTTGCCAGAAACAAGCTGTTGAGTGCTGGACAGAGACAGAAAAGGAATTATGATGTGCACACTAGGGGGCGACATTTTCAAGTGGGAGAGTTGGTGTGGGTCTACAATCCTCAAAGGAAGAAAGGCAGGTGTCCAAAACTGGACAGTGACTGGGTGGGCCCTTGTGAGATATTGGACAGGCTGGGTGAGGTGGTTTACCGGGTTCAACTTCCTCCTAGGGGCAGAAAAGGGGCACTGCATCGAGACTGGCTGGCCCCCTACAGAGGTGCTGCAAGGTCAGAATCACCTGCAGAGGAAACGCAGGAGACCACAGAAAGTGCTGCCAATGCAGTGGGACACTTCAAACAGACCCAGTGTGCATCCTGTGGCTTGAAAATTCCCCGCACAGGGGCTGCATGCCCCACTCCTGACACTGCTGGCTCACTGGGGTCAGTAGTGGTGGCCCTATGAGCGGGGCACGGCCACTGGAGAGCTCGACGACTGCCGGGTCATTGAGAGACTTTGTGTCCCCTCGAGGGCGAGGTTTTTTTTTAAGGGGGGATAGTGTAACGGACTGAGTTTGTGTGTGTGTTATTTGGGGTGGTCCTAAGTTACAGGGTTCAGTGAATGATGACCAGGAGGAGACGCTGATTGGCCCTCGTTCTGTTCACTCAGCCGGTTTGTCGAGGGGTTGGACTGGTTGGGTGCAGCTATTGGTGAATCGGTGGGAAAGAGGAGGGCTGTGCAGGCGGGAGGGAATGAGTACATTTTTAGCGGGGGGGGAGCGTTCTCGCTCTGCCCGGTTTGGTTCGATGAACAAGTTGCTGATGAGTTGTACGGCGTTGGTTACGGCCGACAGTAACCAAAATAAAGAAGATTAAAAAGGTGACTGAGTTTCGGTGCTTCAGTTTGGAGGGACGCTACAATATTCTCGGATTCAACAGGCTGATTACATCATCAAGGACTCATGGGCTGAAGCCGAGTTCCTGATTGGTTGACACAATGCAAATTCTTTGCTAGAGCTAAAGTTTAGATATTTTAGCTGCACCTGATGCCCAAAAGGACCTCCAATTGTGTTTGAAAATTGACTTAACATCGAAACTGGCCACCCCTCAACACAAAGTATCAGTGTTAATGTAGCTTCAGGCACAGTAACAAATACTTTATTTTCTTTAATGCATCAAGTCTTCTAAGTCACAATAATGCAAGTATATGATCTCATCTATCAGAGCAGAATAATGGAACAAATATTCAGAACTGTATGTCGCTAGAGGTCAATGAACTGGAGGCAAAAATATTGCACAAACTTTTAAAGTATCAACAACTTTCACATCACTTCACATTAATTAAGAGTGGGTTCAAATTCACTAAAGCTTAAAAATATAGAGAAGTCTTCAATGTAAAGAGAGGCCAAAGCCACTATCACTGAAAGAAAAATCTACTTTTTTTTGTTATTTTAAGCAAAGTGGAATTTATTGATTTCCAACGGATAGAAATATTTGTCTTAGTTAGAACAGCAGCAAAGTTGCCATGTACTAAAAGGATGGTGAGTGAAATGGGTGCCCTGCAACAGGAAATATACCATCATTTTTCATGGCTGAGATATTCAAACTAATTTGAACAGGCTCTCAGTATCTCATACTGTCATGCTAATTACACCACCAGAAGCCATCGACTTATCATCACATCTCCACCACCGTGCTTTAAGGCCAACTCAGAGCACACCATTCGTTCTGCGCCTGGCTGATAGAGGATGAAGGGTTGATTGCTCGCCACCCCTGGCTCCACTCAAAAACTCCTTTCACAATTCATGCTTGAGCAGCCCTAAAACAAACACTGATATAGCGGGGACAGTGTTTACAGCTGTCTGCTGCAAGTCATGTCCCAGCTTGTTTACATCACAGAGACATGGTTTTTATTTTGTCACGGTATTGTTCATTCAATTTGAATCTGCCAGAGTTCATAACATTGTAGAATTTGGAGTTCATCTAGCAGTTTTTACCCAGCTCCTGAATCTGTCCAAATTTCAAGCAGACACTCAATATTAGCAACAGACCAAATAGACCTCTTTTGTCATTTTTGGAAGATATTTGTCTCAATCCAAATGGTCACATGTTGTTTTTATTTTTATAGAATCAATTAAACCAGCTAATGACATTATAATGTTTTCTTGTGATACAACCCTACAATTTTATTTCTCAGGTTAGGGAAAGACGTGTTCTGTGGTTGAAGTCACAGTCATCTCTTGAATTATTGTAGAAGCATTCCCAGTGGACTTTCAAACATAACTTTGCCGATTTGGCCAGATTCCAAAAACCGCTGTAGTGTTGGAGGGCATATTTTATGCACGAGTTCATCAGAAATTCACCTCTGAGTTGTGAAAGAGACTGTTGGTTTGGAGTAAGCCTCCCTTCACGTCCCATCATCCCTTTGTTTACACCCTATCCTGCTATCTTACAGCCCATTACAACCGCAAGCGAACATTACCGGCACAACAAAAATGACAACCAGCATTGGAGCATTTCAGTTGTACAGTTTTGAATCAGATGTTAGCTCAGACAAGAAAGACAAAGACTTTTATGTATCTATTTGTTTGCAAGTGGATGCATCAGAATGGAGCGGAGCAGGGACATGTCAACTTTTTTTATTTTTATCTGCTCCTGATTCACCACGATAAAGTGTTTTTTTTCTTAGCCTGGGGCGGAGCAGACTCTTCTTGGAGGACACTGGTGAGGACACCGCCCGTATTTGTGGGAATTGGGGGGCTGCTTTTAAGAGTGCAGGTTTTTAGAGGATTATTCAGAAATGCGTCAACGGATCAAATTGCCGCTTTGGAGTTGTTTTCGAACAGTCTAATACACTTGAAGCTAAAAAAGTCAATTTTTCATGGTATGGCCTCTTTAAGATCGGCACCAGAGTGATTATCGTGTCCCAATCAGTATTTTGTGGTCAACTTAAAGGACATGATTGGTGTGCCATGAGTAGGTCCTTACTGTTGGGATCTGTCATGTGGTGTTTTTGTACTGGCTAATAAAAAAGAACTTGAGATTTATCCTGCTCTTTTTTATAAGCAGCAGATCCCTTTAATTATTGTCTTTTTCTCCACATAAGGTTATGTTAACCTAACTGAAGACAAGGTGAGGACTTGATCATTTCTGAAAGTGTTTTGCTGCACTTTGAGATAATTTCCACAGATGGAGAGAAGCTCAGGTGCAGTATGTTTCATCTGGAGTGATGTGCTTGGTTTTGGCCTTTTTGGCTTTGAAGCGTTTGGCTCTGCTTGCTAACCCTTTTCAGTGCGGCATACTTCTGTAGTTTGTATGTGTGTGTGGGGAAAACACACACGCACACACTCATACATATTCCCCTGCTTGACTTCCACCCCCTTTCATAATATCTGCAGGAATGAGGGTGTTTTTGTACAAAGACAGAATAGGAGACAGCATTTATTATAACCTGCTGGAGCCCTGGGGGATCACCTCCTCATATTTCATCTTTAATGTATCTTCACTCACAGCTGCACATTTTTTGCCCGTCTGGCTGCAGCAGGAAAACTTCAGAGGAGAGGAACAACAATGGGCAAGCAGGTACGCCGGCACTCACAATCAGTCTCACCTTGGCCTTATCTGGGGCTTCCATATCTGACTGAGCTGGTTACATTAGACCGTGCTCTCACAGGATGCAGCCTGGCGTCCCCGAGGAGCAGAAGAGGAACGATGGGCTTTAGCTGGAGCGGAGAGTGTGGCAACGGGCCTTACTGGGCGACCCATTATGTGCCCTGCCATGCGGAATGGGTGGGCCCCGCTGTGTTGCTTTGCATCTACTCTCTTGTCCATGATGTGTTTCTCGCATGAACTTCTAACCTCAGGAGGGGAAGGTGAAGCCCAGAACTGTATAAAAAGAGGAGAAAAGAACACGGCTGCTTCAAAGAGATAGTCACCCTTGTGAGCAGATTTTTTTTTTTTTTTTTGGATGGTGGCAGTGGGGAGGACAAATGAAAAGCAAAGATATGTGAATGTAAAAGAAATCAAATATGTTGCACCCCGTACTAAAATCTTTAAAGTAAAACAGAAAGTCCCATACATCTTGTCACAACAAGCTACAATCAGACAGATACAATCATTTAGCTTTTTTTGAACAAAGATGGCTAAAAGGAAATTTAATTTAAAAAAATCAAACAATTATCATTTGGTTCTAAAGGTAGTCATTTCCTCATTAATCAACACCATATCATCTTTCCTTTTGGCTTTTCCCATCACCACTGTGAATCAGCTTCCTCCATCTAAACCTGTCCTCTGCATCCTCTACTCTAACACCAGCTGCCTTCACGTCTCTGTTCCTTCTCTCAAACGCACCTTCCTGTTCTCTCATTTTGACCAACAGTAGACAATTTTCCAGAGGCACCCTGTCCGTGGATTCACATACCTGGTTTGTTTTTATGTCAGATGCCCCTCCTGGCACAACCCTCTGTATTTGTCCGGGCTTTAGAGAGACACAAAAAAATCCTGCTTTGTCTGCCTCATCGCTACATTCATTAATCAACAACGATACTTCCAAAACAACAGAATTAGTCAGCTTTTGATTATTTTGATAGTTTGCTAATAACTGTATGTAAAGTATAAATCATTTATTTTTCTTTCAAAAATGTATTTAAAAATAAAACTTGATTGATTACGGAAGCAAAATGTGGGCTCAAAATGTATTGGGGAAGGGAAAAGGTAAATGATTTCAAAGGAAACCTAAAAAAAACTATGTTCTCACTCTACTCCCATTGTTTGTAATCTATCATACTTTTTTGGTCTCTGCTTTTTCAACATTTCCTTGGATCATTTGTTACAGCAATAGATAGAAAACTAAGAAAAAAAATCACATTAATTATTCTGTCAAGAAAATATTTAGACTGGACAAGAAAGAACAGATACATCCAAAAGAAAAATAGTCCTTCTTGTAGCATAAATTTGTATCTTTCAAATCTTGGTTACAACTTCACCTACTTTCCTCTTATTTCCTGCAAATTTATTTAAGTTATTTCCCACAATATGTCATTTGTTCACATTTCACTGAGGGCAATTCTATGGTTTGAAAAACAAAACTTAGACATAATTTGGCAACTTTTGATACAATTGAATTTGTTTAACCACCTAAATCTTTTGAAATCAGTTACTGTACAATGTTGACTTTTAATGCTAATGATTTAAGTTTTTTTTTTGTATGTTCAACTAGTTTGTTTTAGTCTCAACTATTACTTTATTTTATGAGACAATGGAAAAGTCTCTAATTATTTAAGTTTAATGTTGTTGTTTTTTAGTTGAATTAAAAAATAACCCATAAAAACATCACTAGCACTGCATTAGCATTAGCATCAGTGATGCAGCATGACATTCTTGTCAACATTTCTCAAATCAATGTTGTTAAAGTACAGCATTAAAACATTTAAACATGAGTAAAATACTAAAATCATGAAATTCCAGCAGTTTATATCTCATTGATGGGTTGGGGTCTCTGTGTCAATGGTTACTTGTGATTCATAGAGCTTTTTGTAATATAAAAAGATGATGAAAGAAATTCCAAAGTCAGAGGCAGACCAAACCACCTGGAAAAAAATTCTGAGTTACAACACTGCTCCTTTTAAAGCATTATCACCTGAAGCGAGCCAAAACATTAACCTCTAAGACATTCTACAACCTTTTCTTGATTCACACTTTTTCCAAGTCAATGAACAGTCCGATGTGTGCTCACACTGTAGTGAACCGCAGCAAAATTCATTTGAAAGCAAACTAGGAGCCCCGTTTTTCAGGCAGACCAGAGTTCAGTTCAGATTTCATACTCGCCTGAACAGAATGAAGTACTCCAGGAAACAAACTGTGGTGTGTAAGCCTCGGTGAGCTTCCTTTTCTGTGCACTCGTGTTTTTCCTCCTGACCTGCAATAAACTTTCCATCACATTTTTAATAGTTACAAGTGGACCATCAAGGGGTTTGGCAGACATTTTACTAGTTGCAATGAGAATTCTGCAATGTTTATCAGAGTTAAACTCTAAGAGACACAATGTAGAATAAAAATCAAATTAATTTAATTCAAATTACACTCATCTTTTGATCTGTTGTGAAAGCCGTGGTCTTTATTTTATGATTATACCATTTGATTTTCTAGGACAGTTTGTTAGACATTTGGCTCTGAGTTGTGAGTGGGACTGTTGGCCTGGAGTAAGCCCACCCCCACTTCCTATTATCCATCTGTTTACATGCTCTCCTGTTAGTTTACAGCCTGTCAACCCTCACCTAACATTACTGGTGCAACAATAATGGCAAACATTATTTGGAGCTATCCATTTGTACAGTATAGAGCCACAAGACAGTTCAGATAAGAAAAACAAAGATAGATCTATCAATTTGGATGCATCAGAATGTTGATTTTATTTAACATGCACAAACTTTTCTAAAGAGCTTTTTTTTTTTTTCATTTGCTTCTGATTCTCAACAATTTGTGTAAATAAATGATTAGAAAAAGAAAATTTTAATCACTATTTTCTTAAGTCATCTATCTTGAAAAAAATGCAACAAAACATTAAAAACACAATTTTCTTTGGAGCAAATCCTTAAAAATCATAGCATTTTAGCTCTAGATAAGACTAATTATAGAATATGTGACCAACAAATACTTCTTGGTTGCACTATACTGGAGCATACTTTGCAGATGTTATTTTTTTTTCTTTTAACATACAGAGTTGCTGTAAAAAACTTGTAAAATGTAAGTTTTTAATTTTTTAGGAATTCTGGGTAGAGCCATTTTCCTACCATATTTTTTTGTTTAATATAAATGGATTTTCTCTATAACTTTTTTTTTTTACTATGTTTTCAAGGACCATGAGTGTGATGAAGAGGCTGAGATGTTAGGATCCATTTGCAAATGGTTTAATGGAACAGAGTAAGAGTAATACGTAGACTGCGTCAAAAAGACAGGCAATGTTCAAAAATACAGGCGAGGCATGGGTCAAATGCAGATGATCAAAAATTTGTCCTAAGAGTGAGAAAATTTAAAAAAAATCCAAAAAATGTTTTGTTTTGTTTTTTTTTTTAAATGAAATTTAGCTTACCACAGATTTCATTGTCATTTAATGTAATTTCTAAATCACCGGTTAATTGTAGCCCATTAGTTCACATAGGTGTGTGTCTGAATTTCCTGTTTGAAATTAAAACAGTAATTTGCATTCCATCTTCCCACAGAGAGACGTATAGTTGCTGTTAAGGTGATGCTGGATAAAATAATGTGAATTTCCACCTTGGTGGATCATAAATAACAGCTATAGTTTAATAAGACCTCAGTTGAAATACAGTTTTTACATTGTTGACATATCAGGAAATCAGCTTGAATATGGATGTTTTTAATGAAATTGTATTATTTTATTTTGTTTAAAATATATATATTTTTTAGATTAATAAAAGTGATGTGCAAATAAGTATAACCTGTTTGCATTATAAGCAAGCTTTTCTCATCCTCTTGGAACGATTCTAGAACAACTGCAGTCCTGAGTGATGTCAGGAGAGATGAACAGACCCTCCACATCTCTGCTGCATTAAGACAATAGTTCTGCGACTCAAAGTCTGAAACGCAGACATGGGAGATGAGGAGAGATTTTTACAATATCATGCTTGACTGCTGGTATTATGGAACAAATGAGCTCCTTCACACCTCTGCAATCACAGTCACTCTGATGCGCAATTAAAGCCGAATGAGATCTGCAATCTTCACAAAAATTGAAGCAGGTAAACTTGAGCTTCTCTCATTTGATGCTCAGCCATGTGTGATGCAAATTTCTGTCTCAACATGTGGTCCGCCGTGGTTTTGGAGATTTAGTTGAAGGTAAATATGCAAACGAAGTTTGTGAGAATAAAAGCACTTGCCAAAAGAAATGGAAGAAAAAAAAAAAACTCTTTCGCTACAGCAAAAGAAATTGTGCTTTGAGTTAAGAGAACTCATGCAAATCCATGTGAAGGGGTTCATTTCATTTAGAGATTATGGTTCATAAAAAGTTCAAATGAAAGTTGCATGCTTTTTATTTGTGTCTTGAGTTTTTTATGCATCCTTTTTTGAATATTGAAGATTACTTAGTTGCCACAAAGCTGTTGGGATGAACGTTGCTCCAGAGTGATTGAACTCTAACATTTTTTTTTCCTCTGCTGAGTTATGTTTGGCTGCCTGCAAAAAATAAATCAAAACTACATTCTCACCAAATGTGATATGCATGACAGGGATGTCCAGTCTCGAAGTGAAGTTCATGTACAGATCTGAGGTTCTAGAGTTAGTTTGGCACTGAGCAAATTTGTGTCACATTAACCAAGGAGGTGCCTCCGCTTTGGCCTATGACACGTTGTCCTGAGCCATTTAATGGAACTCTTGTCTGTTTCTCCTGTGAGCATGTGCAGCAGTTTCAAGTCCAACCTGAGATTTGTGATGAAAGTACGGTCTGGAAGTTGGGTCAAACCTGCTACTTTTACAGTTGTTTTTTTGACAGGTATCTTTCATGGTGCCCCTACTGTAGCCCAAGTAGGTCACAGTTACACAATTAACTGAACAATTTTACAATTACAACAACACAAAGGTGCAAGAAATGTTAAACTACTACAAAAGTGAGTGGTAAGCAGCCGGTATCAGACATGACTTCATTGGGAGCAAGAAACTTTGAGCGCCAAAAGGTCAAACATCGAAAGATATTGAGAAACAACCTGAGAATTAAGTCATTTACTGATGATAAATGATCCTGTTTTTTTATATTTATCTATATATCTATATATATATATATATATATTAGCAACTACACAACTGTGATATGCTTAGAAGCAGTAATTGCACGTCTGACATTGCATAGACACCATAAAAGGACTAGAAGCCCTACTATTTGACTTTAATTGCAAGGCCACGAAGAGGTTTACTGGTCCAGTACCCCAATGTGAAGTACACCGGTACCCTAACCCAGTACCAGTACCCTGACCTTAACCCAGTACTGGTTCGCGCATCTGGTCAGGGTTCCGGTGCAGGTGCGTTACGCGTCACGGTTCTGGTTTACAGCTTGGAGGTTGGGGACCCATGATTTAATGATAACAATCAGTACATTGAAAAATGACGACTTGGGGACACCCAAAACGTTAAAAAGTGAGGCAGAGGGGTCTTTAACCAAATGTTAATGTATGACTACTTGGAGATGGGAATGTGTTGGTTTTCACTATACTGTCATGATCAGAATGAAGTGCACTTGGAAAACTTGGATATACTCCACCTTGATTCCAACATCCCATAAAAGCCAAATATCTCAAACCTTCAATGTAAATGCACCATTAAGAATTTGTGGAATGGCTAGTTCTATTCTTTTAACCATTTTTTTATACCACTGCATAAATAAAATGCTAGTCAATACCCAATTTGTTCTAAAATTGTAATTTAATGGTTCATTTTAGGCCTTTATTTTTCAGTTTTGAATTGTCTGTATTTTTGGAAAGTAAAAAAAAAAAATCCCACCTGTATAAGTTTGGAAAAGTATAACAATATTGCAATCCATGCAATACTTTTTTAGAATGGAACGCTTAAAAAGGAGATAAACTGGAAATGTGAGCAAAAAAGAAAGAAATATTCCTTGTCAATGAAATGGTTAGTTATTCATTCCCTGAATTTCATTCTATTTGTGTTCCAGATTTAGTAGAATAGAACTGTGAGTTCCCAGCATCTTCACAAACTCTGAGCCAGCTTGAAGGACAGGCGCCAGGAACCTGGAGTTCCTGGTAGGGATGGTAAGCAGCATGACTTTGAAAAATTTCCGACAAAGTGGATTCCCATCACTTCTTCAGTGACAGTATACAGAGAAGGACCACATCCCCTTGAAAATCAGAGCGAAAATCGAACCGCCTATCCTTCAATCATTGGCCGACCTGCTCTACCACCTGAGCCACCGTCGCCCCAAAAGTCCCAACCAGTTGAAAATCAACCATGAAAGAGAAATGAATAATTGTGCTTTATGCCCAGCTGTTATCATGTTCTTCATCACACATGTTGATGAAGAATGCCCATTTGGCGTGTTCTTGGATGCACCACACATGTCCTGTGTGAATGTAGCATAACATGTTTATATGCTAGTTGATCAAGTTACTGAAACAAATGGGAGTGAATGACAGAATTCAATGCACAAAAACTTAACTAAAGATTTAGGAAACTCTTCATTTAAAAAAGACATCTGTCTACTCAAATGAAACTAACGATTTCTGACTCTAAGCAAATAATTTTTAAATGCTTTGCTTTAACCAAAAAAAAAAGGTCTTTAAAGCTTCTTCACATGCACAGCCTCAAGCCTGCACAGAGAGCTGTAATTATGAGGGAACAGTCACCGGGGTCATTGGCGCCAAAAGCCAACTGATGCCAAGCGGATTGTTGCCCGCACGGTTTGACCTCAACAAAAAGCTATTACAGTACAAATTGTGGAACACCTGTAATACTGATGTGAAGCTGTTTAAAATCATGGTTTGTCGAGGGCTGACGTGTGGCTGCAAATAACCCCGTCCACCACCGGCCACATTGTCTTGACAGCTGCATCGGTGGAGAATGGTGCACACACCTGTTTAATCGTGTTGTTTTCATCACGTGGAGATAGCTACATGTCTGTCACTGTGCAAAATAAAATGTGTTTGACCCAAATTTGCTTATAATCACACTGAAACAGATAAGGATCTTTATTTGTGTTTGAATATATATATATTTTTTTTAAAAGTCACCATTCTGAATGCGTAGCAAAAACTACTTACAATTTAATTGTTCTGATGATGGAAATGTAAAGAAAATTTAAATCTAAATTGCATTTCTGAGTATTTTAAATTTTGATGAATCAATTAAATGAAGCTTTATTTGTCATATGCAGCATCAACGCTGGTCAATATAACAATGAAATGCCTGGGATGAGAAGCCAGTGAAACTAATTCCTTAATCAGAAGCAGATGTAAAAATGCAGTTTAAATTAAAGCATTTTTGTGACATAAAAATATACTGGGTGGGACACAAGTTCCCTGCTCTGCTCCATTCTGATACATCCACTAATAGACGACTAGATCCATATACAGCCTCGTTTTCTTTGTCCAAGGTGGACTCTCTGGCTAAAAACTGTACTGCTGGATAGCTCCAGTACAGAGAGTGTAAACAAAGGGATGATGGGAAGTAGAAACAGGATTGCTCTGTGCTACAAGTCCCACCCACAACACAGATGCAAATTTCTAATGAACTCCTTTCGCTCTGCAGAAACTATGTCCTTTCAAATGACACAGATTCTAAACATGCTGACTAAAAATTGCAAAATTATAATTAAGACTATTTGGGACGTTTTACAATAGATCTTAAGATGATTTGAGTGGGACTTTAAACTGCACACGTTGTAATTTTCATGAAAAATTAAAAAAATTCAACTGGATTTACATTTCTAAATGAAATGTTACAACACCCCTCCATAACAACATATTTTTTAAAACCATAAGAAAAAAACAATTTTTCCTTTAAAAAAAAAAAAAGTGGTAAATATAGTATAATACAGACCAAGTGGACAACCGAACACATTTTTTTTCTATTACACTAGTGTCATGGGTTCTTAAGGGTTAAAATCAATATTTTATAATCTCTAAAAAAAAAAAAAAAAAAAAAAAACAGCAGTGAAAGCATTTTAAACTTTAAAAAGCCTAGATACATTTTCCTATGAGCATAGCAACTGCTGTTGGGCACCTTTATTGATTATATCACTGATTTATTTTGTATTCCCCCGAAACGGGAGGCAATTACTGTGTAAAGCAAATCCAGCTGCATGCCTTTGACTTGTAAATGCTTCAGCTCAACATGCAGTCAAGGCTGCAAGGCCCGTGTTGGAGATTTCCCCATAGACTCCTGTTTCAGGTTTCCTCCATTCCACACCTAGATGGCTTCCCAGAGGGGAAAAATCCTGGTGGGAGCCCACAGGGAAAATGAGAATGTGAACTACAAACATGATGCAACATAAAAGCAAGATACAATATTCTTTTTTGTTGTCATATTCTGCTTATTAGGGACTAGATCCATAGAAGTCTGACATTCTTTGGCATTTCAATAGCTTAAAAAGCCAAACGCAGTGAAACAAACGAAAAATGTTTGACAATAAAAATAAAGCTGCCTCAGACAATAGATCTTGATCACAATGAAAACTAATCACTATTGTCTGTTTTCTACATATGTTTTAAAAATTCTGGATTTTCTTAAAAATTCAACAGCAGCACGATCATTAAGATATGATTTGCTCTGGTTTACATGTGAGAAAAGTAATGTTGAACTCTTGTCTGGTTTTCAATGAAAAATAAATAGTTAAGAAACATAAATGTCACTTTTAAAAAAAAAAAAAAAAAAAAAAACCGTGTCTCTTAATATGGTGATTTAGGGACGTTCAGATTGGGAATTAAAGCAGTAATACAGCTAGGAATTGACAAATGCCTGTAGTTCATTGGTGATAAAACACAATTTTTGTTTTTTTAATATTACAATAATAAAATGATGCACTTCTATAAAGAAGAATTATGTGAAAGTTCGTAACATGCCATGATCCAAAAGGTTTCAGTGACATCCAACAAAAAAATAAGAGGCTCAAACCTCTTGGGGAACATGCCAGTGACCTAAGTATCAAAAGACCACACCTTTGCTTTAGTCGTTTTTGATAGTAAATATAAAATGAAATGATAAAGTTGATTAAAAAAATAAAATAAACAAAAAAAAAAAATCACTAAGTTTGCTTGACAGCTGTAGGTTGCTAAGCAAACTGACTCGTTTCTTGTTACCAATTTAGTTTCTTCAAACAAGAGGTTTGTCAGGGCAGACACATTCTGTTGCATCTGCGAGACATACTAGAAAAAGCATCACATGCTGCTGCGTTAAAAAAAAATCTGACATTGAGTTGTTCTGTTTTTTTTTTTTTTTATTTCTCACCTTGCCGCAGAAACTGAACTCTTGACTCTACAAAATTAGAATTAAGCAGACATAACGTCTTTAGGAAGGGGAGAATAGGCAAATGTCAGCTATTTTTATGTTCTGTGTCTCCTACGTGGCACATGCTGGCTGCTGCCGTGAAAGCTCTATTGTAGTTTCAAAAAAACGTATCTTAAAAACAAACCGATGAGACATGGAAATTCATTAAATTGTGGTCAGATTAATTCATGGTCAATAAAACAACTTTCAACGAGATCCACATTGTTTCTACCGATGTGTCTTATAGCGTGCGTACATGTAGCGTCTCCAGTAACCGTCATGCAGGATTCCTCCATGGTAACAAATCAGCAGAGAAAAGTGTTGAATCTGGCCTTCATACAGACACTCAAAAACCATCAGCAAAAAGTTTGTAAAAAGGGAAACGTTCTGACAAGATTTTGTAGACAACGCATCCATCTTTAGTCACGTGGTTTTGTTTATGAAGTTTGCTCACGCTGAGAAGGCAGGCTAAAGGATGACGTCGTGAAATGGGCGGGACCGACAAGGAGCAAAGATGGAGGCTCAGAAATGGAGTCGTTTTACTTCCGAGTATTAAAATGGGCCAGAAAAATGACTCATAATTCATAAATAATTTGTTTTCAGTGCTCCCAATGTAATAAACGTCATGCACGTTCATTTTAGTGAACCAAATGCAATGCATGCGTGCAAGTAACTTGCTCCACTATACTATATTTTTCGCACTTTAATTCGCATTCTGAGTATAAGTCGTAACAACCAAAAAAGTGCATAGTAAAAAATGAAATGCACACTGTGGAAGCAACTGTCCTCCGCTTTGCTTCAGACATTTCCTTTCATGAAGTACGTTAATTTCTAAAAATGCACACTGAAAGGAATTATCCTGCTTATACCATGGTCACTTATAAAATACATGAATATTCAATTGATTTTTAGTACTTTATTCTAATCTTTAATATAAATTATTTCAGAAACAGAAATTTAGTACCATTTTTTCCTTTTTTCATCAAACATTTGTCCATATGATCAAACACACACAAGGATATATACTCAAAGATGTACATGTATGCAACAATAACACCTTTACCATTCAAATCATTCCCCTGGGACCTCAACAAACAATGTCTGTCATCATCACCAATAATAATGTGCTATGAAAAAAACATTCATGTGTATCTATGCAAATCTTTCCAACCACTGTAGTTTATTCTTGAACTCCCATTTAGCATGTTTTTGAACATGCGTCACACGCCCACTGTGTCACAAAACTACAGTAAATGTCTGAGACTGTTAGAACTTTCATTCGAGATAACATTTTTTATAGAGGGATTTAGAAGTTCTTTAGGTATAAAATAAATGTACCACTTTCAAGAAACCAATCCCCATTGATATTTCAATGCACTAGCATGATGGCTCATGATCATGTTAGCAGCCACACAGATAAAATCCACTAAATATTTCTTCAGAATTTTGTCCCGCTGAAACGTTCATCATTCAGAAACCCGTTTTATTTTTCCGCAACACAGTGGGGAACAAATGACAGCAAAAGGGGAAAGAAAAATGGAGAACAGTAGTCTAAATTTAATTAGCATTCCTTACTGATGCAACACCAGGGTTGTCAATTTCTTCACTACTTACAACAGTGACATATATTACAACCATAAAGCACTTTACCATATTGTAAAGGTGTTTGAGTCTCCAGTTCTAAAACTGAGTGTCCTTTTAGTTTTCTTTTTAGTTGCTAGGGAATAGGGATGGACTTCGAAAAATAACAATGGTATTAAATTGTTTGTTAGCATGACAGAGTTTAGTTCCAAGCTAATTCAGAAGGCTTCTCCTCAGTGGATTTTGAATCTGCTGTCATGTTGCATTTTGCAGAAGTCAAACAGAAGAATTTGCCAGATAAAAAAGCAGATATTGATGTTGACTGTTCGACCTGGCAACCACACAGTTTTTTGCCTTCTCCTGCTGTGAGCAGACCCATTTGTGCAAATGCCAGCGTGCTCTGAAGAAAACATTTTGTCTACAAAGTGAAACAGAAAACAAGCTCACATGCATGTTACTTCAAAGATGAAAATTTCACTTTGAGGTCATTCCAAAAGATTTTTTATGGTTTTTACCACATTAAAAATATGTAAGAGGGTTTGAAGGAAAAGTTTAAAAAAAAAAATAAAGGTTGGGATTGAACTCTTGAGATCAAAGTAGATCCAAAAATGCCAGCCAACACCATTGAGCTGGGTGACCATTGGTCAACCAACAAAACATCTTAAAGATGGGTAGTAACAAGCACTTACATTTAACTTTATGTATATTTTCTACTAAAGAGAAGTTTTACTAAATTAATAAATCAGCTTCAGTGAGAAAACACTAATCTGATGATGTCACATTGACCTGAGCTTGTTTTATTCCTTCTTTTTTTGCCTCATAATTTCTCCTCCACATGAAGGACAGCTTTATTCCTACCTGAAAACAGTGAGCAATGAATTACATTAAAGAATTTATTGGTGCAATCCTCCACTCTGAGCCAGAAACAGGCAACTGTGGAGAGAAATGGCTCCTGGTAATAAAACTCCCACAGAATTGAACCAAGTAAAGGCGTCCATCTGGAGTGATGTTTTGGGTCATCTTTGGGTCAGAGGAAGTTGGTGTGTAAGTCAAATCCTCAACAGAGATGAGGAAACTTCTAAAAGCTGCCTTGAATTATCCGCATTTTCCAATTGAGTCCGAAATGATTCACCTGATCAAATTGGGACATCCCGACTAAAAACAAGTTTGCATTCTTTTTTAAAACAAGTGAAAAAAAAAAAAAAGGAAATCTGCATTTTTCACAGATGAAAAGTAATAATTGCAGCTGTAGAGGCCACTCAAAGGGTCCTCAGGTTTTCTTCCATGCTGTCAGAAGTAGGAAGGATTAGAGCGTGAAGAAAACATCCAATTAAAGCAGGATATGTGCATTTCTGCTGGAACCGTCTCCTGCTGGGTGAACACACTGTAACACTCTCTGCAACATTGATCGGGCTCTGTGAAGCTGTACAGTCAGTTCCTGCTGACCCCTCTGAGCTACCAGCTGACACTTCCCTGGAACCGCTCTAATTACTCAGTCTCCATTTGACCCCAATCTGCAAATCAGAACCAGGAGGATTGATTAGGTACTTTGCAGCTACACGCACACACACACACACATGCTGGCTCAGGTGGTGTTTATGTTGGGCTATTAGCTTGGATTGACCAGGGAGGAGGCAGAAATCAAAGAACAGGCTGTGTTTACATTTCAGTGGATAAAGCAGACAATTCTGCGTTTTCTGGGATCGGCGCGTCGTGCGGTTTCAGCTCGATGATCGTAAATCAGGTTCATCTTTATCTAACTGTTAGCAATTAAGGCGAACATGCAGACGCCGTCCAGGCTGAGTATGGAAATGATGAATATGTAGCAAAGATTTTCAGTCTTTGAGGGAAGACAAGTTAGAAATACAAAAGAGGGATATGTAATGAGCTCAACCAATCATTGCATCTTTTATCAATAATAAAAAGACTCCAGCTTCAAATGCTTCTAGAGAAGTAGAGCTTTCATTGTTTCCACAGTGGAAGAAATGGATTTAAAAAAAAAAAAAAAAAAAAAAAAGACACCCCTGTTCTATTTAGGGGGACATGCTGCCATCTTGTGGCAAGAATCAAACTTATGATAGTACAAATTAAAAGAAAAAAAATGTTTTCAAGTTGAAGATTTGAATTCTAATGATCAAAATAATAACAGTTGTCAGTGATTTATGTTTTATATAAAAGTTAAAATCAAGTTACAGAGAAATATTCAGATGCCTTTGCATCCATATAGTTTGACACAGTAATATTCTAATATAAAATCAGACAGTTTAAGAAAGTTTAATTTAGCTTTTTTTAAAAAATTTGTCAAGTATTAACAATCATATTTTTGTTTTGCGTTGCAAATAATGCATTTATTTCATTTGTGACTGCATAACAAAAAGTGAAATGATCTTTTGTTCTATATCCTGAAATTGATTTTAGCAGCTATGATTTGATGTTGTGAAGATTTGTGTTTGTCTTTTAGAAGAAAACATCTGGATTGCCGAGCATCTCACATCAATATTTAATAAATGACTGCAAACATTTTGGCTGCTTTTAATAAAATGAGGCATCTATTTACTGATCTAAAGGATTCAGTGTGTCGATATTATTTGAAGTTTATCATTATTGTTTATTATTATTATTTGAAGTTCCATATTTTCATTCATAAAGGTGACAATGCACTTTAAAACCCCCACATTCCATGTTCAGTCACAAAATAGAAGAGATCTTACGGGTGTATTCAGACTGGACATTTTTGGTTCACTTAAAGTGAACCAGAGTTTGGTTCCCCTGATAATCCAGAACAAACTTTCAGTCTGAATACACAGAGGTTAACTCTGGTCTGGGACCAGGAACCAGTCTCTGACCCATCTTCTGAGGTGGTTGTGGGGTGTTTTTCCATTCAGATGGACCAAAATAGCCACCTGAGATGGGCATTATGGGATAGAAACAGAGAAACAGAGCAACAATGCAACAGCAAGGCCCAATCAGAATTCTTCCCTTCTCCCACAGCCCATGTCCCTTCCCCTTCATTTGGCCCTCCAAACAGAAAGTCATGAAAAAATTACTACTGTATTGTAGATGAAAAAAGTAAATAAAAAATATTTTCTCTGTTTAAAATCAAATTAGTAAACAGAGAGAAGTAGTTGATGAATTGTATAACTTGCTTTTTTTTTTTTTATTTCTGTTGTGTTTAGACAAACCAATACGCTAAATTTATTATTATTATTATTTATTTATATTATTATGCTTTAAGATAACTTGTGTTTAAAAACAATATTTCCACCAATTCGCTAATTGTATCTCTATGAATTAAAAGAATAGTTCAAAAATTTAGATATTGAAACTTGAGACAAAAAAAAATGTATACAGTTGCAATATTTCCTGAATAAACCTTAAATTAGATTTTCAAATGATCAAAAAGTTTTCTTTTCCTTTTTGTTAAGAATTTGAAAAAAAATTAACTTATAAAATCACTGGTTAGTTGCATGTCAAATTCAGTCAGCTGTTAATGTTCAGAGTGATACAAGTACGCACCTTTATTTTCCTTTTCTTTTTTCGTCCAGTTAACTTTAGATGACGGCTGCCAAATGCTGGTCTTTAGGATCTACCACGCTGGCTGCTTTCCAGTCCTTCCTGCCTGCTGTTGTTGATCTGACTCAAGTGTTTCCTCGTTTTAATTGACTGAACACCTGATCCAGGTAATCAGCAGCGAACAGAGCAAGAACAGCTGGAGAACAGGCAGGGGGACTGATTTCCATAATCAGGAATGGGCAGTCCCTGCTTAAAATCATGCCAGGAAATAAAAAAAAAAATAGGACTCCCTGGTTGCCATTTTTGTTCTTTAAATCTTTATAAATCAGGATAATTTCTGTTTTATTTTGATCATGTTTTAATCATATCTAAAATAAAAGTTAAAATTAATTTAATACAACAGTTAATGAAAACAAGGGAAGCCCGGATTCAACATCAAATGTAACAGGTGTGTCAAATAATTAGAAAGAGAGAAAAAGCAGATGCCTGGATTTCTCTATTCCATCCAAAAAGTCTCCTGCAGAGCGAGTCCCGTTGATTCACGCTAGTCTTTTCAGCTTCTCGCCGTCCTTGTATTTTCCTTGCCGTTTCCCTGCTGTTCACAGTCAGAGGCACGTCTGCACACGGAGCTTTGCATCAAGCTTACCTCTGCAGGAAACCGGGCTCAGACGTCCAACAGCTCAGCAAAGGACTAACCTGTGTGGGAGTCAGTGTGACAGAGCAAGATGATTTGAGAAAACACAGAACACCAGAGTCTGACTTGTGTGAATAACACATTTTATAAGAAAGAAACAAATCAATGGTTAAAACTTTTGTGCAAATCTAAGATTTTATAGAGATTATTAAACTATTCCTGAAAACAAACACTAGAGGACAGTGTTGCCATAACCTTGATTAAAATCCTTCTTTTTTTAAATAAAGTCTAAATTTATAGTTATTGTTAATGATTTTTAAAATAAAGATGATATAGAAAAGCTGGAATATTTTAAATAATTTTTTTTAATGTGTTTTGACTATGGTTTATAACGCTCAACAAAAATCAAAATAAAAATACAATAAGACATACTCCTTTGCTTGTTATCTTCTTTCCTAATACTGAATTCTAATTGAT
Source organism: Oryzias javanicus (assembly GCA_003999625.1). Classification (NCBI taxonomy): domain Eukaryota; kingdom Metazoa; phylum Chordata; class Actinopteri; order Beloniformes; family Adrianichthyidae; genus Oryzias; species Oryzias javanicus. The sequence goes on from CM012440.1 coordinate 20,225,898, forward strand.
TTCAGTCATTTAAAAACGCACAAAAAAGAAAAAAATAAATGAAACACTTTTTAATATATGCCCCGTAACATGTAAAAAAACATTGGTGCCTATTCTCTAAAACATTAAAGGGTTAAATATTTTTCTCCATGCACAGTCATTGTGTCACATGAAGTTGTCTTCTTCTTCCTTTTTTCCACTTTATGAGCAATTGATGTAATGATTAACTGCAATTTTCCATGTTTCTTTAGTGATTTATTGACTATTGTGACAACAAAAAGGAACTATTCCTGCCCATTCCCGAATATACTGTCATCCTTTTTTTCAAATGTTTACCATTTTTTTGCTTAATGGGATCAACTCACCTCAAAAAGTTTCTAAAAAAACAAAAAAAGATCTTATTCTAAATCTCCCAAAGAGCTTTTTGGCTTCCTGCTGATGATCCACAACTCATTTAACAATAAAAAAAGAAGAAAAAAAGTTTTTAAAAAAATAAGATGGAGAGATTTTGAAAGTAAAAAATCAATTTTCTTCATGATGATGTTCAGAGTTACTCAATCATTTCCTAGAAATGTCATTAAGGGAGAAACACTGTCTTCCTAGAAAAAGGCGAAAAAAATGACCTCAAGAAATTCAAAATAGATTCTCAGCAGGAGCGATTGAAACCCCATGATTTCTTTCTGATTATTCATCATGTTCATCAGTAAACAATTTGCTGCAAATCAGGTCAACTGAATATAATATATGGAGAGGAGTAAAGCCACTTTGGATGCACGCTCACGTCTGAGCTGAAGTTTTTTAATTTAGCAAATGAACTGAGGACTCTGCATGGAGAGGAGATGCTGTGGCCAGGCAAAAGCTGATGAAATTCATGTTTGCTGTTATTAAGATCTGAGAGAATTGCATCCTAAACATGAAAACCTTTTATTAACAAAGCAATCTCTGAGCATGAATGCATGTAGGTGCATATGAATGCATTTAGTGTTTGGATGAGTCAGTCTTGATATTAGATTTCATTTTTTATTGCTGAATAAAAAAGTGGGTCAAGATGTCCACTAACACTGTGTTTGGTGTTGAGCTTGAATAAGATGTACTTGAGGATCTTCTCAATTTAACCGATATGTCATTTGAAAAAACAAAGCCCACTCATGGCTGAGGTCACTGCGTAGGTTGAAAAACAGCAAGGCCCCTGGAATGGTGTAGTTAAGAAGGGCAGAAACAATTTTTTCTCCTATTATTTCCCTTTCATTCATATATACTTATCGTTATAAGTTGTATGTCTAATTTGTGCTAAATAAATGAATAAATAAAACTTTCATAAAATCTTTTCTTTTTGTTTTTTTTATGGAGATAAACAGTAATAAAGGAAGGAAGAGGTCAATAGTGAGTCTACCTTGGGTTGACATATTTCAGCCGAATATTAACAAATTTAGTGTAGAAACGCTAGATTAGAAAACTGGTGTGGTACCACCTCTCTTTTAAATAGAACCAGAGGGTCTGTTACGGTCACTTTGATAATAGTCAACCAACCAACTAGGGCAAGGTTGATAAAATTGACGAATCGATCTGAATTGATCCAAGCTTAATTTATCAATAATTGATTGCTCTAACGCACAAAGCTAAAGTCTGTTAGCTTGATGCTAACGTATAACGATTTCCCATAGGACAGCTAATGGTAACCCTTGGTCGACCTGAGCATACATTGCTGACTAAATTAATAGCTTTACAAACTCACATGAATTTTCCAAACTCTTACAAAGAAATATTTTTTAAGTAACCTTTTGTGGTCTAAAGCACCTTTTTTTGCTCATAAGGTTAGGAACAAGGTTTAATGATCGCCACCAATAGGGGCCAAACTGAAACGCCTGCCAGGAAAGGCAGAACAAATGCTGGAGTTTCTTTGTTTCTTGTTGGAGTTTCTTTGTTTCAGAATCCATGAGACACTGGATGGTATTTACAACTTACACTAAACATTTTTTACAGTAAGTGAACTGTATCAGATTAATGGGAATATTGTCAAAACATATACTAATTTTTGTGCATACTTCTCACAAAAATTAAAGGAACACTTTTTTTTATCGGCCCTGGCATATATTGAATTAAACCTGTCTGATAATGTTCTTGTTGGTTAAGCAGCTGAGGGCCTCGTTAATCAATTTCAGCTGTATTGGTGTTCATGGAATTAACAACAGGTGCACTTCAGTGGCAACAATTAGAAAACCTTCCAAACAGGACTGGTGTTACATGTGGAGGTCATTTCAAGTTTCTCCCTCTTGATCTTTTTTGGCTGGTTTTCCACTGATTTTGGCTTGTGTAATTCTCTCTACTGGCAGTATGAGGAGATTCCTTAACCCTACAGAAGTTGCACAGGTTGTCCAACTTCTCCAGGATGGCACATCCACACGTGCTGCAGCAAGAAGGTTTAATCTGTCTCCCAGCACAATCTCCAGAACATGGAGGAGATTTCAGGAGACTGGTGGTTATTCTGGGAGAGCTGGACAGGGCCGTAGATGGTCCTCAACCCCTCAGCAGGACCGATACCTGCTCCTTTGTGCAAGGCGGAACAGGCTGAGCACTGCTCGTGCCCTACAGAATGACCTCCAGAGGGCCACTGGTGTGAATGTCTCTAACCAAACAATCAGGAACAGACTTCATGAAGGTGGCCTGAGGGCCCCACGTCCTGAAGTGGGCCCTGTGCTCACTGCCCAGCACCGTGGAGCTCCACTGGCATTTGCTCAAGAACACCAGAATTGGCAACTCCGCCACTGGTGCCCTGTACTTTCACAGACGAGAGCAGGTTCACCCTGAGCACCTGTGATAGACGTGAAAGAGTCTGGAGAGGACAAGGAGAACGTTATGCTGCCTGCAATGTGGTTTAACATGACAGGTTTGATGGTGGGTCAGTGATGGTCTGGGGAGGCATATCCATGGAGGGACACACAGACCTCTACTGAAATGGTGCTCTGACTGCCATAAGGTATCCAGATGAAATCCTTGAACCCATTGTCAGACCCTACACTGGTGCAGTAGGTCCTGGTTTCCTCCTAATGCACGACAATGTCCGGCCTCACGTGGTAAGAGTATGCAGGCAGTACCTGGAGGATGAAGGAATTGAAACAATTGAATGGCCTTCACGATCACCTGACTTAAACCTAATAGGGATGGGACATTATGTTTTGGTCCATTAGGCGCCGCCAGGTTGCTCATCAGACTGTACAACAGCTCAGGGATGCCCTCACACAGATCTGGGAGGAAATGTCATAAGACACTATTCGTCGTCTCATTAGGAGCATGCTGCGACGTTGTCAAGCATGCATACAAGCTTGTGGGGGCCACACAAAATACTGAAAAGCATTTTGACTAGCCTGCCACATCTTCATTTCACTCTGATTTTATGGTGTCTACACAAATTGAGCCCTCTGTAGGCTGAAAACTTTTATTTCCATTGAAAGACTTGGCATCCTTTTGTTCCTAAGACACTGCCCTGTCATTATTTGTATAGATATCCAACTTCGTATTGAGATCTGATGGATCTAATGTGTTGCTTTAAAGTGCTCCTTTTAAAGTGCTCATTTTTGTACATGTGTAAACATATATATATAGAGAGAGGGGGGGGGATTAAACTGTGTACACTCAAAATTGAATTGAATCTAATTTGAATAAAGTGGAGGTTGAAGTGACCTTTTCCAAAAAAAAATAAATAAAAAGATCTATTTAAAGTCCCCCTCCAACAAAAATCTGTTTTAACATGTATGCGTGACTTTTGTCTTATGAAAGAGAACAAATGTAATAAGAAATCATTTTGTTTCTGCATTTCCGAACATTTCTTCTTTTAAATCACTGTAAACTGTCGCAGAAATGCTCCCTTGAATTCATGAACTGTTAATGCTTCACAAGAGCATCTGCACATGCCCAGACCTCATCGGGCCCGGCTAGCGTGTTCAGGCGCCGGAGAAGAGAAGATGGTGTCTTCCCATTGACTGCAGTCAAATGAGCCGCAGAAAAACTCCACGAGACTCCACAGACCTTTTTGATGTGGCCACAGCGGCTCATTTGACCGCAGCTGTAAAGGATTGTAAATCAGATAAAGTTCAGTCCATGAAGCTCTTCACTTCCTCATCCGAGCTAACATGCAGCTCAAGACAAAACTGCTGTAGCAGTGGTGATTATTTACGCTAGGGAGATACAGAGCTACCATAATCAGACAGGGGAGGGGCTGGGGGGTGTTGCCTGTGAAGGAGCATATAGAAAGACTTTTTTGATCCTTTAATATATATCTATTAATTATCTATTAAATGATAAAAAAGGCTTGCCATGGAACAAGTCCGCTCAGCTTCAAAAACAATGCCCCCTCAGAGGATATTATGCAGGCTAAGATTTCATATCAACATGGAAATTTGTTTTTTAAAGACATTTAGGTTATGGGATTTTGGTTAAAAACTACATTTTTTCTTGTTTTCTTTAAATAAAAAAAAAAATCAACTGAGAGGTGAGAGCATTAGCCTCAGTTGTCACCATAGAGCCCATCCAACCTCCGCCATGTCTCTTTCAGGGTATCAGAGACACCAGAGACTGTCCTGGTTGCTGTTGTGGCGAAAGCGGATTACAACCTGGACAGGTTGCCATGCTGCAGACTGCAAAAAAGGATAAATTCAAAATAAATGAATACATAAATACATGATAATTTTTGTTTTGCAAAAAAAATTGTTTTAATATTATAGATTATGGGATAGATTTTGATTTTAAAAAAAAAAGATAAGAGTTAAAAATGGAGGGACGTGTATGTGTGAGTGAGGGGTGTAAATGTTAAAGCAGGTGTGCCCACTTTGAAAAGATCGAAGCCACTACAGCTGCAACTCATTCCATCATCAAGTCCTTTTCAGATACTTAGACTTCCTGTCAACAAACACCCTGTTACTGTAACCTCCAGGCGTCCCATTGCTGAGGCCTTTCTTATTGGAAGCACCTGTTTTGCAGTTTCTACGAACGAACTTCATCTCCCCTGAGGCCTTTTTGACTCAGTTTCAAGTAAAAATCTATCTTTTATTTTTTTTAATCATCAAATGAAAGGTGCCATCCAATATCTTTGCAGCCCGTCTCAGAGTCCTGCTGGGCCCTCATATGACGCATCAATACGAATGCTTATTTAAGGTCAAAGTTGATCTTAGATGTGACCTTTTGCAACATTAACTGCAGCTGTAGAAATCTTTTTTTAGCAGATCAGCAGGAAACAAGTCATGCTTCATAAGCTCCAACATATTTATGCAGGTAAGAGGAAAATGCCTTCTGTGAAAACTAAACTGGTGTTGTGGGGCAGAAAGAAGAGATCACTATGACACTTGGTAAATTTTTTTGTCTTTTATTAATACCGATCCTATGTTATGCTCGCAGGTTGAAATAATTAAGATTTCAATATAGTTTATTTACAAAAATTATTATTATTATTATTATTATTATTAATACATAATTGTATCATTATTCTTACTGTAGAAATATTAAAAAACAGCTTCTAAAAATAAAACATTAGATTTTGGTCTGTAAACACACTGTTTTTTTTTTTAGGATTTCTTGGAAAGACATGTGGGCGTAATGTGAATCATTTCAAGAAAACACTTAAAAGTTCTCCTAAATGGGTTTTTAATTAACTGGAACATGTTTGTATTCGTGAAGATCCAAGCTATGAACAAGGGTTTTGTTGGCCTTGGTTAATAAATAAGGCTTGATGTGCCCTTATTTTGCAAAAGTTGACAGGATCTCCAGAAGTTTAGATGTTTTTTGGAGTTTTACAGTTTTAACAGCTCAAACACACCTTATTTCTACTTTGAAATTTGCATATCTCATACAAAAACAGCTGGTTGTTTGGATCAAACAACAACCCATGTTCTGTCATATTTCCAGAAATGGGACAGACTTTGACTCGAGTCTACAAACTCAGTCCAAAGGACCTTAGACTTGATTGTTTTAGGACACTTTAGGAGGTTTAGTGACATCTCAGTCATTTTTTTTGTTGTAAAAGTGTTGGATGTATTTTAATTGTGATTATGCTTTTTTTAGCCAAAATAAAAATTTCATTTTCTAGGGTGTAGTTTATGCAGAGCAGCAAGAGTTGATCAGAAAATTGCTTCTGACTTGTGAGCAGGACTGTTGGTGCAGAGAAAAGCTGCCTTAATTTCCCATCATCCTTTTTTTAATTTTCTCCACTTTTGGCTTACAGCCCCCTCAAAACCCAAACCTAACATTACTGGTGCAACAAAAATGGCGAGCAACGTCAAAGCTTTCTGGCCGTACAGCCCAAACAAGGAAAAGGAAAACATTAATGGATCTAATTGTTTACAAGTGAATGCATCACTGTATGAAGCAGACCAGAGAACCTGTGGTCTGGCAATTATAATTTGTATCTAATCTACAAGTTTTTTCAAACTGTTTTTTTTTCCATCTGCTCCTGATTCTCACAACCATTTGAACAAATAAATGATTTAAAAATCAAATTTTTAGCTTAATTTACTGTTGCATCGTGGGAAAATGGCACAAGAACATATTAAATACACCAAAAACATAATTTTAATAGGAGTGAGTCTTAACGAACAATGTCAATTTGTTTATTTTTTATTTTCAGCTTCTGTTATGTTAATGTATAGCCTCTTTTTGCAATGTTTTTGCATTGGAAGAGACAGTGTTCTCCACATGTTTATAAATAGTTAAATAACATTTTTGTAAAATTGAGTTTGTATTTTAACTATAATTTCAAGATTTGACTCTTGACTTGAGCTGAAATACAATGACCTTTAGAGCTGACTTGGAAAAGTGAACTTTTGAGCATCTCATGAAATGTGAGTCCAATCGGCACTTCATGGTTTGTTTTTTCTTATGGTAAGCTCAAAATCAGTACTGCCATCCAGTGTTTGAAGGTCAAACTGCAGAGTAAGACATCTTGCAATATGACTCAATTTTTTTTCTTTGATTTGGAGCCCTCCAACACCATTACTTTTTCTCCAGTCTGATAAAACAAGCAGCTCAAAATGAAAAAAATAAAGTCAGATTACATTAAAAGTTTGGCCTTAAACCATGTAGACCTCATTGTTTTTTGTGGATTGTGTTAGATTTTATTTATGACGGTCATCAATCTGCCTCTGTGAGGTCATTCCTGGGTGTTGAAGCATAAAACAATATTGGTTCACACAGCCTGTTGCTGAATATTCTGTAAATAAACATCATAAACGCATGTTATTACAGATCTCTGAGTCGCACGCTCACACTTTCCTCTGTGTACATATGGTTAAGAGAAAAAAGAAGTTTGTTTTTTCACATGGATTAGAGAGATTTCAGCATTTCTGAATATTTAAGCTGACTTATGGGTGAACCCACAGTCAGACTTTCTCATGGAGTGTTGATTTTCAGTGTGATAAGGTCGTTTTTCTCTGAATTGTTGTGACTAAAAACATCATTTTGGCAGTTTTTCTAACACAGCAGATCATTACATTCACATTCCTGGGAGACAAACGGGAGTAAAAATACAATGTTGTAGTTGATTTTTTGTGTAGACTTTGGTCAAAGGAATTAAACATTTTAAAGTTAAATGTTGATTTAAGGGCTGCACGGTGGTGCAGTGGTTAGCTTTCCACGTCTTGGTACCTGGTCCCAGTTGGCATATGCATTTTTTTCTTTGGTATTTAAATTATAAAGAGGCCAAAACTTTAGGCCAGAGAGGTAAATAGATCACAAAGATTTATTTTTCTATCTACTCCATATGAAATTAGGGTGTTAAATGCCTAATTTCACAAGAACCTGATCCTTATACCCAGAATATCACAATCGGAAGTAGGTAGAAGTTGTGTAGCTTTAAACTTCACATTAGTCTCACAACCAATCTGGATGTTGTGTTCAACAAATGAATGACACAAAATAAAGATAGAGAAACTGAGTCACTTTCATTGCCTGTAAACATGACATCACTGCCGCTTTGTGTTGATTTGTGAGGCTATCTTGGAAAATCTGGGTGGACCACACCTGTTTATAGTTACCGGTTTGAGCTGGTTTGAGCTGAACAAGAAGAAATATTTACATCTGAGAGTTCGTTAAAAATATTATCAACTTCTATTTTCAAAACATGAGTGTTATTGAAAAAAATTTTTTTTAAATCTTTACATTACATCTTTACATTAAACTAGTAATAAATGTTACTAGTTCACAAGGGCTAAATAAACATTTTATCCATTTAAAGAACCCATGATTAAATTGGATTTTGAACCTATCAACACTTTATATGCCTGATTATAAAGGGTAACCCAGGTTTTGTTTGTTTGCTTGTTTATTTCATTTTTAGTCATACTGGCAGAATGTTTTTAACACATTTGTCCTCTAAGAATCCCAAACCTTGCAAACAAGACTGGATCTACGGCCCAGATTGACCCGCCTGGGCAACACTTCTCATTTTGTTTCACACAGCTTACAGAAGTAAACATGTAAAACAGTGTTGTTTTATGGGATGAGACGCTTTTGTGACACTGCCAGCTCTCCTGGAGACCATCTCCATTTATTGCTGTCATGACAGTTTTAAACAGCCAAATAAAAATAAATTACAGCCATTCTAGTTCTAACACAAGGGGAATAGGAGGGAAAAGACAATAGTTTGAATGTTCACTTGTAGCTAAGATGTAAAACGCAATAGTTATAGATTTTTTATTTAAAAGCTTTTATTTATCTACTTTTTTCATTATAGAAAGCTAAATTGTAAGACAATGTTAAGTGAAAAACAATAGAGTTCAACAAGGCGCTTCACACAAAACAGTAGAACAAAAAAGATAAGCTTAAAAAATAGTTGGGATAAACATGGGAAACTTATAAAGAAAAGGAAACTTAAGACTGACCTCAATTAAATTATAGCATCAGTCGATTCAAACATGTACACAATTCTACATTCGCAAAATGTGCAAATAGGGCAGACATCTGCAACTTTCAACTCAAAATGAGCCATTCGGACCAGTTTCTTATTGAAAACATACAACTTGTCAGACTTTATCGCTCACATAATAGATAAAAGTTATTGATTAAAAAAGGAGAGAGCGATTACACAATATATAATGTAAAGCACTAATTTTTTTGTAATTAATTAATTAATCAATCACAATTAATGCGTTAGTTTGACACCCCTAATGTTAATGAATCCACAAGAATAGGAATGTCACTGTGCAGAATATTTTAGGAAAAGGGGAAAAAATGTACATGTCGAAAACAAAAAAAATTGTACATAAAAAAAATATAAAACTGAACCCAGAAAAAAAGCAGCAGCATGACCCAAATCATAGGGATAGCATTTTATTTTAGACTTAGTAAATCTTCATCGCTCAGTCGCTGACCTTCAAAATGTTTGAAATGCCAACCCGAGTAAGGGACTGCATGGAAAGATGGTGATGAAGATGAAACTGATAACGCAAGAACTTCAGCCTCCAGGAGAGTATTTCTGGTTAGTCATTCAGTGAGACAAAAGAGGAGACTTATGACACACGACGTTGCAGCATCGTGAAGGACACCCATCCTGGTCAGCCGTGCAGGCGAGGATTCTTCATCGCTGTCTTTGTTGCAGGACTGACATTTGAAAAGAGCTTTTAAATGGGAAGTTGTGCAGACTGTAGTGTTGTAAATACCAATAAATGACTCCGCCGTACAGAGAAAGAATAACATCAATTGTGAGTTTGAAAAAATGACGCATCAGCCTTGCCCGCTTTGCTCCGGGTTTGTAATGAAAGACAAAACTTCACGTAGGTTATTCAGGTGTCAGAGTAATTCATTTCCATTTCTTTAATCATGGCATACAGAAAAGACTTTTCTGAACCTTTTGAGTAAAATATTTTGAAAAGCTGCCTTTCCATCACTGCCTGTAATGCACTGAGCGCAGAGGAGGAGGGAGAGAAGAAGACATGTGTGGGCACTGATCTGGCAAGGTTGTGCGTGTGATTTTTATGTAACACTTGGTTATCTATTCAGTCTCACCAATGATCGCTGCTAGACCGCCTCCTCACCACTTCCCTGCACATCTTCCTCTGCAGACTGCAATGAGATGCAATTTATTTCTCTGCCTGTCCGAAGATGTCTGCCACGCGCTTTGTGGTGCAAACAACGAAGGTGGCGACGGGCACCTTGTCTTTCAGCATTTGCAATATTGCTATGAGCATCATGATAAACAAAATGATGTGAGATCATTTAGATTGTTGTTGACAACCGAACCATGTCAGCTGCTGCAGCGGTGATGCATGTATACGGCATAAATGCAGTTACACAATATCATCTGCAGCAAGACTCCAGATGTAGACTTTAATGACTATGAAGTAATTATCATACTATATCAGATGAAGTGTTCAAGCTTTTTTTGACATCTTTTCAAGAAAATTTGCAGCCAAAGATGAAAAGACCAAAAAAAAAATATATATTATGCAAAATGATCGTTTTAAGTGCATCCAGAAACTATTTTATTGTTCACACTTCTTAAAATTCACAGAACAAAAAAATGCCTTTTTCTTTTTTTTTTTTTTAGTATATTAAAGCATTGTAGGGGGCTGTAAAAACCCGTACCCTCAAATGACTACAAATGTTAGACCATCTCGGTGGCCCTGTGGAAGAATGTCCCCCCCTAGACATTTGAGTTTAAATCCACCACCGAGTAACTCCATAGACACACCTTGATGCATGACAACTAGTGGAACTTTCATAGATTTTTTTTACGTAAATTAAAATGTTGATAAATGACATGTATTTTGTTTCAGACATTGTATTTTATAAGGAAAAACAGGAGAATTTAAAAAAAGGATTGAAAAAAAATACAAAAATAAAAACAATATTAAGATCATACTACACACTTTTCCAAAAAAATTAATTTTTCAAGTACAGTTCAAATTTTCATTTAATGAAAACAGTGATCTGACTACAAATAAACATTAAAGTGCATGGCCACCTCAAGAGACAAAATGGGCTTCACGGTGGAGCAGTGGTTAGTCCTGGTCCAAATCCAGGCTGGGACCTTTCTAAAGCTTGAACGTTCTTCCTCTTGCGTGCGCAGATTTTCTCACTCTGTTTTCTCCCACAGTCCAAAAATATCCTTCAGAGGTTCATGGATTACTCTCAAGTATGTGTGTGGGAGGGATAGTAACAGACTGGCGACTAGTTCAGGGTGTGCCCCACCTTCAACCGACAGTAGCTGGGACAGGCTCCAGCAATCCTATAACCCCCGAAAGGATATTGAAAGTTAAGAAAATTGATTGATGGATGGAGCTGCAAACTTTTGCACAGAAAGCATGGCGCAGAGGAGATTGATTGACAAGGTTTCCAGCCAATCAGGATGCAGAACACAGTACAATGTTTAAAAAAAAAATAAATAAAGAGAGTATGAAAAAACTTTTACCAAAAAGTGAGATTGCTTAAAGATCAGCCAAAATATACCAACAGAACACTATTGACAATGAGTTTTTCACATGAATCAAATCATCCTGTCAACTTTTCCTACAGATTTACCAAGTAAGAGAGTTGTCACGCACAAACATTCTGTTTTAAATCTGGCACAGCCACTTTATGAAATGTTACCCTAAAATTGAAGTTGGTCATTTGCTAAAGTCTGGAAGTATTTGTTGAATACATTTGAAAATTAGTTTACACCATGGATTTTAGCACCAATTTGATCATGATTCCTACAATTTATAGTTCCATCGGATGACTATCAACACTATGTCTTACTGTTAAGATCAGCCTTTGGGTGTGTTATTTTTCAGTGTTTTTTTTTTTTTTGTCTCATTTGTCCACAGATTATTTATGGATGTTTTCTCTCTTTTCCTGAAATGATACCTTCTTCACTTCTTCATGTTCTTTTTTAAGCGTCCCCTTGGATAAATCTTCCTCCTTTGAGTCCTTTTAATGGTTTGCTCCATGGAAGGTTTGCACCATGCACTGAACTCAACTCCAGCTCGTCGTGGCTGTGGACCTCATCCCGCCCGCCCCCCAGTTCTATCTGGATGAACACTATTCAAATATGTAGTTGTAGAGTCAGATTAGCTAATTTGTCTTTAATAGTCACTGTGCATCGCCTGCAGGGAGAGGATCTCTCCTTCATGCAGATATCCCCAAGGTTCCTTCTTTTTCCTGGAACCAGATTTTTTTTTAAAGAATTTTCCCATACTGGGAAGGAGGGTCTAGAGAGCAGTGATAACTAGTTTTGTTTAGTCTGTTTAGTTTAGCAATCAGCTATCATTTATATTTTATGACCGACTTGCAGCTTTTGTACAATTACTGGTATGAATCCAACAAGACAATTATTTTGAGATTGAGCTATGTAAATGAAACTGAATTGAATTGAACTAACAAGATTTAGGAGTAAGCAGGCTTAAGTTAGACAATTCTACCTTTGAAGTTCGACTCCGATCATGTTTTGATTTATTGAAAAGTTTTTTTTTATTATGATGCCATTTTTAGCCAAAATCCAAGGACATAGTTTCTGCAGAGAGGCAGGAGTTCATTAGAAATTCACTTCTGAGTTGTGGATGGGACTTATTGTCATGAGGTAAGTCTGCCCCCACTTATATTATCCATCTGCTTAGAAACTCTCCCACTAGCTGAAGGCACCCCTTACATCTCCAATCTCACATAACAGTTCATCAAAAATACGTGTAAGTATTATCAGCTGTACAATTTTAAGCCAAGCGCTAGCTTGGACAAGAAAAAAAAGATGTAGATGGATCTGGTCTGAACTGCAATTTTAAGTTGAGTTTTTTTTTTTTTTTTGTGCCACAAGGACGAAAATACCAAATATCATGATTGTCAATGGACTGAGTCTTTAAAAGGTAGGTTATTTGGGATTATTTTGAGCACCCTTAGTTTGTTCAAATAAAAATATTTCAAGTTTCTACTAAGGCTATTTTTTGAGGTATTCCAATTTTTTAATCATTCCAATACATTTTGTTTAATAAATCAAAATATTGAAAAAAACATACAACTTTAAAAGTCCCAATTTTACTGTTAAAATACTTTTTAACTATGTCATAACTGTTATATTTTTATTTTATTAATACGTATTTTACCTGTTTAAATTAATTCCGTTCCCATCCTCTTCAGATTAATTAGAATATGTAATTAAAAACCAGATTTTCCTTCACATCCTCAAAGCCTCTCCATCACCCCTGCCTCTCTTTCATTCAGCCCCTCCACATTTCCATCTCCTCAAACACAGACGCAGCATCAGTGAGCTCCGCTTCTCCACCCCACAGATGTGCTCAGGGTTGTCCTTGGAGATTTCCCTGCGCAAACAAAGCTCTCCCCCACTCTCCATCTCTCTGATGATCACCCCCCCCCCCAGCTTCCATCCATCTCGACCGCACTCCCCCCCACCTCCCCTCCGATTTCACACCAATGAGAGTGCCGCGTGTATAGCTCCCACTCACTGGCATCAGACACACGAGATATCTTCAGTCCTGAGCTGTACAATTTCATACAAATACACAGCATTGGCTAGACGGAGGCTGCGTCTGGCTTTAGCAAAGCACACTTTGGGGATAGGCAGTGGTTATAGAGGAAGAGCAGAAAGAGTCCACCTCATCTCTCACACATCAGACTCAAGGTAAAAGATCCATATTCATTTATTGGATGACAGTGTTATGTAATTCTGTTGAAGACACTGAGCTCTTGTTGTTTTGGTCTTTGCTGTGTCCGATCATTCACGGAGCAGAATAGTGTTCTACAAAAACTGTCAGTGAGCATTGTGATTAGAAAAGGCATGGAAGACACGTGATATGGCAGGAGTGGACTCCAATTACCGTTTGCGTTCCGTTTAATGTCTGTTTACGTCGCATGGCCAAATTTCTGCCAAAGTGATTGTTTTCATCCACGCATGCTTGCAGTTCCATTTCCTGGGAGCACTATTGAATATCAGCTCACAACCACCCACCTCCCCTCCCCTGAAGCCGTCGCTCTGAAGGCTTTTCCGTCCAGTAAATGTCACTCACTACAGAGCCATAAAAGATGGAGGGGAGGCTCTGAAGCACACACACCAGGGTTGGAGATGTTTCTCGGCTTCCTTCACTTCCCTCTCTGTTCTCTCCTCACCTGCTCTCACCTTCCCATGAAGGGTCGGTCCCCCCAGGATATCTATTAAACTTTTTTTTTTTTTTTAATGGTGGAATCCCCTGCTTTTGCTTTTTGTTTCTGATCTATGAAATGCAATCTTGCAGGATTATAGAAAACACTGCTATTTATTGCAAAGAAGTTTAGACATCTTATTATTAATTAATGTTAATGTATTATTATTTATTTAAACAAAAACAGCCATGTTTATTAAAAAGCATCACAATAATAAAAATGGCTGTTTTTTTTCCCAACTTTTATCTCACTTTTGAAACATTTATTTATTTGACTGGAGGAGGTGTGAAAACTAAAACTCAACATTGCTGCTATTGTTGATTATTTTTTTTTCTTTTTCTAAATTGAAAGCATGCACTTAGCACCAATCCCCTAAAGTGCTCCTTGACCTGAAGGACCTGATGTTTAACTGCAAATGATAGCAAAATAATGTCAAGCTGGATGTCACTCCACTGCTGTAATGTAGTTTTAACTGCCTCCAATCACTCAATAAAAATCACATCTGGCCTCATTTGATCTCAGTCTAGCTTGTTGTGTTCTTGTTAGTGATTTACTGGGTTTATGAGATTTTTGCCAAAAGCTGTGTTCATGCCAGAAGGTGATTAGCGCATTAGGGGTGTCTAATTTTGAATGCTAAGTCAATGCACAGACATGATCAAATGTCCTGCAGCGGATTTTGAGCATTGGGCGTGGAAAAGCGGTGTGGCAGCAACATGTTTGTCCAGAGTTCAAATATCTGAACCTTGGTAAAGAAGATGCGTCACATCAATCAATCAGGAAGTCAGATTGGGCCTATGGCGTGTTGATGACATGATCAGCTAGCTGGTGGAGCCCATAACCAACATGAAGGAGACTCTAAACGTTCTCCTGAGCTTTAAATCATTTTTTCTCATTGGCATAATAGCTTTTTTTTTCTTATTTTAACCTTTATTTAACCAGCGAATTTCTATTGAGATTAAAAATGTCTTTTTTAAAGGAGTCATTCATACACATACAAACTGAGGGACAATCGACAATAAAATTCATAAAACTATTTAAAACTTTCACAAACTGTGCTTCTCATTTCCAAATTCTGAGCATAATCTTAAACTGGCCTGTAGGAACTAGTCTTCAACTTCAAGTCCTTTTAGAGATTGTTCCACGTTATCAGTGCAGAATAGTGAAAAGCTACTTTCCCAGCTCCTGTGCGAACACTTGGTACTGTCAGTAGCTAAGATAGTGGATCTTAAATAGTAAATAGGTCCTGTAATTTTATTTTTACATTTTTCCTTCTTGGACTAATACGAGACAACAAGTTGTCAAACTGGGTCAGAGAGAAACAAAAGTAAAGCAGAAAGTGTCCGTCATTCAGACTCAGTGAAACTCACCATTGGAGAGTCTCTGAATGATCTAATGAACCAGACAGAGAGGTCATTGCTGATGCTTTGTTTAACTCTTTAACCTGATAGAGATTTATTTGAAAGCCATCCATCCATGCCTTTCAAGTGTTGTAAAGGAGATATACAGTCGATGCTCCCACGATGAGTCCAAAACTTTATAGTAACATCTTCCACATGCGTCTGGAGCGTCAAGTTTCTAAAATGTTTTTGGTCAAGCTTCAAATTTTAGGATTCTCTAATGGCCGGTCCTTCAGGATTTGACAGCCATATCAATAAAGTAATAAAATAAAATTAAAAAATTGGAAAATCTGCCACCCACACGCGCTTAGATGCACTAACTTGCACGTTCGTGGGATTGCAGTGATACAGACGATGGAGTCCTCTCCACTGCCACTCCACTGCCAGAGCACAGCTTAATCCTGTGTAAGCTCATGCTCCCTCGCTCAGCCACTAAGCAGACACTGAAAGCGGTGGTTCAAACGCAGAGTGGCTGGGGAAACAGCCATGCATAAACGCGAAATTTCATAGTCATTGCACGGCTATACCACTGGTGCTACACCCAGTCACCCGCAGTCCAAAATTTTGCACCGCACGTATGCACTTTGATTCCGCTGTCATATCTCGGCCGTTGCACTACCAGTACACTACAAGAAGCGTCTGTACCACAAGGATGGATTTTTTTTCCATGCCCCAGCCGTAATAAGGCCTTGAATGCCAGTGGGACCGGGCCTTAAAGTAAGGTGGTAGACGCAAATTTGACGTGTGAATGATGCTTGGTGTGAATGTAGCATTAGATTCTTAGAGACTTGTGTACTAGCACTTCGTCACTGCAAGCTAACTTGTTTAAGATTGTTTTGAAAAACTGCAATTTAAATCATGATTAAAGAAATAGTTCCAAAGCAGGTGTACGAAGTTGACAACATCCTTCTCACAGTTGACAACATCCTTCCTCACAGATTTATTGATGGGTGAACTCTGGCTCAAATCTGTCAAAATTTTTACATCAATGTAGATATTTAGCGTGTTTTAGGAGAAAAAATATAATGATGGGTACATGGATTTGGCACAGGAGTATGGGGTGCCGTTTGTAAATCAGAGATGTCAAATTTTTACATCAATGTTTTCAGATATTTAGCGTGTTTTAGGAGAAAAAAACAGGTTTTGTTTTTCAAATGCATATTCTCACCCTTTAAATTAATATATTTATAAATGTTACATTTAATAACTAAATATTTAGTTAACCAACTAAATATTTAATTTTAAGCTAAATATTTAGCCTACAAACTAAATATTTAAGTTTTGCAATTAAATATTTAGTTTGCTCATTAAATATTTAAATCTAACCTAAATATTTATTTTTTTCAAACTAAATATATAAGTTTTGCAGCTAAATATATAGTTAGGATTTAAATATTTAGATTTGAGTTAAATATATAGTTAAGATTTAAATATTTAGATTTAAGCTAAATATATAGTTAATATTTAAATATTTAGATTTAAGTTAAATATATAGTTAAGATTTATATATTTAGATTTGAGTTAAATATATAGTTAAAATTTATATATTTAGATTTGAGTTAAATATTTAGTTAGGATTTATATATTTAGATTTGAGTTTAAATATATAGTTAGGATTTATATATTTAGATTTAAGTTAAACATATAGTTAAGATTTATATATTTAGATTTAAGTTAAATATATAGTTAAGATTTAAATATTTAGATTTAAGTTAAATATATAGTTAGGATTTATATATTTAGATTTAAGTTAAATATATAGTTCAGATTTATATATTTAGATTTAAGTTAAATATATAGTTAAGATTTAAATATTTAGATTTAAGTTAAATATATAGTTCAGATTTATATATTTATTTAGATTTGAGTTAAATATATAGTTAGGATTTATATATTTAGATTTAAGTTAAATATATAGTTCAGATTTATATATTTAGATTTAAGTTAAATATATAGTTAAGATTTAAATATTTAGATTTAAGTTAAATATATAGTTTAGATTTATATATTTAGATTTGAATTAAATACATAGGATCCGAACGCCTGTTCTCCTAACCCTAACCTTGACCCGGCACCGATGCGGGTCGGGTCCAAAATCCTGCTGACCGTCCGGTTCCGTGATTGTTCCATGCATCCTAGACGTTGCTATTTTACGAGTTTTGAGCCCGAAAAGTCAAGAAAAACAAACAGTGACGGTGTAGCACCGTCAGCTGATAGCTGCACTCAGACACACGCACGCACACGCGCGCGCACCCACACACCCGCATTCACACACGCGCTCCATTCATCCTCGGTACTCACGTTCCTCTCTGTTCCTCTCCCTCTGCACGTCTCCCTGGGTGCACACAGGGTAGCCGACTCCTAATCCATGGCATACATTCACATATAACCGATCATGCAGTCACCTGTAGCTCTTTTGTTTACAGGAAGTCAGCGTCCAATCCTGCCAATCACGTGACTTACTGTACCTGACACCTGAACTGCATGTCCAAAATAAATGCATGTAAATATATAAATCACCTAAATATATAAATCTGAACTCTATATTTAACTCAAATCTAAATATTTAAATCCTAACTATATATTTAAATCAAATCTAAATATTTAAATCTGAACTATATATTTAACTTAAATCTAAATATATAAATCTTAACTATATATTTAACTTAAATCTAAATATATAAATCTGAACTATATATTTAACTTAAATCTAAATATATAAATCCTAACTATATATTTAACTCAAATCTAAATATATAAATCTGAACTATATATTTAACTTAAATCTAAATATTTAAATCTTAACTATATATTTAACTTAAATCTAAATATATAAATCTGAACTATATATTTAAACTTAAATCTAAATATATAAATCCTAACTATATATTTAACTCAAATCTAAATATATAAATCTGAACTATATATTTAACTTAAATCTAAATATTTAAATCTTAACTATATATTTAACTTAAATCTAAATATATAAATCTGAACTATATATTTAACTTAAATCTAAATATTAAATCCTAACTTATATTTAACTCAAATCTAAATATATAAATCTTAACTATATATTTAACTCAAATCTAAATATATAAATCTTAACTATATATTTAACTCAAATCTAAATATTTAAATCCTAACTATATATTTAACTCAAATCTAAATATATAAATTTTAACTATATATTTAACTTAATTCTAAATATATAAATCTTAACTATATATTTAACTTAAATCTAAATATTTAAATATTAACTATATATTAAGCTTAAATCTAAATATTTAAATCTTAACTATATATTTAACTCAAATCTAAATATTTAAATCCTAACTATATATTTAGCTGCAAAACTTTATATATTTAGTTGAAAAAATAAATATTTAGGTTAGATTTAAAATATTTAATGAGCAAACTAAAATATTTAATTGCAAAACTTAAATATTTAGTTTGTAGGCTAAATATTTAGCTTAAAATTAAATATTTTAGTTGGTTAACTAAATATTTAGTTATTAAATGTAACATTTATAAATATATTAATTTAAAGGGTGAGAATATGCATTTGAAAAACAAAACCTGTTTTTTTTCTCCTAAAACACGCTAAATATCTGAAAACATTGATGTAAAATTTTGGCATCTCTGATTTACAAACGGACCCCAAACAGGAGCTTTCACATTCTTTTAACTATCGCAAATCTTGAACTGTTTGCACAATTAACTTCATTTAAGCAGATTCTGAAGCAGAGAAAAGCAACCATGTGCTGAAATACATTACAGCACAGTACCATTAATATAAATCAGTTGCTTCCCTTGATGGTAAAAGGTTTAAGATTTACTGTATGTCAAAGAGCATGTTGCCAATGACATGTCCAGTGTTAAAGGGTAAAGAGAAAGTAGTGGCCTGTTCGTTCTTACCTTTTATGTTTTCTTTTTCTCTTTTTTGTGTCCAACAATTTTACTTTATATGTGATCAAACAATCGGACAAATACATTGTAATTACAAACCCGTAGCCTTTAACAAGCTCAACAACCTTTAGGAATGTTTGTCTCCCTTCTTTACAGATTATTGGGAAAAACTTTGTCTGGTGATGTCATTTCCTGCCAGAATTGCAAAAACTCAAGAATAAGACAGATAAAAGCACCAAAGCAAACTTCTGATTGGTTCTACAGAAACCAGTGGATCATGTGACCACCGCTGATGTAAAACGGGTTATGGGTGCAACTTCTGGTATAGAAATTACACAACTTTAGTTTCCACTGAAAGTTGGCGGTTTTGTTAATTTTAGCGGTGCTACAAACTTTAGAAGCGTGTTTTACTTTTTATGACCCGAGCTAATATTTCAGCTAACCCTTTAGACATGAAGTCCCAGGCCCCTAGTTAGGCAGAATTATCTTCAGTAGGAAAATAAACAAACATGTGCTTTCCATGCATGTGTACTCCATATTTTAAGAGGTTAAAAAAGCTATCTTATAATTCAAGTTCAATTTTATGTGTAATTAGGTCAGTGTTTTGTTTTGTTTTTTGATCGGCTGGTGGGTAGACATACAGGCACACTAGATGGTTAATCTCTGATGTGGCGCCTATGAACTTACAGAGTGGAAATGGCTGATTGAACAGTACAAAGTAAAGTAAGAGCTTGCTTCCACCTATCTGCCACTTAACCCTATATTTGTATCATATTTGATACGTGCGTTTCTGTGACCCCTCTCTCATTAGCAGGATCCAAGGTTTCCTCTGAAGCCCATCGTGTGTAACTTGGTCCATGCTTTCTATCCTGCAGTTTATCGTCATTCCACTAGGGGCAGTAGAAGGGCTTCTCCTGCTTAATTCAAAACGGCTGGTTCTGTGAAAACTCAAAAACACTTATGGCAGGAAAAAGTTTTGTAAATAGTAAGAATAATGTATTTATTGTTTATCTTTTGAAAAAAGAAAGAAAAACAATACTTGCTGTTTTGAAATAATGCTACATTTTGTTGTTATTTATTGCATTATAACACAGTTTCACCATGATAAATTGTGGATCAAATTTGAGACAGTGGGTAATGTGGGATCTTTTTCTTTTTATCTATTTATTTTTTAATTTATCCATTTATCTAATATTGTGAGCAAAAACTCATTAGATCACTGGATTGTAAATGATACAATACAACTTTCATAAAAAATATTGTGACATTCTTTGTTTATTTCATCAAAGGGTTTAATAAATATATCCCAATTAAAAATAATAATTGTGTGTCAATTCCTTTGATGTAGTGGGCTTATAAAACTTGTCCTATAACTGCATTGTGTGACCAGTCAGCTTTGTTCCTCTCCACATCTCACTTTTCCTTAAAAACAGGAACATTTGAGTACATTTCTCAGCTAATTAAGCATCCTCTCACTTTCTAAAATCTTCCTAAACAGTTCAGTCAGAAATTGTACGGTCACCAAACTCTTCCATTCCTCTGTAGAATGTTGTCTAGGCTGTGTTTTTACTCTAGATCAGAGGCGGTGCCAAACTTTTGGTTCAAAGAGCCAAAATCCAAAATGATCACAGTCCATGTGCCTAATACAATATTTTTTTTACATGTCATGAAATAAAAGGAGAAAATAAAGAATAAGGTTTAATTTATTTATTTTGATTATGCATTCTTTAAGATAATGCACATTAGTAATAATTAAAAAGTAAGTCACTTGTCTTAGAAATTTTTAACAGCAAGGTCATTTATAATTGAAAAACAAAAGCAAGCTAGAACAAGCTTTCTTCCATTAAAAACAGCAAACTGGGATTTCAAAGTACCCTACCATGAAAATTTTACTTTTTGAGGTTTGAAATGCATTTTACTGTTCATTCCTCACTATAAAGAACCCCAAAATGGTATTTTGATCTGTTCATGCATTTAAGAGTAATCCTCTAAAAACTTGCACTGTCTGCAGCAACCCCTCCCATACCCACGAAAACAAGCAGTTCGAAACGTGCTGACATAAGATCGTTGTTAATAGCTCCCTCAGGAAGAGTCTGTTCTGCAAGCTCCGCCCCCAGACGAAAACACACCCACCTTCTCCGCTGGGCTGTGGTGTCGAGAATCTGTCTTCTGCAATGATATATATTACTGGATTGGAAATCACGTGACATAAAGCGTGACAGACATGCGGCATCACTATGCATTGAGTCTTCTCGAGTAACGAATGATGGAAGTCAGAAAAAAGTTTGAAAAGAGGCACAAAAGGGGACGCCGTGTTTTGTAATCGAGTTCAAAAACCTTGAAAACAAAACAATCTGATGGAGAGGAATCATCACAGGGCAGAAATCACATTTTAATTTAGAGAAATTAGGCTGGGAACCATGAACTGTGTGCTAAAGTGGGTGCTAGCAACTAGCATGCTTGCTTGGTGCTTCGATGTATGTTTACATTAATGTCTCATGTTTTAAAACATGGCGGATGCTAATCGCAGATATTTACATTCAACCTGCACAAAAACTGATGGAAATTCATGTTCGAAACACGTAAAAAGTGCCGTCAAGATGCACGTTGGCTAGCTACTTTAAGAGCCGAAATCTGGTTGTTGGTCGCACTTTTTTTTTTTTTGTAAGAAAGTGAGTTTGCAGATAATTTTCTTAATCCGTGCCATCACTGTTAAGCTTCTGTCTTGGTCGCACAGACCAGAGAAAGCCCGGCTAGAAGATGCAGTGCTAATGCTAGCTTTCTAGGTTTTTTAGGAGTTTTTCCTTACCGAGAGGGAGGGTCTAAGAGCAGGGATGACCAGTTTATTTAGTCTGTTTAGTCTTTTTTCTTTCATGTTTCATTACTATTTTTTGCAACTGTAAAATTACCTGCATGAAGCCCAATGAGGCAAAATTCTTTGTGATTTTGGGCTATATAAATAAAATTGAACTGAATTGAATTTCTGCTCAGTGGCATAAACACAGCAGAGAGCAGATTTTAGGGAAGGAGCTGTGGCCGTAAACTTGAACCTGCCACACCATTTACTGCTATTATTACTGTGTTTTGAATCTTAACAATTTGGCAGATGTATTTGATGTTATGATCCAAGTTTAAAAAATGATTTTTGTATCGGTTAAAGACGCTAGCTGGAGCCTTTTTCTCAAAGTACAATAAAATTGTCTATTTGAAGGTAAATTCTGAATGCAATTGAGATTTATTTACTATGTATGTAATCCAAAAATAATACAAGTTTTAGTTTTATTTGAAAATGTGGTAAAGAGTGTTCTTATTTATTTATTTTAGCACTTTGAGATGCTTTTAATATGGAAAGGACCCTGTTACAAAACTTTATCAGTCAGTCATGATATTAAACTTCATCAAGCTCCCTCCTTTCTAGACTTGGGTGACAAGCATTTACAAGCTCTGTTATATGGATTTTAGTACAGAGGCAAAATAAAAAATCATGGATATTTAGAAGCTGTTCATTTGACAGCAGTGCATTACCTGTAGTAGTAGAAGACACAATTCTTGCACTATTTACAGATTAATCTTAATAGATAATCAACATTTAAATATACCACAAGATCAATAATTTTCTCAGCTTTATTTTGAGCCCTATTTTGTAAAAATACTTCAATTTTATGTTTTCTTCATTTTTCTTCAATTATGGTTTCCTTTTCTACATATTCTCTATAAAAGTGAGAATATGTTGACATAATTTGTAATGCAAAAAGGACACAAAAATAAAATTATATATAGAAACATTGCAAAACTATCTTCCATCTGTTAATTCTCTAATCATACATACAATACCAAATGGTTGTAAAGCATTCACTTTTTTCAACACTGACTCCAATGTTACACCTTTTCCTGAGATGCTTTGAATGCATCTAATTCAGGTGTTTATGTAAGACGGCATCTAACAAATTATTTTTAGTGACCCAAAATTCATGTCCTACTTAGTTTTCCATTTTTATAAGACAAGAACAATGGCCTGAAATGTTTGGAAGATTATGATGTGAATATATTTAGTGCAGATGTGCTCTTGTGTGCATTTAATATGCATTATGCTTATTTTTAGTAGAGCTTAATCCACAAGGGTTCTTGTTAATGATATTAGTTCCATCTCATTTATGTCCCATCTCATCCTGCTATCCAGTGAAGTGTTAAAAAAAAATTAGGGCAACATGAAATTTTCCTCAGAATTTATTTGCTAATGCATCGCCGTTGCATAATAACATCAAAATAATTGTTTATTTATTTGATCATGCAAAAGCATTAGTTTGGTGTCTTTAATGAGCACTCGTGAGGACAACCTTCCATCGACAGATCGCGCCAATAGTTTGAGGAAATTCCATTAAATTCATTGTTTTTTGTTGTGCTTCCATTAGGTGGTACAATCTCCTCGTGGATTGCTCCACTCGCCCGACGGTACATAAGGTCAGTGTGTGCTTGTTATATTCTGGTGACAACACGGTTAATCCCACTGCTCAGAAATGCTTTTAGTGGAGACAACCCTCAGAGTGAAGCCAATTTCAGGGCATCAAAATAAATCCCTGGAACGAACTGAACACATAAAAAGGCTGAAGGCAGGATTAGCGCTCAGTTTGTGGCACAGAGCAGGTAAAGCAACAAATAGCATATTCTGGTCACAGTCCCAGTTTATAAAAAAATAAATAAATGAAAAAAAAAAAGGGCTTACTACAAGTGAAGTTATGAAAGAGTAATCTTTAGTTTCAATTTATCAGGTATTCTCAGAAATGTCCAGTCTGTACCTTTAATTTAAGGTACTTTCCCTGAAGAGAAATCCCAACCGATACCAAAAGAGAAATCAGTACGATTGTTTAGATGACATTCAAATCCATGTAACCTTTACTGCAGATTTGTATGGCCAAATGTAAATGATAAAAGCTGGTAAAAGCATAGCCAGTGGGGACATTATTGTCTGTGTGCCAGCAGACTAAAAATATCTTTTGACCCCTCTTCCATCAGACTTCATGGGGAGGGAGGGAGAGGGGATAAAAATAGGATGAACTCAAATTGTACTTTATTTTTAGCAAAGATAAAGACTTGTACTCGAACACTTTTTATTTTCCAAAATATAAACTGCATTGGAATATAAGTCACAGAAAAAAATTTATAATTCAAAATAAAAAATCACACCTCTTGTAAAACTATGAAACACGACCTGTACAACAGGAAATTTTAACAATAAAATGTACAAGTTACTATTTTTTACATTTTTGTTGCATTTGTTCTCTTTTTATGACAGCATTTTACGCCATATTTTCACATGTATGCTTTCATGGTGTAATGGCGCAATTTTCATTAAATTCTCCTTCATGATAAACAACTCAGTAAAAACAGAAATACTCCTGGTGGATCAGAGTCAAACTGAGTAAGCAGAAAACTGGTTAAAGCCCTCCATTGTTTTAAAAAAATGATTTAAAAACTAAGTTTAGTTGTTTTGCTCCTAGAAATCTGCAGGTCAGCTCGGACTGAAAACATTCTGGCTGTCTGTTATTTTCAGAGTCTAACATTATCTTAATGAGAGCTCGAGGTTGTCCTAACAAAAGCTTCTTCTGTCTAGTTATATCACATCATGTTTTCATTTGCCCACAGTAAATGACAGGATCTAATGTCATTATGGAGGGAAATGTCCTCCAGTGGCTAATGCAAGTCACTGGTTCCATCATGCTGAGCATGCATTTGCTGTTGATAGTCCAGCCACTGGCAGAGAATGTATGGATTTAGACAAAAAGCAAAAAATGGAAGTCATCATTGCATTTATCTGCTGGACAATATATTGTGCTTTGTAAAATTTTACTGTGACGAAGCAGCATCACAGGTTGACTTCAATTGTTTGCGTTTTTTGTTTTTTTTGCAACGTGTTATTTCCCTGTCAATTAATTTACGGTTTGCACCAGACACATGCATACGTACATCCATGCACACAAACCATTCACCTTCACCAAAGCCACACTTTGTTTGACTCTAAGGGTTCTCACTTAGTTTTAAATAGAATGTTACTTACCATCTAGGCTTCCTACCACAAACATTCCAACCAGAACAATGTACCCATCATCATCATACATATAGGAAACAGGAAGTGATGTCACAAGTCAGAATTGTAAGTTTGCTTGTTTTTTCTTTTCTTCTGTCATAATGCTTCTGTGTCAAACTTGATTCTTTTAAAAAAATGCTTAATTATTTCTTCTTTTTAGGTTGTTTTCTCCAGGTATAAGGCTGGAATTTCTTTTAAAAAATGTTTGGTTAATTGGCCTGTGGGAGGGTTAAGCCTTGATAAGGAGAGAACTTGACCCACCGCTCATTGCTCATTGCCTGTCAAAAAATGTTTTCCTAAACCTGACGCCGCAGCCATGTGTGGGACAAGCTATCAACAAATTTTTTTAGGATGATTGGTATAAGGTACGGTGTGTGTTGATATTTCACATAGAATGTACGGAAGACACAGGATTTTGAGAAATAAATGTTTATATATTGTGAAAAGTTATGCAAAAACATCAGTAATCATGTCTTCATGTTTGGGTTTATTTAATTATTGTTCAAAGTTTTTCCCAGTACAGGGGTCTGTGTCGGTATGCTAGCCCCTTCCACTGTGCTTCTGTGTCACTGTGACAGAGCTTGAAGGCTCTCTGTCTTGTATTTGAAAATACAATTAAATTAGGAGACGTTTTTCTTTAATGTCTTGATAAAGCTCGAGCTGACGGCCTCCGCACCCTGCTGTGCCTCTCTGTCTGCCGACATAATGAGTGACTGAGCTCCACCTCGGGAGCAAAAACTGACAATCTGTTGAGAGTGGATCTCGCCTTTGCTCCAAAGAAGTTCAGGACAAAAACGGTTGATTTGGATTAATATTCTACCCCTGTAATTGAGTCACTGTAAACGTCACGTGCCTATAGCTGAGTTACTGATTGGCAAATGTGATGCGGCGACCTGTCAAACTTCAAATATTTAAATTTTTGCCACGCAGCCAACTTGGGTGTTGTCGCTCAAATTGATTTTCTAGCAGACCTTCGCGCTCCGCCAGTCACTCAAATTGCACAGTGGAACATTAGTTTCCTCATGTCACATCTGTTCTGTTCATTGACTTAACATTAAAAATGGCCGTCGCACGAATTGTGCTCGGTGTGATTGCTCCTTACAACTTAGTCTTAATCAGGGTTGACTCCTTGAATTACTCTTGATTTTCAGCCCCAAAGGTAAATTCATCTTCTAGTTACCTCTGTCACCACTGTATACTCATAAAACTTAAATAAAACTTTTAAACTGTTCATGATGATCCTCAGAAATTGAGTGCACGCTTTTCTGTTTAAATTTCTAATTAGCAAAATATCATGAATGCTGGTATAAGTGGATTTAACATCATTTTCTAAATTATTACTGTTTTTTTTTTAATAATAAAATATGTTAAAACTACCCAATAGCAAATATATACACACACACACACACATATATATGTATATGTATTTCTTTTTTTCTGAACAATGTTTGTTTGTGCCTCTACTTTTGAATAACTTTACCTTACCTAACATACTATTTATCATTCAAAGGAATTGGAAAGGGGCTGAATCTGGATTTTGCATCAGACTATAGAAGTCCAAAATCTCCATTGGAGCTTTCAAAGGGTTTTAACCGGATGTCCTTTTTTCTCATTTTGAAAAAAGAACTCAATCACTTTAACTTCATAGCCTAAGTCCCATGCAAACATTCAAGGCTTGATCTGTATGGATACTGCTAGGTTTTGGGTTAAATGTGCCCTAGAAGGTTGTAGAGGAGTGGCCACGACATTACCCTTTCGCTCTCCTAGGCACGTTTATATTAAAAGAGGGGTCATCTGGACCCTACATGGCAGTGCGCTGAACTTTTTTTTTCATTGATTGTCGATCTTTGCTGTTGTCCAATGACAGACATGAAGTCTTGTACACCTTGTCCAACCTTGTCATGGAAGGGCTAATGCCTTAATGTAAGGGAGGGGTCATCTGGACCCTGTAAGGGAGAATGAGGTTAACAGGTCCAATTCTGGTCCTCAAGATCTGACTTGACTTGACGTCACCTTATTCTGGTAAACTGAACACACCTGATTCATGTAATCAGCAGCAAGATGTGCAGGGAAAGATTGATAACAGTTGGAGTGGTAGATCTTGAGGACCAGGGTTGCGTAGTCCTGCTTTAAAGGGAGAGCAGGTGTGTCTCACAGCTTCCTTCAAACTCATGCAACCATCTTAAGGGATGCTTTTGAAAATGGAGCATTGTCATATGTGGTAAGCTTATCTTGAAGTACTTGTAAAAAATAATTTAAGTTAATCACACTCGTGATGTACTGTTCATGCTGTCTTATGGTACCTTTATGCCACACTCAAGCTATTAACAAGGTATTGGTCGATTACTGACTACGCAAATATGCTCTGATTGTTTGACTTTTTAATTTCTAACAGTCAGGCTGCATGTCAGGAGCCAATAGGGAGCATACACTTATCACAGGAACAGTACTGGTGGGTCATTATGATCAACCCGTAAGATTTAGAAAAGAAGAAATAAGAAAAATGAGAAATCTGTATGATGAGGCTATGTCTCACTGACCAAAATTTCATTAACCCTTATGTATTGTTTACGTTTTTACTATATCCTGTAGCTAGCAGCATGCCCGTAGATATAAATTTGCATCAACATTTTTGCCAAATTGGCTCACCTAGAGATGTATGACTGATATGTCCTGTGTGCAACTCGCATGCTTTATACAGGTCTGCCCATTTTTCGCCTGCAGACATCCCACATCCGCCCATAAAGAAGACATGATCCTTCCAAAATGTTTGTCTCACTTGTCCACAGACGATATTCCTAAAGGTTTTACATGAATTCAGTAGTTGTTGAGTTTATTTTGGTCAATAGTCAATAGAAATTGTAATTTTTGTAAGGTTTGAAATACAAACAGTGACCCAACCAGCTCCTGTAAAAAAATTA
Source organism: Oryzias javanicus (assembly GCA_003999625.1). Classification (NCBI taxonomy): domain Eukaryota; kingdom Metazoa; phylum Chordata; class Actinopteri; order Beloniformes; family Adrianichthyidae; genus Oryzias; species Oryzias javanicus. The sequence goes on from CM012440.1 coordinate 20,254,304, forward strand.
ACACATTTTTCCCTCAATAAATGTCTTCAAATGATCTTAGGCAGATATGAACCACTTTTTTCCTCCACTCTCCATCAAACATCACAGCGCCGTGCATAAAACATCACTTTTCTAAAACTTACTTGTGCCGTCTGGGAATACATGAACTGCTGGGAAGTCTGAGAGGCTTTTAGCAAAACCAGCTGCTTTAATATTGAAGGACCTTTTTATTATACATGATGGAGATAAGCAACCCAGTTAGGATGGATCCCAAAAGGCTTGATCCCTGGAAAATAACATGTGATTTGGTCCACATTTCATATAAAAAGGTAAAACATTTAAAATCATAATAACTCAAAATTCTTTTGAAAATTTAGGAAAAACGTGAGATAGTATTATTGTTTCAGAAAGAATTTTAAAGGGAAAATATATGTGAATTCAGATCAAACACTAAAAATTATGTTAGACAGATTTCAAAACCTAATTTTAGTTTATTTTATTGTCACAACGTTGCCATACATAGCACTTCATGCAGTGACATGTATTGTACGATTTAAAAACATGATCACATTTGTCAATAGCAGTATTTTAGGTGTAAGAGGAACAAGAGATGTGCAACCAAAAACCAGGAATGTGGTCAGTAACTTCTAGTATCTTTTATTTTCC